>CM018043.1:3082500-3682500 GCA_008638375.1 Nyssa sinensis
ATTTTGCACTTAGCACCTCCATTTGCATCTGTCACGACCCAAAACCCACCTTATGCAGATTAGGGGTCCGCGACCCAGTCTACGACCCATGGGTCGTTCCCCGTCAAAAGGATCTAAAGCACTAAGTGGAGTTTTAACAAAAGTATTTCATAATCATTAAAATATCTGGTAGCGTAATCAGGTCATCATTTAGATACATGCCAAAAAGACATAAGTGTTTAAAAGTACAGATCCTCAAAAACACGAACTAACAGGACCGTGGTGACATGGGAGAGATTAAGACCTGTCAGTATTTAACTTAATACAAAACTCGCGAAAATAGCTACCAGTAGCTAATAGCGTCTAGACTCCTGGAGCGCCTGAGGTTTCCCCGACTTCTTGCTGTCCTAAAAAATATAAGGGAAAGGGGTGAGCTAATAGCCCAATAAGTAATTTCCTAGCTTTAACATGGGTTAGGGTTAATCCGAGGGGATGATAGTTCAAAGAGATAACAAACAACCAATAGCCAAATGTGCAACAAGAAAATACATAGCCAGTCACCAAGATGCGCAGCAATAATGACCCGAGGGTCCAAAAGGCATATCCCACAATATAAAACAAGAGGCAATAACAAAGCCAATCATAGTTGGGATCTAGCCTATCACGATGGATCGCTGCCACAACAAAACATTAGCCAATCAAAGATACATCATGCTTGCAACAATATGATCATTTCACAGGGTATAAAAAAATATGATCATCCAACAAATACAAGAATAAATCAACATCGAGTTCAAATAACCCAGAAAAACGTGAATCACCCGGGCCCGGCATACCCCACTAAAACGCATGCTCAGATCTGCCTCGGTTACTCGGGCTCTCTGAAAAGAGTTAGAACTCTTTACTCACTGGTCCCGAAAGACATATAAGACCCCAAGGGTCTTTCCCCCACGCAATCTGTGAATAAATGGGTCAGTGTGACTGAGCACAACCCCAGGAACATGCCAATTATAATGAACCATAGAATTCCACACAGGATGTGCAACAATACCAAACCATTGATATCAAAATCAATAAGTCATGAAGTGCGTGGAATAACAAGATTCAGCTTAAGATCATGTCATGGTATAATGATACAATGATGCTCAATTTCACAATAATGTAAGCAAGCAAGTCAAATCCAAAGAATAGGCATAACTGATAACCACAAGACGATTGGCTTCAAATCAAGGACTTTTGGTAGTGATAGAGTACAAAGCTGGCAGCACATGAAAATAAGTGTGACTGGCTAGGAATAACCCATATTAAAGCATCGGAATTACTTACCTCAAAAATAGCTGTCGGCAGTTCTACTAATTTAAATCTCCTTCTCCTTCCCCCTAGAGGTTCCTATAAATCAAAAATTTAATTTTCATAACCCATCTCAATTATTCAGGGTCGATGTTACTGTTCGTGATTTAATTTAACTCTTTCAGTATTATTTAATTATACTCTTAAGGTTGCTAAATTCATTATGTCGGCCTTCAAGGTATTTTATTTGGGTAAACGAGCTCTACCATTGGGTTCGGAACGCCCAAAAAAGTAAACCTAGGCCTTCGCGGCTTTTTATTTGGTTTCGGGTACCTCTAAGGGCAAAATGGTGATTTCATGTTTTAGGTGACTTAATTTTTCGGAGCCCCGGTTGACAAAACGGACCTCACCGTTGAGTCCGGAACATCCAACATAATTAATTTGGACTATCTTTCTTGTTTATTTGGCCCTCGGTATCATTAGGAGTAATACAACCATTTATCATTTGAGTGTCTTTATTTTTCGGGTCTTGATTTCACAAATCGGACTCCACCGTTGAGTCCGAAATGCCCGAAATAGTAAAAATCCACTATTCATTTATTTAATTTGGACTTCGTTTGATTTATTTAATGTCCAAGGGTAAAATGGTAATTTTACCCAATTAATAAAATAATAAAATAAATTATTTTATTATTTATTTATTTTCCCAAGGGCCTATTTGAATTTATTTTTCAAAATCTGGGCCAGAATACAAATAGTCAAAACTGTTTGGGGCCAAAGCGGAATTCCAGAACTTTCTAGAGGTCAAATCGTAATTTTGCTAAAGGTGTAATGCTGACATCAGCCCTAATTCAAAATTAAAAATACCTTAAGTAAAACGATGTAGTTTTGTTTTAAAATGTTTTAAACCCATCACAGTTGGGTCGGGGCCCGAACCATTTATTGACCGGAATACCCGACCCGTTACTGTTTATCATCTTCCCTAGGACGGTGAACAGCAACCCTAAAAACCGAGAATTTCAAAGCTAACTTCATGGGATTTCAAATTGTTTCACACTCTGTTTTCAATCATATAGTGTTTTTGGGAACCCTATGACTGATTTGGCATTCATTTGATGTTTAAATCGAAGCTC
This sequence comes from Nyssa sinensis, assembly GCA_008638375.1. Classification (NCBI taxonomy): domain Eukaryota; kingdom Viridiplantae; phylum Streptophyta; class Magnoliopsida; order Cornales; family Nyssaceae; genus Nyssa; species Nyssa sinensis. The sequence goes on from CM018043.1 coordinate 3,084,903, forward strand.
AAACGTTCGATTCATGGAGGAACAATCAAACCTGTACCTGACTGGAAAATGGCCATTTCACCACCATTTTGAGTGTGGTTTGGCCTGTTGTGACCGTAGTGACAAGGGGATTCGATCCCCATTCTAAACACGAGGAATAATGGTCCGTTTTAGGAGTTGGATTTTCAACCCAAGACCTACAAGCTCTAATTTCTAGAGTTTCTCTAAGCTATTAGGTCGCGGATCATGGTATTTGAAATACCCTTGAGGTCTATTTTTGGTTTGGGTTGTCAAAAGTCTAGTTCCTAAAGGTCATTTCAGACCTGGAAATCTGAGGTCCACTAATGGTACATGTGTACGGGTTTAGGGTTTTTCAAGCCTTTCGACCCTCTCCATTTGCCTAAAACAGTTCCTGTGTATTAGGTTAATTCATGCATGCAATTATGTGGCTGAAGAAACTGGAACAGTAAGCATAAAATTCAAAAAAATGAAAATTCTAAGTTTTGGTATTTTATACCTTTGGTGGTTCCTCCTTCAACCGTGGTCCAGTTCTGACCCTCTCAATCCTTTCTAGATCTGCTCAGTCCCCTCCCTCTTGTGCACTTGAATAAATCACACCCACTCTTCTTCAATCTCTCTCTATACCCTTTCAGCCGAAACCCACTAATATAGACCCAAATATATATATATCAAAAGAGGATTCTAGAGCCCTCTTGCTGCACCTAATATATATATATATATATATAATATTGTTATATATTTATATCCAGCCCACAGTTCTGCTTCAGCCTCACTATTTCAATGCAGCTCATGAGTGCATCAATGGTTAGGTCAGCTGACCACCTATAACAACCATCATGTACCTTGTATTTGCATAATTACATCTATGCATGGTCAGGTTGGCTTGCTTCTTGCAGCCACCCAGCAGACCATCATACTATGTGTATATCTTTATATAAATATATCTATATATATACATATATATATATACACATATATATACATAAAAATGTTTTACTAATTGTTTCATCTCAATTATTTGTTCTAGAGCATCCTATAATGTAAAATTGGTTGGTAGCCCAATAGTTATATTTTTATTAATTTATTTTATTTTATTATTACCCCCCCTTTTTTTGTAGTATCAAAATCTAGTTAAGACGATTAAATCGACACATTAATTTCTGAAAAATACATTCTTATTTTGATTAATTGATCAAATAAATTCGGCGTATTACAGCATCCTAAATCAAAATATAAGAATAATGAGTACATTTAGGCACCAAATAAATATAAAAGACTAAACATTAAGGGAGAAAAATATGACATTTTGCATTCTCACCAAAATCCCTACCTTAAAACAAGTGTGAATTTGTGTATAGAGAGAAAGATTCCAATTTCAAGTTCAATCATTGCTCCCAAAACCTAAGAATGATTTACACCTTTTATTTCTCTCAACCAAGCTAGTTCTACAAAGAATTTCAAGAAATTTGAAAAGGAAATTAAAAGCCCCAAATTCACCTAATATTCTTGAAGAAATCTTGAAATTCCTAGATTTCAATCGGTAGAAATTCTTCTTATACTTGAATCCATGTGTTGTGTTGTGTTTACAATGCTTGAAGATTCATGAAAGCCCAAAAAATTTCCTAACCCTAACTTTCCTCTTGTCTAGAGAAAGTTTGGAAGAGAAGAGAAAGTACAATTTGAGCAAAAATGGCCTTTCAGTCCATACCTAAAAGTGTTCTGTCGCATGGTCGTTCAAATGAACAAGCCCTTCATTCGAACAAAGGTCGAATGAATATCAAACAAAAATTACAGTAGACTCTTTAGTGTTCGTTTGAATGAACAACCCATTCGTTCAAACAAATGCCAGAAAACTGCGCATCACCCATGTATCATTACTCCATATTACGTTGTTTAAATTCTTTCCACCTCATTATTACGTTTGTGAGGTTTATTATCATGCAAAAGTAACATTACTCATTATATATTTCTATTATGTATTTTCCAATTTTACGAAACGTTATAAAACTAGTTTTGATTTTCATGCTTCCAATGGTCTTAGTCAAGTTATCTTACAATTATAAATTTGAGTTCATGAATAATAAAGTATGTACATATTTAGGTTTTAGTTTGAATAACAATATATTTTGTATAGATTTAAGTGTGGGTTAGAGAAGGATTTATTTTGTGAATTTTGACTTAAATTTAAATTTGAGAAACCACTCTCTAATGCATGAAAAATTAAACCCAAACCATAAACTAGCCCAGATTTGTCCAAAATAAATGGGTTTGGGCTGATCAAATTTTACGTTTCCATTAAAATTGGGTGACTTATTAAACACCCATTCTTAGAGCATCTCTGAGAAGGGAGCCAAATAAAATAGGGCCAAAATGGTTCTCCGACCTTAGCTTTTTTTCTCAATTTCTTGAGATTTATGTTCTAACTCAAAATCGTGGTGTAAGAGCATCTCCAATGGTGACTCAGATTTTTACTCAAATTTAAGTCAAAATTTGAGTTAAAGCTAAATTTGAGTCAGATGCTCTCCAATGGTCACTCAAGTTTTTACTCAAATCCTTTTTAAAAATTTTTACCTTATCCCAAAAGCTACTCTATTTAATTTCCACCCAAAATCATTTTCCCTGTACTATTTTCCCTTTCAAATTATTCTAGCCCTAGATCACAGTGCACATAGTGCACACTAGCTCCACCTCCCCCTCAAATCATCTCACAACATTCTAATAATTAGGTTAAGCTCCACCGCCGGTCTCTCCCTCTCCCTTACAGTCCTTCTCTTTCCACTTACCAATTGTGAAGTTCATAGTCAATCGCAAAGCTCTATTGCTGACCGTGAAGCCCACTTGTCGATCACAAAGCCCACTGTCGATCACAAAACACCAACTGAAATCGTCTCGCCATCGTCGTTCTCGGATCTCCATCTCTGATCATCACTACTATTAACGGTTGGTTCCCTCCAAGTATGGAATCTTCCAACCTTTACTTTCCATTTATTTTTCATGCCTTTTCCTTCCCCTTTCCATTTGAGAAGAGGTTAGTTAGCGAAAAAAAATATTATCGTTAGAATTTTGGGTTTGTGAAAAGTAATGCACAGATTTGAATTTGAATTTGAGTAAAAACTAGTTTGAGTCTTGGTTTGTGTAATCATCGAAGAAGTTTTTTTCATAAATTTTAACTCAAATTCAAATTTAAGTCAGAATTTGAGTAACCACCAGAGAGGCTCTAATGTATATCCTCCGTTGTTTCAGTAATGAAGTAGATGAAAGAAATCAAAAAAATGAAATTTTTCAAGAATATAATCTTATTTTGATATGACAAAATAGGATGAATTAAAATGCTTTTTTTTTTTTAAATACGCAATTATTTGAGTTATTCGGGTGTGCAAAATGGATCCCGAGCATATGGGAATTTTTATATGCATTCTTGGCAAAGAGTAAGAAGGGGGTTAAAATTAGTGAAAAAAATAACTAAAAGATAGAGAAAGAGAGAGGTGAGTGGAGTATGAAGACCCAAAAAAAAAAATTAAAATATAAAATAAATACTTTGCTTCCATTGGAGATACACTTTTAAGAGGGTTTTATTACCCACAAAACCCAACTCTGCAAATGCCATATGCAAGTTTTTGCTCCAAAAAGGCCCATTTTGGGGTTTTGACGGACCTAAATACCAGATATCAACCAAACGAGCCCAAAACCCTATCAAACACCTCAGACATGATAAAATAGACTTGTACAAACTTACAGCACTCGGTTTGGATCAACGGTGTGAAACTTTTGCAAGTTTTTGCTCCGAAAAGTCCCATTTTGGAGTTTTGACGGACCAAAATGCCGGATATCGGCCTAACTATTCCGATACCCCATCACACACCTCACAAACGACAAAATAGACTACCACAAACTTACAGTAATCAGTTCGGATCAGTGATTTGCAACTTACGCTACTTTATGCCGTTCTTACTATTTATGCATACAAAAAAAAAAAACTATTCACATTCTATGTTCATATATATTTAACAATTGTTCTAATATATATCATTTGATCTTTATTTCAAATTGATCGGGATTATTGCACCGCCGTCTTTATGTTTTACATCAGAACTTGTTATTTTTATTTGTTTTTTTTTTCTTTTTATGGACATCTGTTGTTACATTTTTTGAGACAATTTTTAATTTTTTTATTTATTGTTAAATTGTACTTTTACAAATGTACATACTTAGTATAATATATATATATATATGAATGTATTTTTCTTTTTTAATATATTCATTTCAGAATGCTTGAATTTTATTGTATATCAAGATGATTGATACAGGTTTAAACATGAATAAACAACAAATAAAACAAAGCAAATATGGTTAAAAAAATAAAAAACTTTTAGCGACGCACACAAATGCGTCGCTAAAAGTAAAGAAATCAATTTATAGTGACGCTTTACATTCGTCGCTAAAGAATGCCATACACTATTAGCAACCCACACTTTGTGCGTCGCTACAAGCAACCATTAGCGACGCACACTGTGTGCGTCGCTAATGGTAATTTATAGCGACGCTTTACATTCGTGCTAAAGAATGCCAATACACTATTAGCAACCCACACTTTGTGCGTCGCTACAAGCAACCATTAGCGACGCACACTGTGTGCGTCGCTAAAAGCTACCATTAGTGATGCACACTTGTGTGGAATTTGCAAAGACTTGTCAACCCCCACAAAGATTAGTTTTACTTGAGTGGATGTGTTCAACAAATTTTGCAGAATATTCCAACTTACACGAGTCGTCGCAAAGTCATCGCCAATAACGAATAATCTAAATGTCACTGTCCATAATACACCACCACACAATTTCAAAAATAAAAACAAAAATAAATACAAAGAAATTGAGGTTTCTAGATGATCAATTAATTGCTTAATTTGCAAAGACTTGTCAACTCCCACAAAGATTAGTTTTACTTGAGTGGATGTATTGAACAAATTTTGTAGAATATTCCAACCTACACGAGTCATCGCCAAGTCGTCGCCAATAATGAATAATCTAAATGTCACAGTCCATAATACACCACCACACAATTTCGAAAATAAAAACAAAAATAAATACGAGGAAATAGAGGTTTCTAGATGATCAATTAATTGCTTAATTTGCAAAGACATGTCAACCCCCACAAAGATTAGTTTTACTTGAGTGGATGTATTGAACATATTTTGCTGAATATTCCAACCTACACGCATCGTCGCCAATAACGAATAATCTAAATGTCATTGTCCATAATACACCACCACACAATTTCAAAAAATAAAAACAAAAATAAATACAAGGAAATGGAGGGGAAATGAGTAAAAGGAGGGATGAGTAGCCTTCAACTTTGTCGTACCCTCCAATTATTTAAGATGGTAGAAAAAGGAGTGGAGTCGCTGTTCATCACAAAAGGGATAGGTCATCCCATGGCCTAGATTCCACTGTAGATAAGCCTTATTAGACTACTTTAATCATTAATTGGTTCATCCTAAATTCATAATGCTACTTATAAAATACATTATTATTATGTTTTCTTGTTTTCCAACTGAAACTTGAAATAAATTAATTTAAATTTTACATTGCTTTAATCTTTTATTACAATTATGAGGGACGACTTTTATACTCTACTCTCAACACATGGCATAACATCTTGATATGCACGTAGTGATTGGCTACAAACTCAAAAAAACAAAAAATTAAAAAATGTTTTTGTCAACTTCCGTAATGACTTCTAGTAACTCTCATTGGAAATTCTCATAGGCACCTTTAGCTAGGAATACATAATAATAATTACTTCTATGTCATCTTTCACAAGTTCAATAGCAAAATATGCCACAAGTATTGTTCTTGTTCTTGCAGTTCGTAGATATTGTGGGTATTTGGTAGTGATCAAGAGATGCAATTAGAAGTAGAAAACAAAAATTGAGAAGGAAATTTAAGACATGGATGAGGAGTGTAAGACATGTTCAAGACACTTTATTCAAGATAGTTATTTTTCACTTTTGATACAGTTGGACTCTTGAAAATTTTATCTTCATCATACAATACCCAACTTTTTCTTAAGCTCAATAACAAAATTTGCCGGTAAAGCAATTGTTAGTATTATTTTTTATATTTTTGTAATGATAATTATCGTTACTGTAAGTGGTGAATGCTTCACACCGATCATCATGGTGTGGTTAACTGTTGACACACTTATATTTTGTTTAGTATGGTGGAGTTGACATTTTAAGAATTTTTTTTTTAATTCTTATTTGGTATTGTTGGACATTGTGGTATATGAACCCTAGCCTGTCATGACCCGAAACCCACCCTGTGCGGATCTCGTGTCGCGGGGCCGACCCGAAGGCCGTCCCTACTTTTTCCATTCCTGTATCATAGTACTAATATGCAATGTACTAAAAATTTTAGACAATGAACAGTGGAAGTCTTTATCAAATTACAGTAATCCAGCGGAAGTCTTTTAAATAAATTAAACAGAAGAAGTCTATTAAATACATGACATAGTTCTACATAAAACAAAATGAGAACTAAATGTAACCAGCACCCGGGGGTGGTGAATACATGAGAGAACTAACATAGACTGATACAGTACTTCAAAATGTCCCCCTACGCTCTCAGACTCCTACTGGGGTCTCGCAGCGTCATCACCTGAAATGGGGGGGTAAGTGGGGTGGAATGAGCTATGAAGCTCAGCAAGTAAACCAGATCTCCGACACTGGTATCGATGATTATAAAAGAACATGAATCCATGAATAATAATATGATAGCCAATCATAAGAAGTAAGATGCTGTGATAGCCAATGAGAACGGTTGCCATGATGGCCAATGAATAGTGGGGTCACAATGTACAATCAGGAGTAATGAATAAGCAGTGATAAGGGTTTCTCAACAATAACCTATCACAATAACAGTACTGCCACAATAAAACGATTATAATCAAACCAATGAACAACGTAAGATAATCCATAAGAAACAGTAACCATTCAACAATCTATCCATAATAATAATCCAATCGAGATGCTTATAATCTGTAGTAGGGGATGGCAGTCCCTCTTCGTATTTCGAGGCCCGGCATACCTCTCAGTTAAACTCACATCTTTTGCCACACGTCCGTTCATGGACTAGTTTGTCACAGAAGCATCGGATGGATGTTGTGACTGAGCACAACTCCAGCATTTATTACATAGCATGATCATTTGTGATTCCATAGGAGTATGAAAATGGAATATCATATATACAGTAAAGCATAATAGTAAGCCTTTCAAGGCACGGTTCAATATGATAACAATAGTACAATAGTCAATCAATGTCCACAAGATAGAACAATATCACATTGTGGATAGAAATAACATGAAGTACTTTCAAGAGTACAAGTTTGGCAGTAATGAATAAACTTGGCTTTAGAAACACCACATGGAAGAGAAAGTGATCCACTTACCTCTAATGTGATTCTATATCAGAAATCCGTCAATATGCCCTTGCCTTTCGAGTTTCCTATATATCAGTGAATAGGTTTCAGAATAAATGCTATTCATCAAATTTTATGCCTTTCTATCATAAGTATTTCAAATACTATTTTAGACTTTACCATTGAGTCCGGAACGCCGAAGAAAGTCGGTTTAGGCTTTCGCGGAATTCCATTTGGACTTTTGTACTAAAAGGGCAAAATGGTCATTTTGCACTTTCGCGGTATTTTATCCTTCGGGGTTCCGTCTCATAAAACATACCCCACCATTGGACTCAAAACGTCCGAGATAATAAGTTTTGACTATTCATTTGCATCGTTTGGACTTCGTTTGACCTATTTTTGAAATAGGGGCATTTTTGTAAAAATTAATATTTTATTAATTTTTCCTGTTTGGGCCTTAGTGGAATTTCTTAAAACATTTGGGGCAGGTTCATAATTTCCAAAAGCTACGGTCTGAACCAGTTGGTTCAGGACCAGAAACCTAAACCGGTCTGCCCTTCCCCTGAACCAAACGGTTCAGTTTAATTCAAGAACCGCATTCCAATATCCTGGTTCCTATCCAATCCCAGTTTCGGTTAACCTCAAAACCCAATTTCAATTTACTATCCGTGTAACCAAACAAGCCCAAATCCATTTAAATTAAAACCCAAACGACACAGTTTCACTTACCCATTTCATATCCGGTCGGGTCCCGACCCGATCCGAACCCGGATCCGGTCTAGATCTAACCCGATAGTCCCACGACTTTCCGGTCGTCTCCCCCAGAACTCCGGTAGTGCACAGTCACCTTCTCCGGCGATGGTGACCTAGTTTCAGTCATTTTTTTAAGCCGTTTTGAATGCTATTCTTTTCCATTTTTCATGTAGATTATATTTCTAACCTTAGTTTTCAGTTTAACCTTTTAGTTCTTCACGAAATAGAGAAAAACCGTGGCTCCGGCCAACTGTTCTTTCTCTATTTCATGCTTGTTTACCCATTGTTTCGACCCCTAATCGTTTCTAATAGTTTTCTGCACTTCATAGGATCATTCTTGGGTCGATTAAACAAGGTTTAATACATAAAATGTCAAGTGGCCGATTATTCTCTATAACCTGCAACTATGAATATCTCTATGTTTTCTTAACCTTTTCCTATCATTCTTTTTGCATTTAAAAGCTAAAATCATGCTTATCAAGACCCTAGCTTTAGATCAAACATTCATGCTTTAATTCACAAAAACAGAACTTAATTCACTTACCTGGGTTTCGGATTTCAGCCTACTGTGACCCTCCAAACTTTCCTATTTCTGCTCCTGAGTTCCTTGCCAATGCTTCTCTCAGTCTTGGTCTCCTTTTTGCCTCTCAACTCACACCCGTATGTACATATATAAAGGGAAAGGTTTCCATCGCCTCTCTCCCTTTTCTCTTTCTATCTCTCGGTTACTCCCCCTTCTATGGCTCCTTTCCTTGACCTAGGTTCTGTGTTTTCTCTGCCAAATGCGACTTTTGCATTAAATGGCTTGGAAGACTTGTTGTGCACACATATATACATATGTCATATTATATATATATCACACACACACACTTCACCCAATCGACACACACACACACACACTCACATGCACTGTACCTGCATACTGCCCTTGGCAGTTTCCCCTTTCCCCTTTTTCTTTTTCTTTTTATTTATTATACATATACATATATACATAAATACATGTATATTACATATATATATATATAATATACATATCAAATACATATTCTTATACATGTATTTATAACCACATAAATACGTATAATTGTATTTTTAGTCGCGTATACATACACTAATATTTCGTGAACTATGCATGTGTACGTACGTATGCATGTATGGGTTGCATGCATGCACGCTTTTCGAGGACAGGTTCTGAGTTGCTCGGGTGTTACCCAACACTAGCCATACTAAGCAAAACATTTATCTTTTTAAACTAAGTTCAGTTCCATAATTATTGTGACATAGAGTTTAAGACAGTTCAGGTTATGTTATTCAATCGACTTGCCTCGGTAAACGTGTCGTATCCCGGGTCGGGATATCACATAGCCTATTCGGCATCTACAAAATTTGTACGGATCTTGATAATTATGATAAGAATTTATATGCGATTAAAATTTCTTATCCATTCTAATTAGTTTCCTTCTTCTTCTTTTTTGTTTCTTAGTCATGTTTCTATTTTATTTTACTTTTTCTAAATCAATATATATATATATATATATATGTATGTATGGGATTTGAAGTATTAGAGTCTGAGATGAAAGTCACTCATTTTCATTGTTATTCTAAAAGTCTTTTATTCTTGATTGAAATATTTCATTTTTTTTCATACATTCTGTCCTTGCACATGCACAGCCATTCCATGTTGTGCTCTTGATGCTAAGCCTTGAACATATCAGTTTCATGTTCAATTTTCAATGAATCCATGGCTCAATCGATTGTCTAGGAGACTTTTCAAAAAATAAATAAATATAAATGAACAAATAAAAAAATCATTTTTTTTCTGTTTGTGTGTGCAAGGAAAAGGCTACCTATGAGCCTATGCGAATGCTATCAAATAGGTGTACCTTTGAAAAAGCTGCCTCCTCAATAGTGTGAAAGCCACCTTAAAATCAAATTCAAATTAAGTGGAAGTTAGGATGGATTCTTCTCTTAATGATGATTTACTTCAATTATTTGCTTTAATGATTATTGAATTATCCAACACTAGTAGAAAGCTTTGTTTTCATGACACTTCATGGGAAGATGAATAGTTTTCATATCATAATTCACCATACCAGTATGTTGTAATGAAAATTGGGGCTAGTCAAGTGTTTGAGACTTTATGAGCGTGCATGTTCCTATGCCTAAATTATCTTTCATCCTAGTCTCTAACACTTAATTTTTTATTCCAATTTACATTTCTTTTTTTTTTGTTTGTTTCATTTTTTAAAATATTTCAAAAAATATTAGAAAAAAAGAGGGAAAATGTTTCTAAAAATTTAGTTGTGTTTTTCATTTCAATGGAGAAGTTATTTTTATAGGTTTTCCTTTTCTGGCCACATTTAATGTGGCGGTCAGTACGCCAGATAGTTTTAAGTATTATGGCTGAACCAATTTTCTTTGTTTGTATGCATTTAATGTGGCATACAGTATTAAGTAGCTTACCAATTGGTTCTTTCCATTGGTGAAAAAAAAAAACAAATAATGACAAATATATTAAGTGATATACCACAAACAGACACACCAATCACCTTGAGACACGTGTACTTACAGAACCGACAAAACTCGATCATACAGAGCAGGCGCAGCTTCCAGGGCATTCTCATACACATATCCTCCAGACCTTATGCTCTAGGCAATATTCACTCAGTATTCCGTATGGTTCCGACCTTGTTGTTTCCTTAACAACTGCCGAGCAGGAAATAAGGAAACAGTCTCCAACAAGGAAACTGTTATCTATGATTATCTCTATCTACGGTGTAATGTTCTATAAGGTAACTGCAATCTTCGATGATCAAATCCCTATTTTCACGGCTCTGAATCCTAATCAACTTAGGAAGGCCACAGTCTATAAATTAAACCCTACAGATACGCTTTAAATTCATGCTTATTCTTTGGCTTTCAATACAGTCTTTTCAATTCAGTTTACTTACTTAAGCATCGGAGCGGTTACCGCCGGAGCCAATCCGGTGGCCCTCTGATCCCCCCTTTTGAGTGTTCTACAGGTCTTGGAGCCTAGATTTCTTGCGAGCCAAAAAGTGCAGCATCAGTTTGGCGCCGTCTGTGGGAACGACTAATCTCCAAGTGCTCTACTGACAAACATATCCTCTTTTTCACCGGAGAACCATGGCTCCAAATCTCCAACCGAGACAAAACGCTCAAAACCCACAAAGCTCTCAACGTCGGCCGCCTGTTCCACGAGCAAGAGGGCCGACGGTTGATCCCATGCGACAAGAGATTGAATTAATCAAACGACACAATGAACTGGTACAAGAACAGCTACTTGCCATATCTAGAACTCTGGCAATGCTCACACAAAATCAAGGGATGAGTCCTCCTAATCCGCCGGTCAATGTTGCTGAAAAAACGCAACCCCATATTATCACTGAGAATGAAGAGCCCCATGAGCAGGCTCCAAATAACCAGACTCGGCACCCCCAAGGTGTTGCTCACGTTGGCAGAGATCCACAGCCGTCAGCAGCCCCAGGCTGGGGAACATCAGCCTTCACCCTAACGTCCACTACCGAAGCACTACTAGAGCCCCGACTCCTAGGGCTTTGGGAGCACATCCGATACCAAAAGAGCCTCATCCCCAAGCAGCACCAATCCCGCCAGCTCGGAACCCTCCTCCGTCCGAGGGACGTGCTCAGCCCGACTACCTTGAAGCCGAGGCTGTAAGGCAAGGTTCACAAGAGGTCTGGTTCAGAAACCTATGGAGGGTCGAAGAAATTGTCGAATCTATGGACCGAACAGTAACTTTGAGAGGTGCCTAGAACCCTCTAGAGAAGGACGAGTTGGCCAGGCTGCTCGGAAGACTTGCCACCCCATTCACTCCTGCCATCATGTCAGAAGAAAGGCCAAGGAAGTTCATGGTGCCAAAGTTCACCCTGTATGATGGAACTGGAGACCTAGGAGATCATCTATCGCACTACCAGCATACGATGGCCCTCCACGGGGCCTCTGATGCTTTTATGTGCCGAACCTTTATTACTAGCTTGAAAGGAACTGCTCTAAAATGGTTCCACCACCTCCCTCCGAACTCAATTACCGGCTTCTATGAGCTCGGTAGGCAATTCCTGGATAGGTTCATGACCAGCAGAAGGCTTAGAAGGGGACCAGAATTCCTGCTAAATGTCAAGCAGACTAAGGAAGAGTCCCTCAGAGCTTACATTGCGCGCTTTAATGCCGAACTCACAGAGATCACCGACTGCAGCCCAAGTTTCCTTGTAGCTGCCTAAACTTCTTGACTTGCTCACGGTGGCTTTAGAGATTCCTTGACCAAAAGCCCTCCGGCCAACATGGTGGCATTAATGGACCAGGCCAAGAAGTACATCAACTTGGAAGAAGCCAACCGCACATCCCAAAAGGGCAAAGAACAAAACCAGAGGGACAATCCGAAAAGGAAGGATCATAAGAAGGACGACCACAGAAGAGACCCTAGCAAGAAGAGAGCCAAGAGTCCAAAAAAGAGAACGGCACCCAAGGCTGTTTACAATTCCAGACCAAGGGAGTTCACTAATTTTACCCCTTTGAATACTACACCGAATCAGGTACTTCGGCAGATCCGAGATCGGGAAAACTTGAGATGGCCAGAACCCATCAAAGGAGATCCCAGCCTTCGGGACCCAGGTAAATATTGCAATTTTCACAAAGATCATGGGCATACGACTAACTCATGCAGGTCCCTCAGATATGAGATTGAGCAACTCATAAAGAAAGGACGTCTCCGAGAGTTCGTTAAGCAGGATGGGAGGCAGAATCTCCACGAAAACAAGCCTCAGCAGCGGACAGAGCAGAGGCCTGAGCAAAGACAGGAGCAGAGGGAAGTTCGAAATGAGCCTCAAAGGTAGAACAACCATGTCATTTATGTCTTCCATGCAGACTTCCCTATTACAGGAATGTCCAACAGGGCAAGAAAGAGGTATGCTCGGGAGGCCAGGGCTGCCCTAGACGTATTGCAGATCTCCAATGTTGAAAAAAGGCTCAAACCAGCACCGAAGATCCAATTCACAGAACAGGACCTAGTAGGGGTACACTGCCCTCACAGTGATGCCCTCGTCATCACTCTCAAGATTGCCAACTTCGAGATTAGAAGAGTTCTGGTTGACACCGGCAGCTCCGTCAATATACTATTCCATGAGCCACTCAAACAGATAGGGATGGACCACAATAGCATCAAGCCTACCACTGCCGTAATGGCAGTGTTTGATGGTAATCTCAATACCCCATTGGGAAAGATTGACCTACCTACTACTGTAGGGGAAAGTGAAGGGCAAAAAACCACCATCTCAGAATACATGGTGTTGAATATGAAATCTCCCTACAATGTCATAATTGGGAGACCATGGCTACACCAGATAGGGGCGGTTACCTCGACCTTTCATCAATTTTTGAAGTATATTCACAATCAGAATGTTCATTCTGTTAGAGGGTGCCAACCGACTTCTCGAGAATGCCATGCCATTGCACTCAAGGAAAAGACTACCAAATAGCAATTACAGTACACCCGGGACTGTGCAGATCCAATTCTCTCCCACACTCCCGAGGAGGAAGGTTACTCTTCTAGAATCGAAGAACCCCTAAGCCCAAGGGGACGGGACAGCAGGGCCAAACCCATTGACGAGCCCATCAAAGTATTGGTCAGTTCAGAATCAGAGGGGCACTATTTGTACATTGATCCAGACCAAACACGTGCTGAGCAAGAGAAAATAATTAAGTTTCTGAAAGACAACCTCTCTATGTTTGCGTGGGAGACCAAAGACATGGAGGGTATAGATCCAAACCTGATAACTCACAAACTAATGGTGGATCCAGATCACCCACCAGTGAGACAGAAAAAAAGGCCGCTAGCCCCAGAGCGGCATCAGATCATAAACGAGGAAGTCCAAAGGCTGCTTGAAGCCAAGATGATACGTGAAGTGTTCTACCTAGAGTGGCTGGCCAACACCGTCCTGGTCAAGAAGAAAAATGGCAAGTGGCGGGTCTGCGTTGATTATACAGACCTCAATAAGGCGTGCCCCAAAGACAGCTTTCCACTACCAAGGATAGACCAGCTGGTTGACACTACTGTAGAGCACGAACTCATGAGTTTTATGGATGCCTATTCTGGGTATAACCAAATCCAGATGTACCCTCCAGACCAGGAGAAGACAGCCTTCATAACCGAACGAGGTCTTTACTGCTACAGAGTAATGCCATTCGGTTTGAAGAATGCTAGGGCCACATACCAGCGGTTGGTTAACAAGATGTTCAGCCCACTGCTCGGCAATACCATGGAGGTATACATTGATGACATGCTGGTCCAAAGCCTACAGAAAGGTAGTCACCTCCAACACTTATCCCAGACCTTCGATATCCTAAGACAGCACAAGATGAAGCTCAATCCCTCAAAATGTACCTTCGGGGTAACAAACGAAAAATTCTTAGGATACATTGTCTCTCAGAGGGGTATCGAAGCAGACCCCACTCAAATCCAAGCTTTGATTGGACTGAAGTCATCAAAAACCAGAAAAGACATTCAGGCGCTGAACGGTAGGATCGCAGCACTAAGCAAATTTATCTCCAAGTCCACCGATCGCTGCCTACCCTTCTTCAAAGCTTTAAAGGGCAACAAAGCCTTACAATGGATGGAAGAATGTGAGAAAGAGTTTCAAGAACTGAAGGAATATCTTGCCTCTCCAGAGCTTCTATCAAAACCAGTCCAAGGGGAAAAGCTACTCCTATACCTTGCAGTCTCTGAGAACGCGGTCTGCTCTGCATTAGTCAGACAGGACAGGGGAGTACAGAGGCCCATATTCTACGTCAGTAGGGCACTACTCGACACAGAAAAGAGATACCCAGAGGTTGAGAAACTAGCCTTTGCTTTGGTAATATCAACTCGGAAGCTCCAACCTTATTTCCAAGCTCATCCAATTGAAATCCCAACCGCCTATCCTCTGAAGTCAATGTTGAGGAAGCCTAAGGTTTCAGGAAGATTAGTTAAGTAGTCTGTGGAGTTAGGGGAATTTTACATATCATATGTACCACGAAACTCCATCAAAGGACAAGCCTTGGCAGATTTTGTTGCCGAGTTCACCCCGGCACTTCAGGACAAGGCACAGCTCATTGAAACCTCAGGGACCTGGCTGCTCTATATTGATGGGTCATCAACCGATCAGGGCTCAGGTGTGGGCCTGGTATTACAGTCCTCTGACGGGCTCTCATCAGAAAAAGCAGTTAGCCTGGGATTCAGAGCTTCCAACAATGAAGCAGAATACGAAGCCCTAATCCTAGGCATGAAGTTGGCTCTGGAATGCGAGGTTCAAAACTTTAAAGTCTTCTCAGACTCCCAGCTGGTGGTAAGCCAAGTCTTGGGAGAATTCTCCATTAAAGATGATAAGATGCTTCGGTATTCCGAATTGGTGAACTTCTTGAAGCACTCCTTCTAGACGTTCTCTATCCAAAAAATAGAAAGAAGCCAGAACTGCAGAGCAAACGCTTTGGCAAACATGGCGTCCAGCCTTAAGTCAGAAGGGAACTCCGCAGTAAAAATTTCCTGCCAGCTAAGACCCAGCATAAAGGAAGCCCAAGTTGCCCAAATTGCTGAACAGCCCCAAAACTGGATGACCCCAATCCTTCAGTACCTGGAATCTGGGCTCCTCCTAGAAGACAAAAACAAAGCAAGGAGAATCCGAATCAGAGCGGCTCGGTACCTGATCCTGAACAATAAACTTTACAGAAGGTCTTATTCTCAACCCCTGTTAAAATGCTTAGCTCCAGAAGAATCTCAATATGTCTTGGCTGAAATACACGAGGGTATTTGCGAGAACCATAATGGGGGCAGAACGATAGCTCACCGAGCTCTAACGTAGGGCTATTACTGGCCTAGCATGCTAAGGCAGGCTAAGGAGTACGTCCAGAAGTGCGACAAATGCCAAAGGTTTGCCCCATATCAACACCAGCCTCATCATGAGCTCATCCCGATTACTAGTCTTTGGCCCTTTGCTCAGTGGGGGATGGACATCGTGGGTCCATTACCCAAAGCCCCACCAAACAAGAAGTATCTTTTGGTAGCCATCGACTACTTCTCTAAATGTGCCGAAGCTAAACCTCTAACACACATCATAGAGAAGGAAATTGAAAACTTCACCTGGAAGAACATTGTCTGCAGGTTCAGTATACCACGTGTGATCATCTCTGACAATGGGACGCAGTTCACTGGTAAAGGTTTCAAGAAATTTTGTGAAGATCTCAACATTAGACAACACTTTGCCTCTCCAGGCCATCCACAAGCAAATGGGCAAGCAGAAGTCACTAACCGAACGATCCCTGATGGATTAAAGAAAAGGTTGGAGCAAGCCAAGGGAAAGTGGGCCGAAGAACTCCCCGATGTTCTTTGGACCTACAGAACAACCAGAAGAACTCCTACCTCTGAAACTCCCTTCTCATTGGCCTATGGTACAGAAGCAGTAATCCCGATTGAGATCGGTATGCCAACATTAAGGACTGAAGCCTTCGAACAAGAATCCAATGATTAGCAGCTGACAGAAAATTTGGATTTGCTCAAAGAAAAAAAGGATCAAGCCAGCATTAGGATGGAAGCCTATCAACAGAGAATGGTCAACAATTCCAAGATGGGGCTTAAGACGGTCAACTTTCAAGTTGGAGACTTTGTCTTAAGGAGAGCTTTTCCAAACACCAAGGATCCCACTATGGGAAAGTTGTCACCCAACTGGGAAGGCCCCTACAGAGTAACAAAGGTTGTTAGGCCTACCACCTACTGGCTAGAGGACATGACTGGGAAGCCCATTCCTAGGCCTTAGAATGTAGAGCATTTACGGAAGTATTATCAATAAAGATGTTTCTTTCTTTTTAATACCTCCATAAAATTTTCATCTTTAAATGCACAGGCCTTCAAAGCCTAGTCCATCTTTAATGCACAGGCCTCTAGAGCCTGGTCCATTTATAATGCATAGGCCTTCAAGATCCTGGTCCATCTATAATGCACAGGCCTTCAGAGCCTGGTCCATCTATAATGCACAGGCCTTCAGAGCCTGGTCCATCTCTAATGCACAGGCCTTCAGAGCCTGGTCCATCTATAATGCACAGGCCTTCAAGAGCCTGGTCCATCTATAATGCACAGGCCTTTAGAGCCTGGTCCATCTTTAATGCACAGGCCTTCAGAGCCTGGTCTATCTATAATGCACAGGCCTTCAAGAGCCTGGTCCATCTATAATGCACAGGCCTTCAGAACCTGGTCCATCTCTAATGCACAGGCCTTCAGAGCCTGGTCCATCTATAATGCACAGGCCTTCAAGAGCCTGGTCCATCTATAATGCACAGGCCTTCAGAGCCTGGTCCATCTCTAATGCACAGGCCTCTAGAGCCTGGTCCATCTATAATGCACAGGCCTCCAGAGCCTGGTCCATCTATAATGCACAGGCCTTCAGAGCCTAGTCCATCTCTAATGCACAGGCCTTCAGAGCCTGGTCCATCCATAATGCACAGGCCTTCCGAGCCTGGTCCATCTTCAATATACAAATTCAATGATCCAGTCCATCCAAAGACAGAAGTTCCGGACATCTTCAACTCATGCCCAATTACTATTTGCACAAGTTGCCTAGATCGGCAGATCCTCAAAGCTGATGCTTAGATTACTTGGCTTATATACCAACTAGCAATGAATATTACAGTACCGAGCAGGTTTAAAGTACTTTGGTTCAAGGCACAAGTTTTATGTAAGTTTCTTTGATCTACTCCTAGAACATACAAAAGAGTTATTAATCAGAAGTGCACGAGAAGGTGTTTTAACTCCAAAAGAGCACATCCGAACACAAAGTACATCAGATTTGAGGAGAAAGAACTCAATTTTATTGATGATTCATAAAATTTACATCAGTACAAAAAGACTGGAAATAAAACAAGTACACAGAAGCTACAACAAAGACATCACTACGTTCTACAGAAGCTACAACAAAGACATCACTACGTTTTTGCGACATCATGGCTTTCTTCCTCGAATGGGAAAGAGGCCCAAGTTCCAAACCTCCATTACCGCCGTCGCCGGCTTCCATTTGAAAGGACGGAACCCTGAAACCCAATCTGTATCAAGAAGCACCCAGGCCATTTCATCATCACTGTCACTGATCCCAATACCAACGGATGGTGAGGGCTCTGGGTCTCAGGAGACCTCCATTCTCCACCTTCGTTTCCCTCAAATTCGGCATGACACCCTAGCCGGCTTGAGCAAGGGTCTCTGCCAAGACACAAAGGGAAGGAGGCATCCCACCTTCGTCTTCATCACCAATGCTCCAAGCCTCGGTTGAATCAAGGAGGGTCCACCTCCAATCGGAGAAGTCCCGACCGGATGCTAAGATGGACAAGAAGATCTTCGCCTCCTCTAATCCTTCCTTGGAGACTGAATCAAAGGGAAGGACAACTCTCGGCCACAGTATAATCATTCCCAACTCGGACTGAAAATCGTCAATCATCTCCGGGCAAACGGCAAGCTTCTAAAAGACATCCAAATTTTCTCCGACGAGGGAACAATCCGACAGCAAAAAAGAAAAGAGATTGGGCGCAACCGTATCCACCGCTCTCATATGTATAGACCCTCGAAGCCCAAAAGCCACCTATTTGGACCGTCGCAACGGTTAAAGGAGGGGTTGACCTCGAAAACCCAAAAGACAGTTGTATAAATAAATGACGTATAAAATTGTCCTTTCGGATACCTAGAAGACGAGATGCAAGGCTTCCCCAAGCATACAGTACTAGTCAAACAAACAGAGTCTGATCCACCTTAATACAAAAGCCCTCGATCTAACATATAGACCTTTCAGTCTTGGCCATTCCGCTGATCCCTGACAGACCACGTGTATGACAAAAGACCATCATTTCGAAGGTATCTCAGTCTTGGTTTGAATAACTGAAGAGGCAAAAGTCTCAATCATCAGAGTGACAAACATGAGACACCAAATTACTATTACAAAACTTGGGTTCGGAACGAACTGCCTCAGAATTCTTCAGAATTTACTCCCAATATATGTGATACAAGATCAATATCAGATCCCTACTCGACTGATTGAAATTGCCTTCCTATCTTATCCAAAGAGGGTGAGGTGATCAGAATTAGTCTACAATCACTGTTTTATTGCAAACATAGCTTGGAAGACAACTGCCGACCGTAAAAGAGCTGGTCTGGAAAGCTCCAAAACAACCTCACTTGCAACAATCTCTCACATCAACCATAAATTCAAAGGACCAACATACTACACAGCAATGCAACGCAATGCTACATGGGTCAACCAAACACAAAAGAAAAGGATGAAGACATTTGAGAAAGAAAATTTGTTTCATTTAACAAAAATAGTCTGTTACATCGGAGGTTCAAAAATTAAGCAAAATACATATATCCTAAGCCTGATCAGCAGAAACAGGCTTAACAGCCGGGGAAGGATCAGTAGGAGCAACATCAACCATCCCGCTCGGAACGGCAACTTCAGTGGGATCAGCAGGGGGAACGTCGATCACCTCGCTTGGAATGACAACCTCGGGAGGGATAACCCCTGGTGGCACAATCGAGGATATGTCGAAATCAGGAAATTTGGCAAGAAACCTAGATCGGAAGTTGTTGAAGCCAAACATGATCAGGTTGTTGGCCATTCCTTCCAGTTCCATCTCCATTTTCGTCTCGTTCTCTAGCTTGGCTTGCTCCACTGCGTCCTTAAGCTTTTGGTGATAGAGGTACCGCATGCCATCCATTTCCCCCTGAAGCCTCTCTGCCTGCTGGACATAAAGATTCTTCTCTGACTCCATGACGGCCAGAGAATTCTGGGACTCCTTCAGCCTCTCCGTAGCTTCATGAGCCTCAGACTTAGCAGTACCGAGCTGAAGCCTAACCTCGTCCAGTTCGGCCTGAAGCTTGTCAACCTCCTCTGAAGGAGGAGAGACCTCCGTCAGAGCAGATAGGATATGCAAGGTCTGCAGTATACAAAGCAAACAGTTCAGTACCCAGCCAAAAACACTTGGAAAAAGGGAAAAGAAATAGAGACCCGAAGAACTTACCTTAACCTGAAGAGAAGCCAAATCAGCAAGAAGCTTCTCCGACTTCTGGGGCTTAAGTTTGATTGAGCCTTTGGCCCAAAATTCCCTCAGAACCTTCTTGGTTGCCTGATTGACAGCACCGAGGGCCACTGAAGATGACGTCCCCTTGCCCGCTTGTTTAGATGGGGCTGGGGGGACCACAAAAATAGGGGTAGGTGCCTCCCTCTCCCCCTCAGCAGGTTCAGGGAAGGTCGAAAGTAACCTCCTCCTTTTTGTCTAGAGGGGAGGGTCTACTGGGGAAGGAGCCTCCCCCACTGCCGCAAATGAAGATGGCTCGGTCTCCTACCTAGCCATCAGACCTCTTGTCAGCTCCTCTACATGGCCCTTAGCAGCCATCAACTTATCACGATTAACGATGGAGGAATGGTCTCGGTTGCTGGGCTGTAAGAGCTTTTTGTATTGCTTTTGAAGTGCGAGAGAAAAGCTCGGCCTCTTCCACACACTCCTAACTGCACAAAAGATACAAAGTTAACCAGCTCGGCAATTAATGCACAAAACAAAATCAAAGCAGCCACGGGAAAAATTGGGTCTCACCCTTTGGCCCAGTGGTTCGAGGAAATGTTGAGAGTTGGTCTTGGAAGTCCTCATATTCCCATCATCTTTTTATGAAGAAATACCACTTCTTCCAGGTCTTGTTGGAGGAGGGCACAGAAGAAAGGGGTCTGAACCCACTATCAAAAGATATATAATAGAGGCCTCCGACCTCATGTATTTTAGATCCATATTACTACGGATCAGGTCAAGAGACACGTCAACATTATTCATATGCCCTAACACTATGAAGCTTAACAGATGTCTCCAACTATTGAGATTAAGGTCTGTAGGGCAAAGATTGAACCAACAGAAGAATTGTTTTACAAGGTCGGGAAGAAGGAGTGTCAGTACCATTTCAAACCAAGCCCAATAGACACAAATTTCCCCCGCTCTAACATCGCGTGGGAGATCTAGAGCATCCGGGACCCTAAAAGTAACGTTCGAGGGATGATTGAATTTCTCCCACAGCTCTTCTAACATACTCTCAGTAATTGCACTTTCACCTTCCTCTCTACGGCCAGGTCGACCAGAGGTCTCACCGGCCCTATTTGAGGATTCCTTAAATGCGTCAACTATCCTAATCTCCGGACTAGAGGGGAGCTCTACCAATCTATTTTCAGCATTATCAATAGAAGAAAGGTTCACAAGTTGAAGTTGAGAAATGGTCCTAGAAGAACTGCCTGAACCAGAAGGTGACCTAGGGCCAGACATGATGGACAAAGGAAAGTAACGAAGCAAAGGAAAGGGAATGTAAAAGGGGCTAAAAGTCAAACCTGAAATTAAGAAAGGCTACGAACACCGGATATGCTTCGACCTTCAAAATGCGTCAACCGGTGGTGGCAGAGTCTCTGATACTGTAGAGGCAAGTGCAAAAGAAAGGCGTAAAAAGTCCTTTCCCCCTCTTTATATACATATTCGAAATATGAGCCCCCTAAGCCGACTTGACATGACGGTTGAGGGTAATGATGGCTTCTCAAGTATCGGCTGCGCAATGAATGACCCATTAAACCGACGTCCCAAAAAATGGAGAAACAAAACGTGTGACTCTTCATAAAGCCCATAACCCTAGTTACGCCCTAGCTCCTAACTAGGGCTCGCGGGGGGGGGGGGAGGAGTAGCGGATATGCCACAAACAGACACACCAATCACCTTGAGACACGTGTGCTTACAAAACCGAAAAAACTCGATCATACAGAGCAGGCGCAACCTCCAGGGCATTCTCATACACATATCCTCCAGACCTTATGCTCTAGGCAATATTCACTTAGTATTCCGTATGGTTCCAACCTTGTTGTTTCCTTAACAACTGCCGAGCAGGAAATAAGGAAACAATCTTCAACAAGGAAACTGCTATCTATGATTATCTCTATCCACAATGTAATGTTCCACAAGGTAACTGCAATCTCCGATGATCAAATCCCTATTTTCACGGTTCCGAATCCTAATCAACTTAGGAAGGCCATAGTCTATAAATTAAACCCTACAGGTACGCTTTAGATTCATGCTCATTCTTTGGCTTTCAATACAGTCTTTTCAATTCAGTTTACTTACTTAAGCATCGGAGCGGCTACCGCTAGAGCAAATCCGGTGGCCCTCTGATCCCCCCTTTTGAGTATTCTACAGGTCTTGGAGCCCAGATTTCTTGCGAGCCGAAAAGTGCAGCATCATTAAGTATTAACCCAATTTTGTTCTTTTCCTTCCTTTCCTGGGCAACCAAATAAAGCATATTTGAAGTTTTGAACCTGAATCTCACATGTGGTCAAGTGAGAGTAAGATGCTTGAATGTGTATCTATGTCCCCTCCCTTGGAGCCATGCCCAATGGATTTATCCCGGTAATTACCCAATGCACGCGGGATGTCGGGATTGGATGTATCAAGAGGATTTGTCAGGTGCAAGAAGCCCGGATGCCACTTGGCAGAAAATAAGAGCAATAGAATTCATCCAAGGTACTCCGACTTGAGCCATAACTTCAATGTTACATATTCTCATTACTTTGCTTCAGTCAACTAACTCACTCTACCTCAGAAACAATTCTTTTCTTAAACAAGCCCTCTATTTTCAAGTCTCTCACATTATTCTTAAACTCAATAAAGCATTTTTCCAATATCTTACATTACTCTCGTACCAATATTATTCTGAAGAATTGTATCCGATTTTTTTTATTCAGACATTTATTCTGATGTTAATTTAAGACCCTGAACAGAGCTTTTACCTACTCTGTAAAACTTATTGCAGATCAAACCTTGATGTCATAGATCCTGCCAAGGAATTCATTGACAAGATCCTAGTTATATCAGGACCTTGTTTATAAGGGTATAGGTTAGCTTGGCCACTTTAAATGTTACTGTCTTCTCTTGAACTTTCTTTGGGTCAACTAAGTCGAATGTGTCCCATTTGGGATTGAATGCACTCATTGATGATATCACAGCATATAATGTTAACTAAGTAGTTGAGATCATTCAGTCTTATACCCACAATGCCACACCATATGAACTATATTCAATCAAATTAACAATGAATATATTGATAAAAATTAAATAGGTTTGATGGATTAATTTTTTTTAAAGTGTATTTAGTTTTAATCATTTTTTCCTTGGTAAAATAGTCCTTCTAATCTTTATTTTAAGTAATGTGGTTTTGACATGTTATTTAGTAGTTTTTAGGTTATTTGAAGTTTAAAAATAATGAATGGATAATTTTAAATACATATTATTTTTATTTAATACAAATATAAAAATTAAATAACCAAATATATAAAAGATATATCTAAGCCTTTAAAAGGAGTGTAAGATTTGTAATCCTTTAAAAGGAGTATAAGACTTACAAGACTTTAAAAGGAGCATAAGACTTACAAGCCTTTAAAAGGCCTCTAAGACTTCCTTTTTGACTTCCCTTTTGTTATTTTTCCCTTAGGCCTTATTTGGCCAATTAAATTATTTATTTCAACTTTTTTGCTGTTATTTCCTTTTTGTTTTGTTTTTCTTATATATTTGAATTTATCATTTACTTCTTCATGTATTGATTTTATAAATTGTAGCCTTATTTTATTTTTTTCCGGAGTCGACCTTGTTATTTAAGGTCTCGGTATTTTAAGAATTGTCGTTTATATCCCGATTAAATTTCTTAATTATTCTTTTTAGGGTCACTAATTAATAATTAGTGACTTAATTACTATTTAATCGAGTTAAGGTATTACATCCAGCTTTATCGCAAAATACACCAGGCCACTCGCAGTGATTTGAGGCGTTCATTGTATGGGTATACCACCAGCCACTATTAAGCAATGCCTCTGCTTCTAATTCAATTGATGATTTTGATGCTGCCACTGCTAAATGAGCATGACCAGGAGTACTACTACTAATAGTAGAAAAGTAAAAGACAAAGTTAGTCCATTGTACTACCAATAAAGAAATTGAAATTGGGGATGACATTATTATTATGCTCCAATTCTTTTGATAATTTGAATTGCAAGATGTACTGATGATCCATCCCTGTTATGTTAAAAAAGGGGGAGTCGGGAACAGGGAGCCAGTCAATCTCTTCTGGTCTTCTTGTCTACACTACTACTTCTTATCATCTACAACGAGGAAACTTCTACGTAACTGCACTGGAGACCAGACTAAACATTTGCAAGACTCGGTCCCAAAGTCTTTTTGTTTATTGTATCTGTTTACATCAATTGCATTTCAGCTCAGTCTAAGTCTTCAGTCTTCAGTCTTCAGTTATGATGGACTTTCTCACAATGTAAATACGGTTTATTTGTTGCGTTCCATTACAATGCTAAACATAATAGATTTTTTCATTCTTAAAGATGAGGTGATGAAACCAACATATATTTATCATTGTGAATGAATTCCAGCATATTGCGTCTAGGAATAAAAAAAATAGAGTATAAAAATCCGTTATATATAGATAGTATTACACTTTTCCATATGGTAAAGCTTTTCCAAGGCCTACTGGTCTTCTTGTCCCCAAGTCTATGAAGTCAAGCTGTTTGATATCCGAACGTATCCAAGGGGGGAGTGACTTGCATAAATGCATTCGACAGTTTTTCCAAATGGTAAAGCTCTACCAAGGCCTACTGGTCTTCCTGTCCAAGTCATTGAAGTCAAGCTGTTTGATACCTGAACTGAAAATATATCCAAGGGGGGAGTGACTTGCCAAATGCATATATAACAGTTTTTGGCTGGATCAATAATGGAGCAACTTTTCCTTTAATTATGAATTGAACCCACATAAAATAAATATTTGTAAAAGATCTCTAAAAACAAATTAAAGATTTCATATTCACGCCCCTTCTTTGTTATTAAACTTGTCTTGGATTCGATGCTCATCTTGCTTCATTTGCTTTGATCCTTCTTCAAGCGTTGTCTGATTAGATGTGATGGTGGAGGCCAGCTCTTATTTAACTTCTCTTATATTCTGACAGATGTCATTTTAATTAGTTCTATCTCAGAGGCATTGACAGATTTTGAAGCTTTGCACTGTCTGCTCATACTGTTGGGGCCACTGTTATTCATCAATTTTACTTGTTATCATATCACACTCGTAAGCTTTTCTCATGTCATCTACCAAAGTGGATGGTCTCCTAATCGTATACCTTTCTTTGCAATGGTAATTGTGACATGATTATACCATTTTAGGGTGAAATACTTTCTCATAAGTTCGTTCTAACAGACGGCACCAAACTGATGCTGCACCTTTTGGTCGATAGGGATTCCGAACTCCGTTGTATGAGAAACACTCAAAGAAAATGATCAGAGGGCCACCAGATTGGCTCCAGCGGTAGCCACTCCGATGCTTAAGTCAATAAACTAAATTGAAAGACTGTAATGTAAACCAAAGAATGAGCATAAAACTAAAGCGTAACTTTAGAGTTTAATTTATAGGTTGTGACTTTCTTAAGTTTATTAGGATTTGGAGCGGTAAAAGTAGGGATTTGATCATTGGAGAATAGCAGTTACCATGTTAGATATTGTGCTTGAGAGATATCCGTGAGTGACAGTTTCCTTGTGGAAAACTATTTCCTTATCCTTTGCTCAGTAGGATGTTTAAGGCGGTGGTGAGTTCTGAACCCTGTGGGATGCTCTGATGGCCTTATGCTCAGACCTATGAGTTCTGGAGGCCAAGTGTCTGAGCCTGATCTGGATGTCTGAGTCTGCTCTGTATTGTCGAGCTTTAACTAGTTTATAGTTACACGTGTCACATGGAGATTGGACTGTCACTTTGTGGTATATCATTGTCCAACGCAAGACTTGATCAGTTCTTTCTATATTCTGCAAAGTTTGTGTTCTGCAAACAGGTTCCGTTTCAATTATGTTTTTCTATTGTTTTCATTAAGCATAATTTTGTTTTGTGTTTAGTTATTTATGTTGTTCACGTTTGGAATAGAGTTGATTCTGATTTTTTTAAAAAAAAAAAATAGATCCTGCCTGAATTTTGTTCTGTATTTTCAAAATAGCTACAGTTTTCATTAAATTTAAAATTTTGTTTTTGTCTGAGTGTGTACAAAACTATTTTACTGATATACTATTTTTATTAACAAAGTTCTCATATTTTTACAGTTGTGTACTCTACCTAATGGGGAATGAAATCCTTATGTTGGAAGAGTATACGAAAGGCTTCTGGAATTATACGGGATTGGATCCGATCGAAGAAAGTTTACTAAAATATTTTGAAATGGATTTTAAATTAGAAGATATTGAGTCGATGAGAAAGAACTCAAAGCTTAAAAGAAGAGATGGTGAGCAGAACGCAATGGAGGTTAGATCGGTTCAAACTAAACGTCCTAATGAGATTAATAAAGCAAAAAAGATGCTGGAGGACCGAAGGACGGAAATTGAGATTCGAGTGGCTGCTGCCAAGCTTTTGCAGCGAAGATCGGAAAACGATGAGGTGAGGGATTTTGAGTCGAGTTCAGGGGATCACAGACTTGAACAACGGAGGAAGTATGCTAATACGCAGAAGCTTGCATCCTCTCTAACGAGGAGATGTGAGGTTCTATCGTAAGACTTCCTTTCAATAGGTAATAACTATAAAATAAAAGAAGTTGTTAATCATTTTACAAGCTATGATTAGTATAATTTTAATTGAGACATAATGTCGGAGTTATGTCAAAATGAGACAATTCTTACATTTATTTATTTGGTAGGGTGAATTAGTTACTTTCTTTACTAACAGTGAAAGAATTAGTAATTTTTTTCTATTATTTTATTCCTATTATGTGTCATTATTTACTCGTGATATTGTTAATGAGTTTCTTTTTCTTTTTCTTTTTTCAAACACTGACTTCACAATATCACGATAACTAATTTATCTAATCTTCTTTTCAAATCAACAAACAAGCATAGTCAAACATATTTAAAAGTTTTTATTTTTGACCCCGAGACAACTCAACAAACTAAACTCGTTACATTGCAACTGAAGGTGGATTTTGTACAACATCTAGTGACCCAAGATTGTAGGCCTTGGGGTTAGTCTTTTGATTAATATTATTACTCTTTTTCAAGAAAAAAAAAAAAAAGTAATCGTTCTTTAGCTAATTTTTAGAAAATTTTAATTGAGTTGTCATCTTGGACAAACTTATTCTATTTTTATTTAATTTTAAATTTTGGACAAAATTTTGATTTTATTTGCGTTTCTCTATTTTTATAATTTTAATAGAGTTTTTGTAATAATTGTGGTTTCTTAATTAAATTAAAAAAAAATTATAAATACGACGTAAAAATTTTAATTATTCATTTTTTATTAATAATATTTATTTTGTTTAAAGAATTTACTCTTTTGTATTGGGTAAAAAATTTATAAATATATCAATGCAAAAATCCAAAGAGTAAAACTCAAATTAGAAAGGAAAGGGATGGGAAAAATACTAAAAAAACTCTTAAAATAAAAGTTTTAATTAAAAAAATTTATGATTCATATTTTTATTTAAAAGATCAAAAAATAATTTTCTTCTTAACACTGTTAAAAATATTAATGATTAGACTAAAATAGATTTTAATATACAATTTTAAAAAGTATTAAATAGTTGATAAAATAAATTATGCAATAAAAAAAAACATAACATTTTTTATTTATCTAAATAGTCTAAAAAAAAATTCAATTCATAAAATATTATGATTTTTTTTTTGGATTGAATAAGTTATCTTTTTTTTTCTAAAATTTATCTTAAAGTTTATTTTAATTTAATTAACAATATTTTTTAACTGTATTCAAATAAAAATTATTAATTATATTTTTTATATTAATTTTTTAATATAAATATTTTAGATAGAAAGACTGTATCATGTAAATTTTACTTGTTAGTATTTTTTTCCAAGAAAATTCTCAGATTCTCTCACCCCAAACGCGTGGCCATTCAGTTAATTGTGCAGATCCAACTCTCACAAACCCGGAATTGGTTCCTCATATATGTACAGATATAGAGACAGGTGATTAATATAAGCATATAAAATATATCATCTGTCTATGTCCAGTATCCAAGTAGCCATTGTTTGTGGAGGACCAAAGCTCGTGCTTCAGGTCAAAATAACACTTCATTAAATTTTTATTAATCCAACAATCTTTAGTCAAAGAAGCTGTTATTATCGACCATTGAACACGCAACAAAATCACGATGAAAGATTCAAATCAAATATGGCAATATGTTCACTGTTTGGTAATTTCCTCGCACAACACCAATAGCACCACCACCAGACAAAGTCAATGCCCTTTCATTCCTTTCTCAGACCCATTTCAAAGAATTTCTCGTACAGTTATGTTGAACTTGTAAAACCCTAATCCTATCCTCGAAATCAAAACCATTATTGCATTCCCGATCGACGATCTGATGAATTGTTTCAGAGTATTCGGTCGTGTACTACCGATTGTGGTTGTATTTTTGTCTGTTATCTCGATCGCGATCGGAGACGATGATGTGAAGTGTTTGCAAGGTGTGAAGCAATCGCTTGAAGATCCAGAAGGTAAGCTCAGTTCGTGGTCCTTCGCGAACAATTCGGTTGGCTTCATCTGTGGATTCGTCGGCGTTTCGTGCTGGAACGATCGGGAGAACCGTCTGTTTTCCATCGTGCTTCAAGACATGCAGCTCGGCGGCGGAATTCCAGACTCTTTACAGTACTGTCATACTTTGCAAGGTCTGGATCTCTCCGATAACGATCTCTCTGGTTCGATCCCTGCAAATATTTGCACCTGGTTGCCTTTTTTAGTGACCCTAGATTTGTCTAATAACCATCTCACTGGTTCGATTCCGGCCGATCTTGCCAATTGTTCGTACTTGAACAATCTTAATCTATCAGGCAATAAATTATCTGGTAATATACCGTACCAGTTCTCTAGTATGGGTCGGCTTAAGAAGTTTTCTGTTGCCGACAATGATCTGTCCGGTAGGATTCCCTCGTTTCTTGATGGGTTTGCTTCGTCGGATTTTTCTGGGAATAATGGACTTTGCGGCGGGCCGCTTGGCAAGTGTGGTGGTTTGAGCAAGAAGACTCTTGCAATTATAATTGCTGCTGGTGTGGTCGGTGCTGCAGCGTCGATGTTGTTAGGGTTGGGGCTGGGGTGGTGTTACTTTACGAAGTCCAGCGTGGGAGGAAGGGAGGGTACGGGATCGGGGGATATGATGGTGGCCGGACCGAGGCGTTGAGGGCACATAAACTTGTTCAGGTTTCATTTTTTCAGAAACCGCTTGTGAAAGTTAAGTTGGCAGATTTAATGGCTGCAACGAACAATTTTAATGCGGAAAACATTATAATTTCGTCTAGGACGGGGACTACTTATAAGGCTATTCTTCCTGATGGTTCTGCGCTTGCGATTAAGTGGCTTAACACTTGCCAGATGAGTGAGAAGCACTTTCGGATGGAGATGAATAGGTTAGGGCTGCTTAGACACCCAAATTTGACATCCCTTCTGGGGTTCTGTTTGGTGGAAGAGGAGAAACTTCTGGTTTATAAGCACATGTCAAATGGAACTCTGTATTCGCTAATGGATCGAAATGTGACTGTGTTGGACTGGCCGACTAGGTTTAGGATTGGTTTGGGTTCTGCAAGGGGGCTTGCTTGGCTTCACCATGGGCGCCAACCTCCAATCTTGCACCAGTACATAAGCTCTAATGTGATTCTACTTGACGAAGACTTTGATGCTAGGATAATGGATTTTGGGTTGGCAAGGCTAATGACTTCTTCCGAGTCCAACGAGAGCAGCTTTGTCAATGGGGACTTCGGCGAACTTGGTTATGTAGCTCCAGAGTATTTGAGCACGATGGTGGCTTCATTGAAAGAGGATGTTTTTGCTTTTGGAGTGGTGCTTTTGGAGTTGGCAAC
Organism: Nyssa sinensis; assembly: GCA_008638375.1. NCBI lineage: Eukaryota > Viridiplantae > Streptophyta > Magnoliopsida > Cornales > Nyssaceae > Nyssa > Nyssa sinensis. Next base: position 3,115,026 of record CM018043.1, read on the forward strand.
TGGGCTTAAACCTCTCGAAGTTGGCAATGCTGAGGAAGGATTTAAGGGTAGTTTGGTTGATTGGGTAAATCAGCTCTGTACTTCTGGTCAAATTAAGGATGCCATTGATAAAGCTCTGCGGCGAAGGGGCCATGATGAAGAAATTGTGCAGGTCCTGAAAATTGCATGTAACTGTGTGGTGTCCCAGCCCAAGGATAGGTGGCCCATGTACCGGGATTACGAATCATTGGAGAACATTGCCGAGGAAAATGGTTCCTCAGAACAATTTGATGAATTTCCACTTGTTTTTGGCCGGCAAGAACACTAATGATCGGGTTTGACTTTGGAGGCTGAATGTGGGAGAAGCATGCCAAAATGGTTTACACGTACGTTAATTTCAGCCTCTTAGTGTAAGTTTTCAAATGCTTTCAATCTAAATGTGTGTAATTTTTGTTTTTGCTGGATTTTCCTGGTACCTTACCATTTTATTGGATACTAGTTGTAATGCACGTGCATTGCACGTGAACAATTTATACATTTAGATAGGATAATAAACAATTTAATTACATCATTACATATAACATTTTTGTTTACATTTTTCAAGACATTGAGAAAAAAAATGAGTTACAATATATGCAACATACATTTTGTATTTGTGAATAAATTTTCTATTCTAACAGCGCTAGAGAGTGATATGTGACTCATGAGGAGGTCTTGAATGATCCGAATATTTTGTCACACTTAAGAAGCAAATGTGCTTGAATTCGATTTGTTATTCAAGTAAAAACATAAATAAATAAAAGATGGTACATAGTATCAGAAATATATCGCTTCCATGAAACAATGTAATTATTTTAGTAAGGCTTCATGTGCTTAGCCTATACATTTGGAAAACAAAAAGAGACTATTTCTTGAAATTTAGCTTCAATTACTTCTATGTATTCAACATTCTTATTTGGGTGCCATGGCAAAGCAAGCTTCTTGTAGCAAAAAGCTTTTAGTTTTAGCCATCAGGCACATTTTTCCATGGACAATTCCATGATGAGGTCTAAAGATTTGTAAATAAGATGTATGTCAACTACTGTGGGTAGAGTCAAGGAACAAAAGGATTTCAACTTGAAAACCAGAACAGTTACTACTAAAGAAGTCATGAATACATGGAAACAAAGGCAACTCCACGGAGCACTAAATATGCTACCCAAAAAAATAGTTTTTTTTTTTTTAAATGTAGACACAAGTATCAATAAGAATGTTGTTGTTGTTGTTCTTGCAGTGGAAGGAGTTTACAGGCAGGCCACAAAATGGGAGTCTCAATCATGAAATATAATATGTATTGGTCAATATTCTCGAAACAAAAAGTAAAATGACACTGAGGTTTTCAACACTAACATTTATGTTTTGTTTCAGGTTCTTAGAAAAAGCTAACATTTTGAAGTAAGAACTTTGAAACATAGACCGTCAACATAGTTTGTGATGTTCACATTATGATGGTATGGACCATTACGTAATTCAACCCATCCACTTGCATATAACATATCAAATCAGCACATAAATAGGAGATATTCACATATGTTTGCTAAAGTTAAATAGTGAACAATTAACAAATGATGAGCTAAATGGCAAAGCTTTACAGAGAATTGATCGGCCAAGATAAGAGAGACTCACATGTACCATGGACAATTTACCAATGCCCAAAACAAAAGGTGAATTGTAGCAATTGAGTTGCCAAGCCTTCCTGAACCATTATCTTTCATAATGTCACTACAAAAATTGAACGTTTTAGCGATGCACATTATTAGCGACGCACAAAATGCGTCGATAATTGTGGCCTTTAGCGACGCACACCACGTTTATTGCTAAAAAGCAAGAAAAAGCGCGAAAAAATAGGCGGGAACCTATTAGCGACGCACCCTTAGTCATTAGCGACGCATATGTGCGTCGCTAATAGTCAAAGCTTTTAGCGACGCCCAATCGAGCGTCGCGGATAGTATTGTATATGAAACGCTATCGTTTCACGTAAAATTAGCGACGCGCAAAGACTTATTAGCGACGCACACTGTGCGTCGCTAATAAGTCCTTATATAACCTGAAATGTTGTCTCTCGCTTCCAGAGCGCCGCGCCCTATTCTCTTTCTCTCTCGCTGTCTGTTTTTTCCCCTTCAATCAAAACCCCATCAGACCACCGCAAATCAATCTGAACGAGAAGAACAACTGTGATTGGCAGAAAATCGTGTGCTTCTTCCTACTTAAAGTTTCGATCGTTGAGGTTCTTATCGGCTTCTTTTAAAAGCTCAGATCTTGAAGTTTGTTGAGGTTCGAAGGTTTCAGATTTCTTTCAGGTGTGGCTTCGACATATACATAATAGATATTATCTGTCTATTTTTAATACACTTGTATGTTAGTTGTTGGTGTTATGTTTATTTATATATTTAGTTTGCTCAGAGATTTTAGATTCTTTGTCCTTCGTTCAAGCCAATATATATCCAAACTTGAATAATTTTTTTTTATTAATGTTAATTTTCTAAAATTGCTTAATTTAATTCTTCCAATTCATTAATACTAATAGGAAAAAAATTCGAAGGGAAAAAAATTCTAGCAACATTATTTGAAATGTAAATTTAGTAAAAAATTTGAGACATAATATTATGTAAAAAGATAAAAAAAAAAAAAAAAAAGATCCATCTGGGTATGCTATGGCTCAATTAAGATTGCATATTTGGATTATTAAAAAAAAAATTGTGTGGGAGAATTTAGATACAACGGATATCTAAACAACTTGGATTATACCTAACTTTTTTTTTGAAAAAAGCTTTTAGATTACATTGAATTCGTATGACAAAACCTTCAATCCACTTTTTTGGACCTTATTAAATTTTAATTTAGATAAAATTCATGTTGATGATATGAGTCAATGTTTTAGATTTTATCATGTTCCATTTTTTACAGTAACCGCATTAATTTTACTTTTGTAAATGTCATAGGAGAATATATTGTTCATACTTCCTAGTGCATTGATTTTGAGATTGCTCAAAGATTTAGTCCAATTTTTACTCATTAATTTTTTTTTTTTATTTCAGCCTAATCTTTACCTATAAGATGTAATAGTTTTTTAAAGATAAATTTGTAACTAGAATAGCAAAACAAACATTTAATTTTATGTCATGATTATGAGCTTCCTTGGATAAGTTGTGTCTTGAGGACAGTCCTGATGTTTTTTTCCTTGAATTTTGATAGTGAGATTTAGTGTGTAGTTCTAGGCCATTGATGTGCTTTGATAGCCTTTTAGCTACAATTAAATGCAAGTTAGTTTCAAATTTGAAGTCATTACAATTCAATTTCAAGGCTCAAATTTCATGATACGAAACCAAAAAAAAAAAAAAATTAATTTTGTCTTTTCAATCTTAAATGAGACAAATAAGAAATTTAAAACAAGCTTATCCCATTTAATTTTTTTATTACATTGATTAAAAAAATAAACACATTAAAAAATATGATTGAAAATGCTTGTTTGATTCAATTGTCAAAAAATAGACTATTTGAGTTAAATGACTGTATAAATGTCGTTTGAGTTAAAGAATTTATTTTTTGGATAAACAGTTAATAAATACTTGAAAACTATTAAATTTAAACATTTATAATGGACTTGAACTATTAACATAATTCAAATTATACTTAACAAAAAAAATTGTATCACAAAAACAAAACAAATATTTAATACTTTAATACATCTTCAATATTGTATCAAATATAATTAAACCTGATACCAGATTAATGAGTGGGCCGATCAATACTTATATCAATTATAATTAACACTCATATATATATATATATATATATATATATATATTATGTTAAATTATTAACTCATTTAAAATTTTAATAATTAAAAAAATTAAGTATAACTTAGATATTTAATACTCTATGAGCTACCACAGCTCATAAATGGCACGAAGTGATATGGCCCCACCTATTATTTTAATAGTACTGAAACGGACTCCATTGCAATTTCTAATAGTACTTTTTGGTTCTTAGGGAAAGAAAATATATATTGGAAAGAAAAATAAAATCACTTAATTTGATCCTATTACAACAAGAGAAAATGATATTCCTCCATGGTTTGTAATAAGGAATCAAACAGAACAAACAAGATTCCAAGAAATGATTTTGTATTTGATATGCAATTCAAGATGATTTTTTTTTTCTCTCTGTCTTCTTTTTAATGTATTTGATATGCATAGTCTACTACCTCGTCAAAGAAAAATATGACATAGAACCTCTTTTTTTTTTTTATTTGTTGTCAATTTCATCTAGAAGCATGTTACCTTACTAGTCAGTCCGACAACTCAAGCGTTTGATTGTATTAGATCAGATGAGTTTTGACTAGAAGAGCATCTACTTCTCTTTTCTCATATATTACGTGCTGATGCACATTTGCAGTAGGGCCACTGTGAGCGTGGCCTAATTTTTTTTTTAGGGATTACTTCATGAAAAAAAAATTATGGTGATTGTTTTGTAAGTTAGCAATTGCATTCATGTAAGCCTAGCCCCGTTCAGGAGTCATTTTCATCACATGTGAATCTTGTCGCGAAATTTATTTGCGATTAGGCTCGTGTGTATGAAAATCGATTCTTGAATTGTCCAGAGAGGACAGTTCGAGAATGCATAAATCTGCATTGCAATCAATAGCGCATATGCTTTAATATTTCACTATGATAAAATTTTAGTACGGTCTCCTGTTGTTCTCTAGGTATATATTTAGGCGTGCTAACGTCTATCTCGTATACTTGGAGAACCGTGGGAAAATGCTGCCAAAATTTTGTCTGAGTGGAATCAAGCATTTAATTTGCTGCTGATTGCAATGTAGATTGTGCATTCACGAATGGGATAGGACCACTTTACCCTTTAGAGAGAAGTTGGAGGTGATAGGATTCATGTTTCATATTTATAACGAGTATCATTTTTGACTTGTATTAGGTAGACGAAAATGGATAAGAGTTGGATGGACTTGAGGGGCAGGCATTTGCCAGGGTATGTGAAGGGGATCAAAGATTTTATTGAGTTTGCTCGTGCATCTGCAGATGGGAGAAATAGGATAAGATGTCCATGTAGAAGGTGCAATAATAGGGATTATATGCACATAGATGAGGCCAAAGAGCACCTACTTGAACACGGGATGGACAAAAGGTATACGTGTTGGGAATTTCATGGGAAACACCGTGACGTACGAGTGGTATTTGATGATGAAAAAGAAAACGACGATGATGACTTTGGTGATAATGTTGGGGTTGGTTACGAAGGCTTGCCACAAATGCTGGCAGACTTGCAAGGGGCTACAACTGGGGCGAGTAGTCACAGGAGTGACACGGAACAATCGACCGCGTTTGAGTCGTTGTTGAGTGAAGCAAGGCAGCCGTTATACCCGGGTTGTGATAAGTTTTCGAAACTGGAATTTCTCGTGAAACTCCTTCATCTTAAGACCATCAACCGTTGAAGTAACAAATCAGTTAATATGGCTATTGAATTGATTAAAATAGTGCTTCCTACTGGGGAGACCCTTCCGAAATCATATTACGAGGCGAAAAGAATATTAAGAGATTTGGGCCTCGGGTATATTCCCATACATGCTTGCAAAAATGATTGCATGTTATTTTGGAAGGAGACTGAACAATGTAAGGAGTGTACAGTGTGCCACGAACCCAGGTACAAGCTGAATGAAGGAAAGAGCAAGACAATTCCGCACAAGGTGCTGAGATATTTTCCCTTAAAACCGAGGCTACAAAGGTTGTACATGTCTCAGAAGACGGCAGAAGATATGCGGTGGCATAAGGAGAAGCGTGTTGCTGAGGAAAATGTATATAGGCATCCAACAGATTCACAAACTTGGGCTGAGTTTGATACAAATCACGAATGGTTTGCAAATGAGTCATGTAATGTACAACTTGGGCTGGCTAGCGACAGTTTCAACTCGTTCGGTGACATGAGTAATGCCTACAACATGTGACCGGTGTTGCTTGTGCCGTATAACTTGCCATCATGGAAATGTATGAAAGAACCATTTATCTACATGTCGTTGCTTATTCTAGGGCCGAAGTCTCTTGGTAATGAAATTGATGTGTACTTGCGTCCTTTAGTGGATGAGTTGAAGGAATTGTGTGAGGTGGGAGTGAAGGCATACGACGTCTCTAAGAATGAGACATTTCAATTGCATGCCGCGTTACTGTGGACCATAAATGACTTTCCAGCATACGGGAACTATAGAGTACTATGGTGTTTTACAAGACATCATACAGTTACATTATTGCTACGGTCATTCTGTATATATTTTTAAATGTGATTGTTGGGATGTAAGTAATAAGAAGACTGGAATTCAGATCGATAAGCACTTTATAAGTGTTAATACGTCACGTACGGCATTTAAAGATGATCCGTATGTTTTAGCATCTCAAGCAAAAAAAAATTTCTATTTGAAGGACCCAAAAATAAGAGGTGATTGGCATGTTGTCCAAAAAATAAAAACTAGAAATATTTATGATGTCCTAGAAGTTGGCGAGGGAGATAAAGATTTGGAGAGGATTGAGAAAGCACTACAAGAAGAGTCTTAAACTGCCCACGATGGTGTTGTCCGACATGATCAGGAAGATGTTACTTCGTATCGGTTGAATAGAACTGATGTAGAACCAGATCATGTCGTAGCTTCCGACGTCACCAATACCACACAATTAGATTTGAGGGATGCAACGTTCATTAATGATGATGATGATGACGACAGTGATTTTGATGATGACACATTGTTAAAGTATTGTATCGAGAATGAAGAAAATTCAAGTTCAGATGATGATACAGACTCAAATGAATAATTGTAATAGTTGTTACATGTGTTAGTTTCAAGTGTAATGGTTTTCGGCTTTTATAATGTAATGGATATTCAATTTTATGATGTAATGGGTAATCATTTTTACTTCGATAAGGATTTTAATTTTTATGATTAAATAGAAACAATTTTATTTTTAAACTTTATTTGTAGACATGGTTGGACCAGGTTCCCGCAGACGCGCAGTTATGTAGGACCCATCGACCCCTTCCCCCTCATCTACAAGGTCGACCGATCCTGCCGTTGATGGTATGCATAGTTTCCATTTTTATTAATGATTATATAAATATGGTACTAATTGTTTCTATTTTGTTTCTTTTAAAGCTTCGGCCACCACCCCTAGACAAGGGCGTGGTAGGTCGAAGAATCGCAACTTGCAGGTTCAGATGGAGGCAGCGGGGGGCGCGCCCCTTCGGATTGAGATACCTCCGGGCTTACTCAAGCTCGTTGCTGGGTGGGCACAGCAGTTCATTACGGAGGTCGGCATCATTTGCCAGCTACGCGCCCCACTCCATGTTAGTGACTGGAGTTAGGTCACTGACACGGAGAGACAGGATATTCATGTGCATATCCAGGTATTTCTTTTGTTATTGTGTTCAACTAAATTTTAACATATGTTATGCCGTAATGTTTTGACAATAACATGCTTTTACAGGAGAAATTTGACATCGATCTCACCTGCCTCATGTCGTGAAGGCAGTCGACCGTTACTTGGGAACCCGTTTCAAGGACTACCGACATAAGCTTCACATGCACTACGAGGCGGAGGTGGCAGCCGGTAGAGAGCCTCGCGACGGACCCTACAGAGGGGTGGCGGTGGAGGATTGGATGTTACTATGCGATCGGTTCGCTAGTGACGCATTCTAGGTAAAAATTGTCAAAATTACTTTTGTTGTATGATGAATTATTGTCATTTATACTAACCTTCTTTGTTTTGGCCAAGTGTAGGAACTTAGTAAGAAAAATAGCGAGAGCAGAAGCAAGCAAAAGGTGACCCACTGTGGTGGATCACGTTCTTTTGTTAGGTATAGGCATGAGATGGGAAGTTAATAAATGTATCAATTTCTCATTGTATAATGTATTCATGAAATCAATCTTCACAAGCTACTATTTATTTGTTGCAGCGAGACCAGGAGACCGGTGTACCACCTAGCCCCATTGAGTTATGGCACAAGATGCACTACAATCCCGAGAAGGGTTGGACTAGGCCTGAAGCTTAGCGACTTTATGTAAGTTAGAAAAGATTTATATACCACTATTACGAATTTAATATTAATATAAAATGTTTAAAAGTAGTAACAAATATTTATATTTTTTTAGGACGAGATGGTCGAGATGCGTGTTCGGCCGACCCTTGAGGGTGAGCAACCGCCGATCGATGACCAGATACGAGAGACTGTTCTGGGCAAGAGGCGCGGATATGTGCGTAGCTTAGGGAGTGGGATGGAGCCGATGGCATCGTCCTCTACGGTCGAGAGCAATGCTAGGTTTCACGCAGCCACCTAGATAGCTGAGGCAGCCACCCAGAGAACTGAGGCAGCTGAGAGACTGAATGCAGAGATGAGGGTTGAGATGACAGAGCTCAAAGAGCGACAGGCCCAGATAGAGACTCTTATGAAGACAATACTCAGCCGGTAGGGAGGCTCTAATCAGCCTTGGTAAGTTTTTAAAATTATTTACTTTGGTACGTTTATTATTTATAGAAAATGTTACGTAAAATCTCTTAAAATATTTCGGCCTAACGGCCTACAAATCGCATGACACTTCACATATGAAAATAGACTTGCACAAACTTATTTAATTATATAAGGATACAAGTTTCAACTCCAAAAAGACCCATTTTGGAGTTTTGACAGACCAAAACCCGGATATTGGCCTAACCACATCGAAACCCTATCACACAGCTCTCAAATGATCAAATAGACTTGCACGAATTTACGGCACTCGGTTCCGATGCCCGGTTTGAAACTTATGCAAGTTTCAAGTCCAAAAAGGCCCATTTTGGGGTTTTGACATAACAAAATGCCGGATATCGGCCTAACTACACCGAAACCCCATCACACACCTCACAAATGATAAACTACACTTGCACGAACTTACGGCACTCGGTTTGGATGCCCGGTTTGAAACTTATGCAAGTTTTAGGTCCAAAAAGGCCCATTTTGGGGTTTTGACAGACCAAAACCCCAGATATCGGCCTAACCACCCTGAAACCCCATTACACAACTCCCCAATGATAAAATAGACTTGCACGAACTTACGGCACTCGGTTCCGATGCCCGGTTTGAAACTTATGCAAGTTTCAAGTCCAAAAAGGCCCATTTTGGGGTTTTGACAGACCAAAATGCCGGATATCAGCCTAACTACACCGAAACCCCATCACACACCTCAAAAATGATAAAATACACTTACACGAACTTACGGAACTCGGTTTGGATGCCCGGTTTGAAACTTATGCAAGTTTTAGGTCCAAAAAGGCCCATTTTGGGGTTTTGACAAACCAAAACCCCGGATATTGGCCTAACCACCCCGAAACCCCATCACACAGCTCCTAAATGATAAAATAAACTTGCACGAACTTACGGCACTCGGTTCCGATGCCCGGTTTGAAACTTATGCAAGTTTTAAGTCCAAAAAGGCCCATTTTGGGGTTTTGATAGACCAAAATGCCGGATATCGGCCTAACTACACCGAAACCCCATCACACACCTCAAAAATGATAAAATACACTTGCACGAACTTATGGCACTCGGTTCGAAAACCCGGTTTGGAACTTATGCAAGTTTCAGCTCTAAAAAGGCCCATTTTGGGGTTTTGACAGACCAAAATGCCGGATATCGGCCTAACTATACCAAAACCCCATCAAAAACCTCAAAAATGATAAAATAGACTTGCACGAACTTACGGTAATCGGTTCGGATGCCCGGTTTAAAACTTATGCAAGTTTTAGGTCCAAAAAAGCCCATTTTAGAGTTTTGACAAACCAAAATCCCGGATATCGGCCTAACCACCCCAAAACCCAATCAAAAACCTCACAAATGATAAAATACACTTGCACGAACTTACGGCACTCGGTTCGGATGCCCGGTTTGAAACTTATGCAAGTTTCAGCTCCAAAAAGGCCCATTTTGAGGTTTTTACAGACCAAAATACCAGATATCAACCAAACGAGCTCAAAACCCCATCAAACACCTCAAAAATGATAAAATAAACTTGCATGAACTTACGACACTCGGTTCGGATACCCGATTTGAAACTTATGCAAGTTTCAGCTCCAAAAAGGCCCATTTTGGGGTTTTGACAGACCAAAACTTTGGATATCGGCCTAACCACCCCGAAACCCAATCACACAGCTCCCAAATGATAAAATAGACTTACACGAACTTACGGCACTCGGTTCGGATGCCCGATTTGAAACTTATGCAAGTTTCAGCTCCAAAAATGCCCATTTTAGAGTTTTGACAGACCAAAATACCAGATATCAACCAAACGAGCCCAAAACCCCATCAAACACCTCACAAATGATAAAATTGACTTGCAAAAACTTACGGCACTCGGTTCGGATGCCCGGTTTGAAACTTATGCAAGTTTTTGCTCCGAAAAGGCCCATTTTGGAGTTTTGACGGACCAAAATGCCAAATATCGGCCTAACTATCCCGAAGCCCCATCAAACACCTCACAAATGACCAAATAGACTTGCACGAACTTACAAAAATCAGTTCGGATCAGTGGTTTATAACTTATGCTACTTTATGTCATTCTTATTATTTATGCATGCAAAAAAAAAAAAAAAAATTAAACTATTCACATTCAATATTTCATATATATTTAATAATTGTTCTAATATATACCATTTGATCTTTATTTCAGATTGATTGGGATTATTGCGCCGCCGTCTTTATGTTTTGCATCGGGATTTATTATTTTTATTTTTTTTTTTTTTTCTTTTCATGGACATTTGTAGTTATATGTTGTGAGACAATTTTTTATTTTTCTATTTATTGTTAAATTGTACTTTTACAAATGTACGCAATTAGTATAATATATATATATATGAATGTATTTTTCTTTTTTAATATACTCATTTCAGAATGTTTGGATTTTATTGTATATCAGAATGATTGATACAGGTTTAAACAGGAATAAAACAACAAAGAAAACAAAGCAAACATGGTTGGAAAACGGGCAAAAAAAAAAAAAAACCTTTAGCGACGCACAGAAAGGCGTCGCTAAAACAATGCTAATTCACTATTAGCGACGCACTCTGTGTGTCGCTAAAAGGTTTTATTAGCGACGCACACTTTTTGTATCGCTAAAATATACTATTAGCGACGACCAAGTGTGCGTCGCTAATAGTATCTCTTAGCGACACTGAAAGTGTGCGTCGCTAATAAAACCTTTTAGCAACACACAGAGTGCGTCGCTAATAGTATCTTTTAGCGACGCTCTTTGCCTCTATTTATAATATTTGCGACGCCCATTCCTAATTATTAGCAACACCGTTTCTGCATCGCTAATAGTTTCTTTTAGCGAAGCTCAGAGGTTTGTGCGTTGCCAATACTATTAGCGACGCCAATATTTGTGGCGACTTTAGCAACGCGCAGGTGTGCGTCGCAAAATAAAATTAGCGATGCATTTTCCCACTATTAGCGACTCACGTGGGCGTCGCTAATAGTCCCTTTTCTTGTAGTGTGTGAAAATTCAAAGTGCCATAACAACATCAAACTATAGCTTGATCAGTTCTAAATTTCCACTCCAAAAATAAAAAATTTAAGGTCTTTACACCATAAAAATAGAATTTAAAGCAAGGGGAGCTTATCTGAGCCATACTCAAGCCTCATAGCCCTTGTAATGGAGAGAACAGGGAAAAAAATGTGCTATCAATCATTTGTGGCAGAGGTTAGAGTATTCAAAAAGGTTAATCGGAAATAAGAAATTTCATCACTAAAACATAACTAAGGGGAGTCTAGAAGGAAACTTCACATATCTTCATAAGGGCTTCCATTTTATTTTCTTCAACATATTTTAGTATGAATTGAAGATGTTTCCAACAAAAATAATTGACCAAATTACATGATACCAGATTTCAAAAATTTTTTGCATGCAAATGATATGATAAAGATGCATAAAAGCAAGAGCCCAGAAAATATTACCAAAAACCTAGATGGCAAGCTTAATATAGGATTTATATGCTCCCCAATAGTGTAACCTTTTCCCTAGACTCACCTTAAAGGAAGTAGTCCTTAAAACTTATGCTGCCTTGAGACTTTGAAGAAAACAATGAATATGAACTAAAATTGTCTGGTTACATATGTCATTGAACTAAATAAATATAAACATAAAAGATGCTACAAAGCTCTATACTAAGAAAGGAATCCAGATCAGTGTTACTTTCAAATGCTCCCTCTTATTCTCGTTGTTTGGCATTAGTTCCATATGTAGCCTACTCCCTAGAAGCAATTGAGCTTTGTATCTTTACATCACAAAAAGGGAGGAATGGTAGCTCATTTTTGTTATTCGCTTATTTTTCATTTATATAATAAGGGCCTAACATTGGAAGTCATCAACTTAATCAAATCAACCCAGTTATAATGTATATGTTTCCTGAGCAAGAAAATCTCCTTGGAAAAAAAAAACCTTAATGAAAAAAAGATAAAATACATTGACCACCCTCTATTGTTTGAGAGATGACATTGAAACATAATATCCATCATATAAGTGGCTTATCTCCATTTGGGTTAAAATGTAAGATTCAACACTCGGGGCATTGTTCTAAGAGTCATTTTGTCATCACAGAATTATGAGTAACCAGGAATATCTAATAAATTATATAAATGTTAAAGCATCAAGTTGTCAAGCGCTCGAGAGAGGTTACATTTTAACAATTTTATTCTCATTGAACTAAAGTTCTGAAATAGGAAACAACAGCTTCCATGTTTTATTTTTTCGCCTTACAAGAAATAAAAGAGGGAAAAGGAATGGTGATATGCTAATTTTATTAATGGTTACTTTTAGTTTTTCTATTTATATATTAGACATCCAAAATGTATAAGGATGCTTAAATACTTACAATTTATACATTTCCCAATGCTTGAGATTTTTGTTTAAAAGTCCAGAAACTGCAATACTAAACCAAACTTGTAGACATCCATTAGGTAGAATTTCAAAGTTTCCTTGGGCATCTCATTCTTGATCAGGCTAAATTACTTCCCAAAGCAGGTAATTGAACTAAATGTGTGCCTGTGGGGATGTATTTAACTGTGCTTCAACATATCAGTACTATTGCTCTCGTATATATATTCTCATATATATATATATAGAGACATGATGAGGGAAGGCAGTATCTAACCCAACATTTTAATCCAACCCCTTTCTGAAACCAGGTGTAGAAATTCTTTCCCATTATTTAACGAAAATATTAAAAAAAGTAGACTATGTTCAAAACTAACTCCATGCTACTGTAATAAGTTCTCTCAAATTCACTTTTAAAAAGACATCAATAATTTGATTGAGCAAAATAAAAAATGTGATTCTAAATAGGACAATGGAACCCATTCCTATCTAATATTTCCTTCAATTTGCATGTACATGAAATTGTAAAATAGAGATAAAAGAATAGAAATTGTACATGAGCATAGAAGACAGATCAATCACAAATGAGGACCAACAATAAGAAGCATCCGTAGTACTGAGATATGTAACCTATCTAACAAGTGAGATCTTATGCTGTGTTGAACGTAACTATAGGTTTTATATATATATATATATATATATATATATATATATATATATATAGAGAGAGAGAGAGAGAAAGAAAGAGTGAGAAAGGAGCCAAATTTCCACTTACCAGTATCAAAGCAAAAATTGATTAGTAACAAAAAAGCCCGAACCAATCTTTTGACTCCAATCGTATCTGAATCTGTTTTAATGACAGAAAGGTAACCCCAAACACAAGTAGTTTGTTGTGTGGAACATAACTATAGGTTCTCCATCTTGAGCTGAATGTCCAATCCCTCCTTCTCAGTCCCCTTCCCTCTTCCTAAACCTCTTCCTTTCCTCTTGCCGTTAGAAACTGGGAAAAAAGAACTGTAGGTGAACGGTTTGGCTAGGAATAAAAGTAGAGAAGAAAGGAGAAAAGAAAAGAGAGAGCTGGGGAGAGACAGCATTGAGAGAAAGAGAGATCTACTTGATATGGATAGATGGAGAGAATAAAAGTAGAGAAGATAAGTGTTGAAAATGTCTAACAATGAAGAAAAGTGAAGAAAAGAAGGAGAAGAAAAGTGGAGAGAAGTGAAGTCTGAAAGCAGAGACAAAGAGAATGCGTGTGACGTGAAGAAAAGTGGAGAAACGGTGAAGAAAAGAACTAGAGAAAAGTGAAGAAAAGAAATGCGTGTGACAGTGAAGAAAGAAGTAGAGAAAAATGAAGAAAAGAAGCAAAGAAAAGTGAAGAAAAGAAATGCGTGTGACAGTGAACAAAAGAAGCAAAGAAAAGTGAAGTTTGTGAAAGATTTCTGATAAACTGAATATTTCTTCATTAAATTATTCATACCAATACATATGAGTATATATAGGAAAACTATAAATAAGGAAACTACATTAATCAAGCCTAATCACACAAAATTAGGGAATTACAACTAATACACCTAAAATCTAGTCCTAAAATATATACAATAAATATAGAATACAAAGATATTCTATATTCTTTCACACCCTCCCTCAAACTTAAGGATTTTTTGATGAAAACACCGAGAGTTTGCCAAGAAAGAATCGAAAGCAAGCTACAGTGTGAATAGAAGAAATCAGCAAGTTGGAGCACAATGAAAACGAACGGAAGGGAGATAAAGCCAAACTATAAATGGTGACGAACAAAATGACAATCAATCTCAATATGCTTAGTGCGTTCATGAAACACTATATTGTGGGCAATCTGGATAACACTTTTGTTGTCACAGTAGAGAGGAGTTGGAGAAAACTGACAAACTCCCAAATCAGACAAAAGACCATGAAGCTAAACAATTTCAATTGTAGCATGTGCCATAACACGGTACTTGGCCTCAGTAGTAAAACGGGCAACAATACTCTACTTCTTACTTTTCCAAGAAATAAGAGAATCACCAAGAAACAAGCATAGACCAGAAGTGGACTTGCGATCAGTGACATCACCAGCCCAATCAAAATCAGCATAAGCAACGAGTTTCAAAGAGAAAGTAGAAGATAAAAGCAAACCCTGGTAGATAGTACCACGAAAATAACACAGAATTCGAACCATGGCAGCCTAATGTGGGGAACGAGGAGCAGAGACAAACTGACTGATGATATGGGCAGCATAGGCAAGATCAGGACGAGTGACAGTGAGGTAGACCAAGCAGCCAACAAGTTCCCTATACAAAGTGGGATCATCTAGAGGGAACTATCAATAGAATTCAGTTTCACATTCAGCTCAATGGGAGTATCAGATACCTTAGAATCGGTCAAGTCAACCCGATGAATAACCTCATTAGCATACTTAGCCTATGAAAGAAAGTAGCCCTTGGGAGAGTAGGCTGGATTTCAGGTCGTGACACATGTATTCACAGAGTTTTGTTTGAAAGTACTCCCTACCCAAGTCAGACCGGAATACTTTGATAACACACCAAAACTAAGTGGAAATCATAGACTGAAAATCACGATAAATTTGGTAGAAATTAGACTTATGTTTCATAAGAAAAGTCCAAGTATAACGAGTACAGTCATCAACAAAGGAAACATAATAAACAGAACCACCTTTTGTAGAAATATGAGAAGGTCCCCAGACATCAGAGTGAACTAAAGAGAAAGGGGTATTAGAAATTGAGGTACTTTTATTAAACGGTAAAGCTGTCATTTTAGCAAGTTTACAATCGCGACACTCGGTGAGTTCACTAAGTGAAACTTTACCCAAAAGACCAGACTGAATTAAAGATCGTAAACGACCAACAGACAAATGACCTAACCGCGAATGCCATAAGTAAAACTGACTAGACTGAGAGTCTAACTGAAAAAAAAAAAAAAAAAAAAAAAAAGAGCAGATGAAGAACTAGTAGAAGGAAGATGTAAACTTTCAACCACATACAGATCCCCAACTCTATGCCCAGTCCCAATCTGCTTCTTGGACAACCGATCCTGCACAGTATAAACAAAAGAAGAAAAAATGACATCAAAACCAATGGATAAGACAGGCATGCGAGATCCATTGGCAGCACTAACAGTAATGAGAGAGGGAGGTGGGATACAGTTGTATAATAAAGAAAGATAAGGAGTCATATGATGGGAAGCACCAAAATCAAAAATCTAGACTAGGGGAGAGATACATGAAGAAGACCGAAGCAAACCTGAATGAAGAGATAGAGACAGACGACACAAGGTGCTGGAGCTGAGCAATCTGAGTACTTAAGGAAGCAATATCAAAATCACTAGCTGAAGAAGATGTTGTGTAGGCTGTTGGAGACCGAGAAGTATGCGGAGCAGGGGCTCAGAGTTGTGTGGAGGACTGCTGAGAGGAAGTGGGCGGACGTCCCTTCTTGGGACAATTATACTTTCAATGGCCCTTCTAATGACAAAAAGCACACTTATCTGAGGGTAGTGAGACCCTCTTAGGCTTTCTAATGGACTGAAGCGGATGAGCAGAAGGAGCGGGCAATAGATCTAGCTGTGCAGAAGTTAAAAAGACAGAAGGAGATAAAGATGGATTGTCTGTCTTCAGTCGAGTTTTCTCATAAAGAAGTTCACGAATAATAGCATAAATTTTATCTTCAGTTATTGTAATATAAGTATAATAATAATTGGGGTATTTTGAATGTACTGTAAATTTTAGGGACAAATTGTAACAAAGAAAAAAAGAAAGGTACGGCTGAAAAAGCGGCAGCAGAGAAGTGGCGCAACAGGAGAAGAAAAGAAAGAGACGCAAAAGCAGAGAACAGGGAAAGAAAGAAGAAAAGAAAAAAAAAAAAAAAAAGACTGAGGGAGCTGCGGCTTGGCAGAGAAAAAAAACAAAAAAGAAGCGGCACACGGCTGGGAGTGGAATAAAGAAAGAAAGAGAAAAAAAAAAAAAAAAAGAAAGGAAGAAAAAAAAAAAAAAAAAAAAAAAGAGCGGCTGAAAGCAAAGAGAAGAAAGAAAAAGCGACTGCTGGGCGAAAAAAAGGGAACAAAGAATCAGAAAGGAGAAAGAATCAGCGCAGCAGTGGGAAAAGAAGAAAAGAAGAAGCGGCTAGAAGCAAAAAGAAGAAAGAAAAAGCGGCTGGGAAAGAAAGAAAAAGAAAGAGAACGCGGCTAGATAGTTGCACTGATGTTCGAATCAGAACTCAAGAAAAATTAAATTAGGGAGAAGCTCTAATACCACGAAATTTTTTTAATAAATTAGGTATTTTTTTATTGAATTATTCGTACTAATACATATAATTATATATAATAAAACTACAAATAAGAAAACTACATTAATCAAGTCTAATCACACAAAATTAAAAAATTACAACTAATATTTCTAAAATTTAGTCTTAAAATATATACAACAAATATAAAATATAAAGATATTTTATATTCTTTTACAGTCTAAAAACAGATATATAAAAACAAATAAATTATCTTTTCAAAAAACGATTTTACAACAATCCTAAATCAATAAATAACTTTACTGTTACATCACTCTTGAAATAAAGTTTTAAAATCATATTATTTTGATAAAAAAATTCTAAAATTTTGAGTTTGATTGATTGATGAGGTGCTTTCAATGGTCCTTAAAGTCTAGTTGAGATAGTTTAGTTGTCATGTCAATTCTGACTTTTGTTAGGACAATATATAATTGTGAAAACAAGTAATTTCTCCAACTAAATTCATTTCTTGAATTTATATTTTAATATTACTGTAATACTAAAATATTATATTTTATTAATTTTATTTTAATATAAAATATTATTTTTTAACACGACAAGTAATCTAATAACTAGTAAATAATTCAAAATAAAAAGATAAAATCCAACCAAATGATGACATAACATTGAATAATATTTGTTATTCTTAATGCTATGTATAACATTAGAAATGAGAGCAGTTCTAAGTAGGGCTGCCAAAGTTCCTACTAAAATCATAATACAGTAGGTATTTTAAGAATGTGCACTCTATTGGTGGCTTTTATCTGTTTTTAAAATTTGATTTGAATCATACTATATATTAAACATGACTTTGAGTTTAATAGTTTCCTATCTTAAAGAATGGTCCAGATTGTAACAGTTTTACTTGGATAGAAAAGGAATGATGGTTGGAAAGAAGAATAGTAATTCTGTCAAAAAAATAAAATTTTATCATTGGATCAGAAAAGTTAAAAAATAGCTTTTGATACTGTAGCACTACAAAAATTTAAGTTTGACAGGAGTAAAATAAATTTTATCATTGAAGTTGATATGATATTGTTGACAAGTGAAATGACACACTTTTGGGGCTCCTAACCAAATTTTAGAATTGGCATTTTATTTAGTACATGCATTAGAGAAACTCTAATTCTTAGATGTATGAATTGTTCGGTATCATTATTCATAAAATAGAAAAATAGGAGAAATTATTATAAGCCTATCACATCATAATTTTAATATTTTATAAATTTTACACAATTTATTATATTATTAAAATTATAAAAATTATTACACATAAATAACAAATTCATCAAATAATTTCTAAGTCAGACATGCACAAGCCGAGAAAAGAAGATTGTTAAAGCCCATATTTGACTCAAGACTTGCTTAATAAAATCTCCGATTGGACTTTGAAAGCCTCCTATTTGGACTTTAGAGCAAGTAGCTGAAACTGACGCTCAAATTCAAGCAACAGCCAATTGGCTTTTGATGTGAGCAATCAAATCAATTATTTACCATTTAAATTAATACCATTAATTTTTGATGTGAGCAATCAAATCAATTATTTACCATTTAAATTAATACCATTAATTTTCTTATAATTAATATTTAATAAATTAAAAAAATTTAATAATTAATAAATTTTAAAAAAATTAACTGAATTTTATATTAAATAATTAAAAAATTTATTAACTAATAATTAATATATTTTTAAAATAAATTCTTTATAATATTAATTAGTAGATATAAAATAATCATATATATACTTATATATATTCTATTTATGACATGTCTTGATAATTATATTTTTATTAATTTAATAAAATTAAAGTTAAAAGTATCGATTAAAAATATTATTATAAATATTAATTATATAAAACAAAACTCTTTTATATATATATATATATATATATATATATATATTATCAAGTGGGGTGGGGCAAGTTGCCTTGACCCAAATCCTCCTCAAACTCTAATTGAGTAAACATAACTTTTTTTTAAAATTTCCCCAAATCGTCCTATTCGGGATGAGATATAATGGGTTTCCAAATGGATCGAGTTAAATTGTTATTTCTATCACTATCTGAAAAATAAACACACCGCCACCTGCTCCCACTAAAAAAACTTTGAAACCATGGCACGAGATGCTACTTAAGTAATAACAAAATGTTTCTTTGGGATCCATTGCTAATTTAAAATGTTAATCAGCTTTCGGTCCTTAAATAGGTTGTTATATTATTATAAGATTCGTGAATCTTTTTAATTTAGAGTGAAGGAGTGGGTTGTTTTTATTTTTTAGCTCAGATCCATACATGATGATATGTTACTTGTAATTTTTTTAATAATGACACTTATACCCCAATAGCACATCCATCTAAAATAGAAACCCCCAAATAACACACCCATTTAAAATAAAAAAAAAAAACTCCCAAATTAATGAAAACCTCACACGACTCTCTATTCTTCGTCGAAACTCTTAAGCCTCCATGTTAATTCAAAAAAATAAATAAAATTCTCACTTAACCACTTATCCATCTTTTCTCACTCTTTCATTCATCCATCTCTCTGCACACCACTTATCCCTTTAACTTTTTTCTAACCCAATCACTACCGCCAACTATATCTACAAACAATTTATTATAGTCTCCAACAAATTAGTGAGTGGTTTAATATATATACACACACACACACACACACATAGAGAGAGAGAGAGAGAGAGAGAGAAAGAAACGAAGGGAGAAAAATAGAATTATTGTTGATGATAATTAAGTTTGCAATGACAATGGAAGGGTTGTTCTATGGTGTGCCAAAGATGGCAGCTGTAATACCCTGACCCGGGTTAACACACATACCGAGGTAGACTGGGTCGGGTAATGTATTATCAGCCGTAACCTGAGCTGTTTAAAGCTCTACATTATTTTATCATATGTACTGTACGGGTTTAGAAAGTGAATAGTATCAGTTATATAGCCAGTGTCGGGCAATACCCGAACAACCCAGAACTATGTCTCGTAATGCATGCACACACGCATTTCCATGCATGCATATGTACATACATATGCATAGCTCATTAAATATCAGAATATGTATATGTACTCAGAAATTAGTATATACGTGTATATATGAGGGTATATATATATATATAAGATAAGTATAAATTATGTATTTATACATGTATATATTTATAATATGGTATATTATATATATATATATATGTGTGTGTGTGTGTATGTATTTAAAATATAAAAGAAAAAGAAAAGAAAGAAGAAAAAGGAAGTTGCCAAAAACAACAAGCAGGTTGGTGTGATGTGTGTGTGCCTGATTGTGTATTAGTGTGTGTGTGTGTGTGTGTTGGGGTGTGTAGTGTGTGTTTTGTAATATAATATATATACATACATCACCAAGCAACAATTAATGCAAAGCTGCATTTGGAAAAAGGGAAATCAGAAAACTTGTCAACAAAAAGGCTAGGAAGAGAGAGAAAGCGAGAGGGGGAAAAGGGGAGATGGGACTTGGGCGGTGTAGTGTGTGTGTGGATAAAAAATATGTATATATATATGGGTGTTACGTGAGGTAAGAAAAGGGAGAGAAGAGACTGATTTGAGAGGCTGAGTTAGAAGCAGTGGGAAGTTCAAGAGTAGCTCAGAAGCTGAAACAGAACAGGAAGAAGCAAGAACCAACCAGGAAATCAGAAAATATAGGTAAGTGGGTTTTACTTCTATTTTAAATTTGAGAGCATGATAGATTGTTTAAATGATAGGGTTCGAATCAGCATGAAAAAAGGAAAATAATGCAAAAAAAATGAGGTGAAATGGTTGAAAAATGAACAAGAAAACTTGAGTTGCAGGTTTTAGAGAAATAATCGGGTCCTTGTATTGTATGTGTTAAACTTAAATTTTTCAATGGGAGATTATTGATATAAAGTGCAGAAAATGATTTAAGTAAAGCTAAGGTTGAAACAGTGTAGATAAGGGCTCGAAATTGAGAAAATTCAGTTCACCGGAGCTTCGGGTTTTGCCATATTCGTGGAGAGTTAGTGATCCAAATGGAAAACTAACCTTAGATTCGTGATCTCCATGAAAAGATGAAGAGAATAGCATTTTAAAACCCTCAAAAATTGACCGGAGTTAGGTCGCCGTCGCCGGAGAAGACGACTGTTCACACCGGAACCCTATCGGAGCTCCACCGAAAAAACAGGGAAGATGACTGTTTGGTTTAGGGTTTGGATTCGGGTCATGGGTCGGATCTGGGTCAGGACCTGACCGAAATAGAATTCGAGTGTGTCAAAACGGCGTAGTATCATTAAGTTTTAAAGGTTTTTAAAATAAAAACTAGAGTGTTTGGTTACGGGTTTAAAAAATAAAATTGAAATTGATTTTGGAATAGGGATATCCTATTCCAGTTTTAAAACCTAACCACTATTTGGCTATCCTTGGTCGGAATAGGGTTTTTTCGAAATTACAAAAGAACCCAAAAGTTACGAAATTTATAAACTGATCCCCCAATTGTTAATTATTATGATTTGACCCCCTAGAATAAATATTAATTTAATTAATTAATTTAAAATAATAAAAAATTACGAAAATGCCACTGAGTCAAAAAGTAATTAAACGAACTCCGATTAAAATAAAAGAATAGTGAATTTTTATTATTTCGAGCATTCCGGACTCAACTGTAAAGTCTGATTTGTGAAAAGAGGTCTCGAAAAGTGAGAACCCGTAAAAGTATAAAATGACCATTTACCCTTTTATAGTAACAATGTCCAAATTAAACATATGAATAGTGTATTTTAACTATCTCGGACATTATAAGACCAATGGTGAGGTCCGTTTAGCAAGACGAGGTCTCATAAAATAAAAGACCCGTAAAAGTACAAAATGACTATTTTTCCCTTTTTAGTATAGAAGTCCGAATTGAATTCCGCGAAAGCCTAAACAGACTTTCTTCGACGTTCCGGATTCAATGATAGGGTTTATTTTCATAAAAGAAGAACTTAAGATATAAAGGCATAAAATTTGATGAATAGCATAATTCAAGTAGCGATAGACTGAAACGTGTTTCATGAATTTTAGGAACACGAGAAGGCAAAGAGAAGGCAGTCTAAATCCTTCTAGTTCATAGACAGTAAGAGGTAAGTAAATGTCTGATCTCTGCATGTGTTACACTCCCAGCCATGTCAACAGTCTTTCTTATATTATCTATTGTACTCCATACATGCCAAAATATTTATTGAGTCCACATTGATATTGCTCTATCTTATGGAAAGTGTTTATTGACAGTTATATATCTTGATCATGATTTCTGTATACTTTGTACATAGGCCTCAAGGGGCAAGATTTATAATCTCAGCAGCCCAGCTTACATTGGCCTGTTAAGGCAACAGTCCCTTTTCGCTGCTGAGATTGCATTTACTGTTTATTGGATTTAGCATGATCTCAATATATTATATTGTAGCTGGATTTATGCTCAGTCACAAACTCCATCTGATGCTTACTAGACCTACAGGTTGAGAAAACGGAAGTCAAAAGTGGCAATTAAAATGGCAGCTAAAGTGGGATCTGCGAAGCGAGTACTGAACCGATGGGTTAGTGCTTGGCTGATAGATCAAGGAAAAAGAGAATAAAATGAATTAAGGGGTATGCCGGGCTCCAAGTTAAAGTGCATCCACATTTGTTGTTATCAGTATCTATTATTGATTTTCATAGCTTGATCATATTATTTCATTATGATGATCATGAGATTTCACAGCTTTTTATTGAGAGTGTACAATTTATGCTTGAGACAGCTCATGACTGTAATAGTATAATATTGTCAGCAGAACAGATTTCATTTCCTTATCATTTTGACTACTATCATTTGATATTGAGCTATATATTCATTGACTGGCTAGCATCTTTATATACACTTATGCACATGACAGAGTAAAAGAGTATTACTTACTGAGTTTTCATAGCTCATCAGATACTATACAACATTTGACTTTCAGGCACAGATATCGAGGACGGACACTAGAGTCTGAGAGCTAGGAAGTGGACATTTGCTTTTGAAGCTGCAGTATAATACTTAGTACAGACAGTCTTATAGCTCTCCCATGTTATCCATGTCTTAGGGATGAACAGTTGTATTAAGTAATTTTGTATTCCGCATTTTGTAAACATTATATATATATATATATCACACGTAGCTTTTATTTATTTTCTTCCGCACTTTAGTTGTTGCATGTTAGTAGCACTGATTGTGTAACAAGTTGAGACCCTTGGTTCGACAAGCAGTGTCAGATCGGGTGCGCGACATGAGATCCGCATAGGGTGGGTCTCGGGTCGTGACAGCAGCGGTGGTGGTTCTCTGTGATGGCTTGGTGGTGATAGAGGGTGATTCTATGGTAGTAGTGAGGTATTAAGGTTAAATTAGAGCTGTAATTTTGAATGCTTTGTGAAATTCTATATTGGTCTCGCTTGGTTGCCAAAGGTTTCTCTCAGGAGTATGGTATTGACTATGAGGAGACTTTTGCCCCTATTGCTCGTCTTACCTCTGTTCGATCTTTGCTTGCCGTTGCTACTGTGCGTTATTGGCAACTGTTTCAGATGGATGTCAAAAATGCATTCTTGAATGGTGATCTTGCCGAGGAAGTTTATATGCATCCTCCACCTGGTTATGCCCATCCTCCTTACACAATTTGTCGTCTTCAGCATGCTCTCTACGGTCTCAAACAAGCTCCCCGAGCCTAGTTTGCTAAATTTAGTTGTGTTGTTGCTCAACAGGGATTTACCCCTAGTGCCTATGACTCAGCTCTTTTCCTTCGGACCACTGGTGCTGGTATCATTTTTATTCTTCTTTATGTTGATGACATGATCATTACAGGGGATGATCATTACCGTGGTGAGATAGTGACCAGAACAGTGCAAAATCGAGGAAGGCAGTGAGGAGTGGCGGCGCGTGAGGCAGAGAACGGCGGAGTATCTTTCACGGAATGAAGTCCTGTACCTTGTGAATCTGTTTCTGGACTTACTATTCCAAATTGGACTGCAAAAAAAAAAAGGTTGAAAAGAACTCCAAATAACTGCTACAGTCACAAGAAAGAGCGAAAATTCGCCGGAAGAACGTCGGAAAAATCCTACAGGCCACAAGTCTGAGGTTCTGATACCATGTTGAAATTGGAGGCCTAAGTCTAAATCAGCTCCTTAAAATTCTGGAGAGAGAGAGAGGGCCCTTATATAATGCGCAGGTGGGCTGTGCAAGGGCGATGTGGGATTACGTTGTGTCGCTGAGGACAATCCAACATATTGCATGTATTTTTAGTATATTCATCATACTATATATATATGCATGCATTACCCTTTAGATGTATCAGCGATTTGTCCAATGTATTTTTAATCAGATGCCACAGACATGTATGGCCCAAGGAAACTGCAGCTAGCTTTGTTTAGACTAGTTGGAAAGAATATTATATCAGTTGATTCCATGGAAGACATCGCCATTGAGCTGCGTGGAGAAAACAAGCTCTAATTCCCATATGCTAGTATCCATTAACTAGAGTAACCGAATACTAAGTTTATAATCCACCATAAGAACAAACAGAGAACTATAACTATCTGGACGGCAAATCCTAGGAGATGCTGAAATGCAGACCCATATGATGCTTAACCTTTTTTTTTCTCCTCACTAGTTTTCTTTTCATATAAAACAAAAATCTGGAAGTATTCTGGAGTGTTCTGTTGTGTAATACGCCAAAACATTTTCAATTTGCATGAAACTTCTATGCTTATATGCAGCAGATAGAAACTTCTCATTTTTTTTTATCTTTTATCCCTTTTGTTTTGAATTGGGTATCGTTTAGAAGGTGTAAGTTACTAATTCTTGACAGTTACTGTTAGTTTGAAACAGAGAAATTTCCCCTAGGACGCTGGTGTAGAAAAATGTCTAATCATTTTTCATGGCATTGATTGAATTTAATGGACTAATAGATTATCTATTGCACTGAATAAAGTACTAGAGGAAATTGATTGACTGAAGTTGAGTGAATTAGATGCGAGAGTGCAAACTTTGCATCAAATGGACCGGGAAAGTCTTGAACCCTAGACTTTCATAACCCTTTGATGTCATGTTAGATCACCAAAAGTTTAAGTTTTAGAGAATGGTCCAACAATATATATATGAAGGGAATAGATACGCTTAATCAATGAGTGGATGTACGAACAAATACAATCACTGATTACCCATGAATTTCTTCAGATTGACTAAACCACCTCCTTCATGCTATGATTCTTCAAGCTAGCTAGAACTATAGAAAAACATTCACGAAACATATTAAAGGGACGAGAACTCAATTATGAGCTAAGAGATTCATCTGTGTGGTACAGACAGTGGATTCTTTTGGCTGCTAACCAAAGCTTGCTACATGTTTGTTTTGAAGAGGCAATTCTATCATTTGACTGAATCAACCATGTTTGTTTTTGAAATGGCAAAACAGCCCCCCTTAACCTTGTGTTATTTACTTATTAAGCCATGAATTTTGGTTTCTTGGCTGCAGACAGTATGAACACATCAGAATTGTCTTAAGCTGCTCTACAATCATCGCCGTTCCTGTCTTCTTTTACAATCCACGAGTAACAGCAAAAAACAAGACATAATAAAACCAAAACAAGGCATACATATTATATATATGAATACAGTCTTTAGAGGTCAAGCAACCAGAGAAGGAAGCATCAAAGAAAGAAAGGATACGAGAGCAACCAGAGAAGAAAAAATAAAAAAGCAAGAGATGGCAACAATAACAGTGAAGAATGAAGAAAAGCGAGGAAAGCGCCGCGTGTGCATGGTGGATGGTGAGGCAGCTGAAGCTAGGTGTGTCAAGAGAAGGAGAAGAGATAGCACTGCAGCAGTACTTGGCTGCGACAATCAACAAATACAACACCAGCAGCCACATCAACAAGTTGATCAAACTTCTGTCCCTAACACAGTGAAGAGAAGTTCAAGATTTCGTGGTGTGAGCAAGCATAGATGGACAGGCCGATTTGAAGCACACCTATGGGACAAACTTTCTTGGAATCCGACTCAGAAGAAGAAAGGGAAACAAGGTAGATATTTTTCATTGTTTTGTTGTGTTATTTAGCTTCTCCATTATTTTTCTTATCCAAATGCTTGTGCCTAATTGAAATTTTCTATTTTCTTCTCTCTGGGCTGTGCTTTGGAATGGAATATTGGGACTGGACAGTTTACCTTGGTGAGTCTACAAGTTTTATGTTTAATTTTGTTTTATTTTTCGCTTCTTTTTAATTTTTTTGGGGATTAAACTGAAACTAACATCATTTTCTCCTCAAATTCCTCAGGAGCTTTCGATGAAGAAGAATCTGCAGCAAGAGCATATGATTTAGCTGCACTCAAGTATTGGGGGACATCAACTTTCACCAACTTTCCGGTATGGTTAAATCAGTCTTGATATATAAATACGAGATCTTTTATTTCTGTGGATGTGAGATCTTATTTTTCATTGAACCTCCTTGAAATTTTATGAAGGTGTCTGATTATGAGGAAGAGATTGACATAATGAAAACTGTAACAAAAGAAGAGTACCTAGCCTCTTTAAGAAGGTATGACTTCTATTATATATCTTATATGATACAACAAAAAGATCTTCCATGGCTTCAACCTCAAATAACTAAGCAAAGTTTTCTTTGTTACAGAAAGAGCAGTGGCTTTTCAAGAGGTGTGTCCAAGTACAGGGGAGTTGCAAGGTATATATCTTTTTTACATATTGATGTTAATTTCATGAATGATGCAACAATTCCTTTATTACTGAGGAGACAGGAGGAGCAGATTATTCTAAATATGATTTTGGGACAAAATGCAGGCACCATCACAATGGGAGATGGGAAGCTAGGATAGGGAGAGTATTCGGGAAATAAATACCTCTACCTTGGCACTTACAGTAAGTTACATCTCAACAAACTAGATATTGTGAATTTCTATGATTAATTTGATGGAGTAACATAACTGATTAAAAGCCATCAAAAAAATAGGTTGACAACTAGTAGAATACTATAGGCTTAGTGGTTATGCTTACCTAAACAGCGTGTCATGTCTCCTTGTAGGTACCCAAGAGGAGGCTGCTCGCGCTTATGATATTGCAGCTATCGAGTACAGAGGGATCAATGCGGTGACCAACTTTGACTTGAGTACTTATATCAGATGGTTAAAGCCAGAAGCAAACAGTCTAGTTGCTGCTCCAGAACCACAGACAAACAGAGAGTCTCAGGCAGTGATTTCTTCCAACTTCATTTCAGGCGATGAATCCCAACCGTTGTTGTTCCACACCAGTGATTTTGCAGTGGATGACCTGAACAGCTACCCTGCTCCAAAGCAAGAAGTACTCCAAAGAAAATTCCCTGTTACCTCATGCAACAAATCTTCTTCTCCCACTGCACTTGGCCTCCTCCTCCAATCTTCAATATTTAGAGAACTGGTGGAGAAGAATTTGAATATGACTGAACAAGAAAATGATGGGGAAGACACAAAAAACCAGCCACAAATGGGCAATACTGAGGATGAGTATAAAGGGATATTTTATGATGGAAATGGAGATCTGCCATTTGCACTATCTTTCAACAGTCATAACATTGAGTTTCAAGGAGAGTTCCACTTTGGTTATAATCCAATCAGAACAGCATCATAAGCATGCCTTCTATTTGTTCATTAACACATACAGGTGGGATGCATGCCTTGAACAATCTTCACTGCTTTCTGTAAGAATGTGTGAATAAGAGCTTTTCTTTGTTGATATGAAATTGAGGAATTAATTTCCTCTTTCTTTTTGTATCCTCTGGTCATGTAAATTTTCTTACTTGTTATCTACTTGAGAATCAGAATTGGTCATGTACACAGAAAGAGAGAACATCTTATGAACACAAGTTGTCAACATTAATGAGTTTCACCCAAAGGAAATTTCTTGTTTCTGTTCAACCAGGAAAAAAGATGTTTTTGTATAGAATAAGAGTCCAGATGAATTATATCAGATATTGAGAATAAATTTTTTCTTAATTACCACAAAAAAAAAAAAAGGAAAGAAAGAAAGAAAGAGAAGAGGGCAAAATTTGGCTGCACATCAATCAGTCAGCATAGACAAAGCGCCCTCAGAATTATTAGCAAGTTAAAAGGTGAAGATATATATATATATATATATATATATATATATAGAGTTTATTTCTGGTTCTTCATCCCCATAATTTCTTCATTATATTGACTTACAACTCTCTCTCTTTTTTTCTTTCAATTTTTTAGAATTATGATTTATACCTCAAAACATTCTCCAAGAAACTTTTATATTTATGCGTCAAAACATTTAGTTTGGTGACGACAGACGTGCTATATTTCAACGATATGCAGCTTCAATGCTAAATGACATTTTATTTATGTCAAATTTATATTTTAGTATTATTGATACAAAAATGTCAAGATTTTAACAAGTATTTTTTAATAATAAAATGTCATTTTTTACCACAAAAACTAATTTTCTTTTCAACTATCATTCTTATTACTAATCCCAACTATAGAAAACTAGCAAAAGTGAATCAAATGTTTTATTTTAAAAAAGTACGGAAAATGGACCCATTCAAAAAATAGTGAGACCCATTAAGGCTTTGCAACAGCCGTCCTGAAGAAAATTGTATTCCATGATATAACATAAAATAATATTAATTACTCTTAATATCAAATGTGACATTAAAAACGATATTGTCGTTTTTTTTTTTTGTCAATCCAAATAACACCCCCAAAAAACTGCTTTTATAAAATGCCAAAATTTAAAAATAACACATCAAATGATACACTCATTGCAATTGCTTTCAGCTGCAAATGGCTAAAGATTGCTCTCATGCTAGAGGTGATCTTGGCTCAAAGTCCCACCTGTTGTAATTTCCAACGTCTAATGCAATGTGACCTTCTTGAAAGTATTAAAACAAACAAAATTAACGTTCATATGTTCACACAATTGAAGTGTGAGATTCACAAATGAAGATTCACTTCGGAAGTGCCAGTAAATGTAGCTAGTATATTCTCTCAGAATCGAATGATTGAGGGAGGTGTTACTGTTAGTTTATGATGGTTTGAAAGAAAAAAAAAAGCCTACAGTTTCAAAAGATTGAGATGGGTCAATGTAATTCCAAAAACACATGAACCTCTCTACTAATTACCATGTAACTCGGGGAGAGAGGTTGGTGTAATTATTCCTAAATTCTTCTTAATTATCTGTTACACATCCCATTAACCAAGAAAAAATATCTTCAACGTAACCCATTCAATATTTTAACACACAATTACTGCTCACTGAGGAAAGGGAGAAAAAAAGAAAAGAAGATAGCATTCAATACAATGAAGCTATAAGATAAAGATAGATGGATAGTTAGCCATGTACTGGAAAATTGACTGACCACACATAACCGGCTACACTCTTACATTTGCTACAACCCGCGCCAATTAGAACTACCAATCATGCTACTTTCAACTATGATGAACTGTTCTACAGAGTTTATATACAAAATTTGAAATCTGCTTTCCTATGATTACAATCCCCAGATCTACATATTTCCATCCCTGACTGCTCGTTATTCCGGGAAATCAAAAAGGAGTGCCACTAATCAACAGGCTTAAATTATA
This sequence comes from Nyssa sinensis, assembly GCA_008638375.1. Taxonomy (NCBI): domain Eukaryota; kingdom Viridiplantae; phylum Streptophyta; class Magnoliopsida; order Cornales; family Nyssaceae; genus Nyssa; species Nyssa sinensis. The sequence continues at coordinate 3,144,891 of CM018043.1, forward strand.
TTTGCAGATTAAATGTTACAATTAATTTTACAAAGAAGCACATAGGCAGACCAAATACAACAGCCTATAAACTCCAGTCTTCCCAATGAAGTGTACAGTTTTTCTGAGATTTCACCTAACCTATCCTATAATTGTGACTTGTCTGGCTGCCGTGAGAGTTCTTTATCAACAAAATGAAGAAGCCTTCTCAATCTCAAAACCATGTCGCAATGAAATGGAAGTGCAGTTCGCCTTTCCAAGTATGCTGGACTCACAGTCATCCATGACAGAGCATGAAGTTCTGCTGCCACACACTCGAGAATCAAATGGGTCTCTACTTCAAAATCTCTAGCTTCTGAGCTTAAACCTCTTCCTCCTTGCTTGACAATCGCCCGGACCATTTTTTCTTGGGTAATGTTACTACCTCCATAAAAATCAACAAGACTGACAGAGAGAACAGAAGGCCATTCCTCTTTTGAGTTGCTGCTGGAGTCTTTTCTCATTGAGGATACAGCTTTCGAAACCACAAAACCCGTGGAAAGGGGAATTGCTGAGCCTTTGCTGTGAAGGAGATGAGCCAGAGGTGGGGATTCAGCAGTGAGGCATGTGGGAAGCTGCAGAGGTGTTGGAGGAAGAAAGCGCATACTGGGTGAGGGGATTAGAATATAGGATGCAGATGTTGAACCAAGAGACTTTACAGGAGTGAACCCTTCCAGATAGCCTGACAGGCCAATGCCACCACCTTGAGTTCCCCCTGCAAATGCTTGCCGTTAATACTACAACAGACGATGCATAAGCAACTTATTTTTGTTCTTATAGAGTAAGGTAGAAGATTGGGAACTCACAATTCAGGTACCCACAAGAAATTTCTACTTATACACTTGCATACACACACACAGAGATATATATATATATATATATATTTACATGGTTACATTTTGTGGTGGAGAGGGAGGAGGGGGACAATTAAGGAGAGAGGAGGAGAGGGGAACCCATTAAGGAGAAAGTATTAGTTTTAGGCAGTCTGATTTTTCCTGTCATTTTTATAGGGTCAAATTTAGTTTGAGAAAACACTCCAGAGTTTTCAAGTAGATGGTGCCAATCATTTCACGTGATACTTTGGCATTCACAATCTCCTTAACATAAGACCGGTCGAGTTGTTCACTACTGTCTCTGAGGAGACCTGTTTTTCAATACCAGACCAGTACTATTCCTAAGGACTATCTAAACATAAAATGAGAAACCTTTTGTTGAGCATAACATCACATGAATATTCCCTTTGAGACAACCAATAGGTAAGTTGACAATGAAAATGAAATAAATTTTCGTAATCTAAATTGAAGTTCATACAATAACTCCTTAATATTTCCCTTCATTACATGGACTTTTCAAGATGAATGGAAGTAATCGTTTAAATGATACCACATTATGCAGACACATTATTTCACCCAAAAGTATAAAGGAAGAAATTTTGACAAATTTTCAGAGACAAAATGTTCAGCTAATTCTTGTATCTAAACATGATTACCTGAATCTAATACATGGACACACCACCATGCCCAACATGAGTACCCAAGTCCATACATCACCAGAGTATAAAGCACTATCAGAATATGTCAAAATTCCGCGACAGATTGACAAAATATTCCAGTGTGTGTGTGTGTGTGTTTTTTTTTTCCCTCTAACAAACGGCATAAATCTGCTTGTCCTAATGCACAAGGATAAAACACAGTTGTTCACAATAGTTTAGGTATCAAAAATGCCGGCCATAATATAAACATTAAAAACAAATTCCTGCATCAGTGCAACACTTCAACTATTGTTGTAAACCAACCCCCTTTTTTAACCATGATCAATATTTTTTTCTCCAAAAAGGGCCATCCTCCAACTAAAAAAATTATGATATTTAGAAAATTACGATAAAATAGTTTCTCAAACAAATCAACAATTGTTATAAACCAACCCCATTTTGGTCATAATTAGTATTTTTCCAAAAATGACCATCCAATATTTCCAACTAAAAACTAAAGAAATAAAAAATAATAGAATAGGTTTTAAACAATCCAAACAATACCAAATCAACACCACTCCTGCTCCTATTCCCCCAATGTCCCTCATCCATCCAAATCTCCAGACTGAAAGTGAGCTAATTAAGGTAAGTGGTAATGTAAGCGAGAGATTCGGTAAGAAGTACGCTATAGTGCTCTATGTGCAAGGTAAGAAGCAGACACATAAAGCATGCCAACATCTCTAATTAATTATTTTATTAATGGAATCTCTAGTTAATTATTCAAAGATAAACAAAGTGAAAACAATATATTGGGCTTATAATAAAAATGCACCATACACTTTCTTATGATTATGTGCATGTCCACAACAGTCAAATGTCCAAACTAGCATTCACATCAGTAAGTGCTAAACATGGTAACCAATAATACAATTATGGCCAAAACCAGAAAATATTTATTAACAAGTGCAATTAAACTGATTTTCTTTTCCCTTTTAATTAAGCTGATATGATGTTTTTCTACCCATCCACTTCAGACAAGAGCAGCAAAAAAATATGCTATGCAGTTATGATGCTACCAAAGTTTTACGGGGTTTCGAGGCCCTTTGGGAGGACCAAAATGTTTGCAAAATTAGAATATCACAACAAAACCAACAATTGAAATACTGGTCTAGAGCTAGGAAATGAGCTAAAATATGATGGATAAACCATACAAAGGTCAAGACCAATGAAGGGAATTTTCTTTTTCTTTTTCCCCTTGTGCATCCAGTAAATCTGACTGTCAATTGAAGTTATGGCCCTACAAGTCATGATAGGACTATTTAATGATGAGTGAAGTCCAATCCACATTATATCTACTATTGGGGGACCCAGTAGCAAATGAAATTCACTAAAAGTTTAAGGTCCAAACTCCAGCAAGCAAGGAATCAAATTTGAATTTTGATCAGATAATGATCTTTGACCTATGATTTCATGTGTGCAAGTACATATGTTTAGAGATCTGTTTTGAGTTCAGTTTTTTTTGGGTGACCTTTTCAGAATTTAGGCACGCTTGGCGGTATATGATAACAGTATAACATCAAGGAAATCACCAAATAAGTTCTCCTGAGCGACTACTCAAGGCAATAACTATGCCCTATGCCTTAGTGCAGTACTGTAGACATAAACTTTCATATAAAGAAAATTCAAAATGTTCAAACAAGAGACAAACCTAAAAATAGGTGATGAGGTTTGAATTGTTATTAAAGTGGAATAAATGCGATTGAGGGATGCAGAGTAAAGTAAAAAATAAAGAGGGGAATAGTTAGCTACCAGGAGATGTTGAATCTGCTTGAACAACTGGACGTAGAGAATGATCAACTGAAATTGAGACAAAGCTGATGCTTTGCACCCATTGAAGCAATCCCCTATTCTGATCCACTGTGGCATGTCCTCCCATTAGCTGCTTTCTAGCAGAAGGTTGCCCCAAACTACCTTTCACATAGCCAGAAGGTTTAGAGTGAGGGCTATACAAAGGATTAGGCGAGGAAGGTAGTGTTCTCTCTTGAATTAAACTCATCTCCTGCTGCTGCAAGGAAGTCCCATTACTGCTTGCAGGCATCCCCTCCGGCACAGATCGCCGTAGCTGCAGGGACCACTTTTTCACCTCAGAACCCCCAACCGAATAGAGTGCTTTCTGCCATTCTGTTTACAATTGTACGGTGAAGTTCAGAAAAAGAACCATTGAAGACAAATTGACAAGGATATAGATAAACTAACAATCTATGGCCTCAAAAAAAATTGTTTTCAATTTATTGACCAAAGGGATCATAAATTCTAGTGACAGCATAATTTCCAGTAGCTCGTCAACAGTGTTTTTCAAAGGCAGAATACTGTTACGCCCATGAAAATTTTATATCACAACAATATTGTCTCCTGCAAATTTTAAACCATATTCTCCTGTCACATTTATTTTAATTGGTTGAATGGTCTACCCCTCCCAGCACCATGTGTTGGCAGGACTTGAGTGGGTAATAGCCTTTTATTTTAAAGTTGTCACAACTGGAAAATCAGGCTGCCACCCATAATTTTCAAATCTTGCATATAGAGACTACTCAAATACAAGCAATTAGTAATACTTCTCTCAAACATAAGACAACAAAATGCAGAAGGTTGGGAACACAAGATGATAGAAGCAGATCATATACCCTGGCACTCAAGCTCATAGAAAGATCCAATGCGTGTGATCACAAAATCTCTAGGCCTGATAATACCAGTATCAAAAGAAGAGCACGCCTGAAGTATCTGACAGCCTTGCTGCAGCATTTGGACAAAAAGGGATTGCAGACCCTTTGTGTCCTGCCTACTACTAATTCCACCAAAAGGGAATATATGACTGTCAAGCAATTCTCCCCTAGAATCTGTCCATACGGAGACTAGCCAACGCCAATCCTCAGTCCATCCATAGCAACAATGTAGGCTTGGGAGTGTCTTTTGATGGCCAGATCCAAAGCCATCTGGATCTGATCCATCAAGTTGAGAGCTTGGTCCAGTATTTACACTTCCTAATGAAACTGAACTCTGCATAAAACTTCCGCTACCAGAATCATCAGATGAAGGCTTTGAAGATTCGGACACTGGATTACCAAGAACTGTAGGTGAAACTCCATGCTCCAGAGAACCAGGTTCCGCAAGAATGAAAAGTGGTTCAAACATATAATGGATTTCGTCTTGAAGAAGAAAATCTCCAGTTCTGTTAGGATCACAGCCTAATCCTCCACTCCTTGATGTTTGCCAAGAATTATCCCAAGTACCAGGCCTCAAGCCAGTGTCAAGTTCGCCTTCTCTCGGAAGAGAAGGTCCTGTAATGCGAGGACCAACATAATCCTTCCACATCCCTGGAATTGGAGAAGGCATTTGCATCAAAACTGAATGAGATCTACCTGACATGGAAGATGACTGGATCACATCATTGGAGGATCCTCGTGAAATTCTCCGAGCTTTATTGTAAACAGTGAAAGCAATCTCCTTAAGAATGACAAGCTCACTGAGAGCTGGACTTGTAACCCTAAAAATAGCATCCACTGTCACAATCTGCAATACCAATTTAGGAATACTAAACCCTGAAAGTGTTAGAACATTTGCTATCGATGCTTCATCCACAGCTGCTGAGCAGCTTAATGCCTTTGCAACCTGATTGTGCATAATAGATCTCCTCTCTTTGTCTGATGAAAGTATGATTGATCCAATTGCAATGGAAGATTCAATAACAGTCTGTAGAACTGCAATAGGCTCAGGAAAGGGGCAAACCACATAGATTACCTAATTCCCAGAGCCAACAACCAACAACACAGGTGATATCAAATCAGTTTGGCCAAACCAAACTAGTAACAAAATACAATACAAAAGTCACGACACAAAGAAAACCATCTTAAAAGCGATAAAGGTGTATAAATTATGTCTAAAAAAAATCAGTATATAAATTCAGAAAATTGCCATACGGCCAACCATTGCCTCATCATTTAAAAAACACAAATTGTCCTCTGACACTAGCAACATATAAAGTTGCCTATATCCTCTGAGATGCTTCTAGGTTTCTAAACCAAGTATCAACCAGATTAACTCACCAATCGTCACTAACAATGCCCTTATCATTGGGCCTGCCTGATAAACCGAGCAATAAGCATTCATCTTGTTTTTCATATTTCTTTTCCTTTTTTTGTTAATTCATCATCTGAAATTGATCTTGCACAATCAGCAAGTGCTGCCCCCCCCCAAAAAATAAAAAAAAAAATCCAATCAATTTAAGTGAATGCTTTCCTATATTCAACTCAGTAAAAGGAGCCCAATATGCACTGGAAGTCTTCACAATAAAAATAGTGACTAAAGCAAATGCATGAGCATAGATGCACATATGAACCTAAGTTAAAACATAAATGCCACAAGAAATATAGTATTGAATATCATAGTAGTAGTACAAAACCTATTTAATAAAAACGAGACATCTTAAGATATAAAGTCATTGTCCTTAGAACAACAGGTTATAGGTACTTCAACTTTTGGAATCAATGGCATAAAAACTTTGAAGAATGTAAAAAGCACCACTTTTACTCAAAATAAATTTTCAAAAAAACGATTGAGGAAGGAAGTGCTACAGATGAAGCCGACAAACTTAAATTTAAAGATGGTAAAACAGAAACAAGGCAAGAAAATACAAACACACCCCACCAAGAATGATATTTTGGAGTCAAGTGTAGACAACAATCTCAACAGACACACAGTAGGATGAAGCATGATTTAACAATGAATCTTGATCTTCCAATTCAATAACAGTAGATGAAGTAGTGACGTAGGGTGAAATCCTGGGAGGATGTGTGGTGCTGTGATGGGGTGATGAAGGAGAAATATCCTCTCCTTTTCAACATTGCTTCAAGCAAGGAAGCTTTTAGTTGCAGATTATTTTTTTTGGATAGGTGACAATTTTGCATGGAATCCTCATTTTTGAAGAAATTCTTACAACTGGGAACTAGAGGAGGTGAGATAGAAGATTAGGAGGGGAAGAGAGGCCTCTATAGTATGGAAAGCTGACAGGAAGAAGGCCTTCACTGTCAGTTCTTTTTACAGGCATTTGCTGGGGAATAATGAAGTGTCCTTCCCTTGGCAGCTTATTTGGAAGTCTAGAATTCCAAAGGAAGTTGCTTTCTTTTGCTGGTCAGCTTCTTGGGGAGCAATCCTTACAGCGGATAATCTCAAGAAGAGAGGTTTACAACTACCGAGCATGTGCTATATGTGTAAAGAAGAGGAGGAAACAGCTGATCATCTTTTGGTTCATTGTAAGGTGGCCAGAGACGTGGAATTTGGTCTTTTCTTTGTTCAGATGTAGTTGGGTTATGCCTAACTCAATTAGAGATGTTCTTTTGGGTTGGATATGTAGGAGGATGAGGAAAGACTTACGTCGTGTATGGAAGATGGCTCCCCTGTGCTTGACCTGGCGGATATGGAAGGAGAGGAATCTTAGAATTTTTGAGGGGGTCGAGTCTTCTACGTGGCACATCAAGGACAGTTTTTTGTGGCGGCCTTTCTTTTGGATTAGAGAAGAATTCCCTATGTATTTAGATTCTTTTATAGATTTTTTGGTAGACTTAAGGCCTTAATAGTCGTTGCCAAGTTCCTTCTTTTGTATATCTGGGATGGCCCTTCTCGGGCTCCCTTTTAGTGATATATACTATCATTTTACTGATAAAAAAAAAAAAAAAAAAAAAAACAGTGCATGAAGTTAAAAAGAGCTTGCAACTTACCATACAAGGACCACTATTTCCTTCTTTTGGGTTTGTGGTCAAGCATGAACCAAGTTTTAAAGCTTTAAGAACCTTTGAAAGAGACTTAAGAAAGCTCGTCAAATCCCAACCATTGGACAGGGAGAGAAAATAATCACTAATTGATCCCACAAGAGACGCATTAGTGCTTTCTATCTTCATTGACTGCGGGCAATCAAGTAGAACAAAACCAGAAGACAAGCATTTCCCAGAGTCTATCTCCATTTGGTTTCCCGAACTTTGAGGCGAATGTGTCCCTAGTTTGCAAGTCTCATAAACTACAAGAAGAAAACCCATAGCAAAACTTAGGGCACAATTCATACACAACGTGTGTGAAAACACATACAATAGATAATATGCAAATTCTGTCATTAAGTTGGAAACATGAATATTTGGGGCCTGACTGCGCATAACATGAATTGCATGCGAAATAACTCATAGGAAACTTAGCACAAGCTACACATTAAGCCCTAGCGTACACAAAAGTAAAGAGCATGTGAACGAGCATACAATCAAAAGGTGCAAATTGGATCAGCAAGCATGAAGCTAAGGAGGCATACAACTGATAAGCAAAAGTGTCTATGGCAATGGTCATTCGTGTGAGAGTATTAAGTATGAAAAGCATCAATGGATCAACAAATCAACATTTGAACAAGAATGTGAAAGTCCTATGTCATGCACTCTCTTTCTTCCTCAAGGAAAGGGTGGTTTTCCCTCTCTTGAAACAGGGGTCGAATATATTTCTAGAACAGTCTCAACACTTGAAATAAAAATCATTATTTCATGCACGCTCCTTTTTTCTGCAAGGAGAAAATTGTGTTTATCTTTTCCCTCAAAGACAGAATGAAACATTATTAAACTTCTCTCAGTCGAGACTTGGACCCCTGAACAAAATTCTGAGACCACTATGTCATGCAATTTTGTCTGACTCAAAAGAACCAAAAAGATGGATGCATTACTCCAGTTGTCTGTGCATGTATAACACCAGTATGCATGAATTAAAGCACAACTATGGCTCTTTCATTACACTCACCAGTTCCAAGTTGTTGGAAGAAATCAGCCGCAGCAGTAGTAAGGGGATCAATGTCTGGACATACAACATAATAAGTCATCTGCAACATTTAATGAGGAATGAGAAAACATAATTTTTTTTGGAATTTCTTGGGCAATGAAAAAAAGTTAACAGAAGCTGTCTGTAAGATGCCTGGTGCAGTAGGAGATAAATATAAATGTGTGTTGCAACTGGTTTTAAAAATCTTACAGGTTTTTGCAGAGCATATGGTTCAAAAGGAGCCTTTTCCCAGAGTTGGAGAGAGCTCGCTGATGTCTTCAGCCAATCATCTTGGTACCTATCGCATAAACCATAAATTGTGCTTATCCTATATACATTTTATACTAAGACTTTTAAGCTACACAAAGAAGTTCATGTTATAGTTATACCACCAACACTGTTAGAGCATAAGATGCACAAGCAAACAAAAACCATCATTTAATGTGCTTCACAAGTAAATTTATCAACTAATAAGGTAAGGTAACCCATCAGAAAATCAGACATCTATTATATCAATCCTAACCATTTACTTCTAACTCTAGGGGTGGATTTAGACACAAACCCAAGAAGTAATAGCTTCTATAAATCGTTACAGAGATCTATAAGAGCCAATTTGGGTTTACATATACTCAAGAATCATTCTATTAGTATTTTCCTTTTACACAATCACCCAATGGCACACTACAATTATTTTGGGACTATAACTTGGATAATTCCTATTGAAATTGGAGAGTAATTTTGTCTAAAACTCAGGGTTCTGGTTCTTAATTGCAATTAAATAGAATTAAGAGGTACTTGAACAATATAATTGCATCCTTTAGATGTGTTCTTTAAGAGAGCATTTGGAAGAAGAATCTGTAATTTCCTTGAGAAATTTGAAATGAAGTGAATTAAAATCTTTTTATTTCAAGATCCAATTGTTTGCACAGGTACATTAAGTTCCAAGAAGTGGGGAGGTTTGATATGGTGGTGATGGTGGAAAATATGGTGACGGCAGATGGTGGTTGCAGTGATGGTGGCAAATGTTCTAACAGCAATGGACAGCAACAGGTGATACTGATAGTACCACAATGCTGGTGCCAGTTGCAGCAGTATTTGAACAAGACAATTCATATCCCTTAGATATGTTGGGGAGCGTTCGGATGGAGAATCAATAATTTCCTTACGAATTTTGAAATGGAAAGAATTAAATCCTTTCATTTGAAGATCCAAATGTCTGGATTAGTACATTAGTTCCAATGAAATAGGAGGTTTGAGATGGCAGGCAAATGTACGACAACGGAGGAGGGTTGTGCCAATGGTGGCAAATGTGGTGACAGCAGTGGGTGATAGACTGATATTACCACAATGGAGGTGCCAGTTGTAGCAGCGATGGCTGAGCCAACAGCAACAGTCACAAATTCAATTAAACTCAACAAAGCCTTGTATCCCAACTGCCTATGATAGTAGGATTAGCTACACAAATCCTTCTTTTCTGTTAAGCTCCCCTCCATGCTCAAACTCGAGCGAAGTCCAAAGAGTGGTCTAGGTTGGACCCCTTGTAACTCAAGAAATCTATCGATATGTCAAGAAGTTTACCAATATATCATTGACATTCTATTTATTAATGTACTGACAATATCATCCAAAATATCTAGCCACATTAGTATGCGTCAATTAAGACTTCACAAAGACTTTTTCTTTTGTAATTTAGTTTATCAAGAGATATACTACACTCATTGCTGTTTCAAAATTCTGACAGGATGTGCCAACAATCAGCAGTACAATCAGAACTAATATATGCATCAAGATTATTGTTTCTAAAATTTATTGAGTAATTTATCTTTTGATAAGTAATTGTATTACAAACAAAAGCACCATAGAGGGCGTAACCCATGCATACGTGATGCAATCAGGGGCCAAAAACTATGCTCCATCTATACAATTCAGATAATCTAAAAAGTCGGAAAGTCAAGAAAAGAAAACAAAGTATCTAGGAAATACCCCGAAATCCAAAAATGAAAAATATCCCACATTACTTCCTCTGATCGATGGGCAAATATCTGTACATCCTTGAAAGAATGTACGTTTTTTCTTGCAAAATTCACAACATAAGCAAAGAGGAGCACTCTGTTAAGCCTGGTAAGATGAACCGCCCTGCAAGAAACTGTCCCACCTAGTGACCCAGCAGCACCCCAAGAGGAACCTTCCTAGGCATAGATCATTGCACACCAAACAGAGAACATCATCATCCACCAACTATCCACACAATAAAATTATGGAGAACATTAATAGTTTCCTCCGCTCTTTTGGACACACAACAACAATTAAGAATCATCTTCTCTCGCCTTCCATAGTTATCCAATGTCAAGATCGCCTGTAAAGCAGTAGACAGCACGCAAAAAGAAACTCTGGAAGGAACTTTAACTTCCAAAGAACTTTCCAAGGGAGAGCTGGTTTCTCACCCTTACAAAGCATTAAAAATTTAACACCTCTTCTACCTCGCAATCAAAAAATTCCTCCAAAACTTTGGGCTCCAAACCATCTCACTGCCCTCCCATGCACAATAAATCCAAGGGGCATGCCCCCCCCCCCCCCCCCCAAAAAACTCCCCCCAGAGGTTGCCAGGTCAAAACCCAGCGGATGCCACTTTCTGTTGGCGCTAGTTCATATGGAACGCTACCCCAGATTTAATCAGACACCCCGCTAGTGGACGGTGGAATTGGTCCCCTGAATTAGTCGGCCTGAAGGGTCGGATACCGAGTTATCAAAAAAAAAAAAAAATACACAATACATCCACAACCCAAGCTCCATAAAAGAGCCAAACTAAAAAAATGAAGAAGCCTAGCCATCCCCAAACCTCCATAACCATTTGGAGATAGGGGTCTTCACTCCGTCCACTTCACTAGATGCATCTTCTTCTCTTCCTCCAACCCACCCTAGAGAAAGTCTTTTTGGAGTTTCTCCAACTTTCTCTAAATTGTAGCTGGGATGGGGAACAAAGAATATTATATGTTGGAAGTTTAGCTAATGTACTCTTAATTAACATGATCCTTCCACCCTTCAAAATATAATGCATTTTCCACCTTGCTAGCCTCCTTTGAAATCTTTCAAATCATTGGATCCCAAATCCCACTAACTCCTAACTTTCTCTACAAAACCTTCATCTTTCAACTGCGTTGTCAACACAATATGACCCTTTACTGCTTCCATCCACAAACAAAGAAGAATTGGCATATGACCTGAAATAGGTTTAGTAAGATTACAAAAACAATGGAGAACTTTTCCTCCCAATATGCCAAACCAAAAACAAAACAAGCCAGGACATCAATGGTGAATCACAAATGTTAGCTCATGTAAACAATGCCCCCACCAACAAAAATCTATAAGCTCAAAAACATCAATAAAATCAAAGAACTCCCACATCAGCCCCAAAATCCCTCCACAGCTTGCTTCTGCATTCCCCCGTGCGTCACAGATTCCCCCATCTACAATTAGCTACCATTAAAATTTTCAAAAGCTCAATCCTTCTGGAGTTGTGCACAGGCCCATATACACTCAACTGACACCAACAAAAAATTGTCATCCATATTAGAGAAGAAGTAGGAAACCAAATGGACCATTATCCTCTTCTCCATCTTGTTCACCACTCCTTTGTCCTGAATAAAAAGAATTCCTCTAGCCGCTCCAATAGCTCCCAACATGGTCCAATCAACATCTATATTACTTGGATACTAGATGAGATTTTTCCTCCATTTTTGTTGCTTTCTTTCTTGTTATAACTTATAATAATGTCTTTTTCTCTATAGGAACTATAGAATTAGAGGCATCATAAAAAAATAAAAGAAATTACAAAATAAAACAGAGCTGTTAATGAACATTTAAAAATGTGAAATTTTGCAAGAATGGATGATGATAAATGTCAATGGCTATAACTATCACTCCAATTCGAATTGCAGTTTCATTTATAAATAAAGGAGCTTTTGCATATTGTATTAAACAGGGAGAATGAATCTTTCTAGTAATGTGCACTTGTATTTCATTGCCATATTATTTTTATGTTCAAAACACCCCTTTGTGGATGCATTAGAAATGCTTGCTAGCAACCACTTTGTCATCTAACATGAAATACAAGTTGCAAATTCTCTTTCACTATACTGTTGAGCTTAGTTTGTTTAATTAGCCCTTGCAATTGTTTGCAAATTCTGCATATCTATATCAAATTCTACAGATTTATTTTATGTATTCCTGATTCTGGAATTGACATTGGCATTAGTAGTATCCTCAATTTATCTATTTTTCACAATCATGAAATTTCTGTCAAAATTGGCATTTCAAACTCAAAAGTTTCAATTTTCCAAAATAAAAGTGAAAAGCTTGTGTGATCAGTATGCATACCCAACGAGTATAGCAGGCAATGGAAGTACAAACAGTGTTGGCCTGAGACGGGAGCTCAGTTGCTGGTCTGACTCAGATGTACAGATTTCTTGGTTTGACCTCCTTTGGCCTGTCTCATCCATCCTAGCTCCATCTGTGGTACTATACACTATGCCAATAACCCAACCGTTGGTACACTGAAAGATCTAGAGATTTATTTAATATAAATATATAACCAAAACCATACCTTTGAGGCAAGATGAACCACTAGCAGAGGACTGAGATGGGCTTATTGGTTCTCCAGCAGATAGAGTTACCGTACCTGGAGAATCTCTAGATTCACCTACAGTGGATTCAGCAGAAAATCCATCACCTATTGTTCCTGCATCACCTGACTGACCGCGGCCTTTGCACCATTCAGTGACAGACAATGGACCATCCAAAGTGTCAAATGCAGACTTTAAAGCTGTTTTTATGTCAGACTGCAGCAAACTAATCACAGATGATGCATGAACCTGAAAATCAAGATACCCTCCTCGTGAGAATTATCGTATGGTGAAAAGCCACTACATTAATATAATGTAACATCTGATATGAATAGATATCATGATTTATAACCATCGGTTGGCAATAATGCAACATAGAAGAATGATCATGAAGAAATTAATTAACATATAAAAAAAGAAATGACAAGCAGACAGCATTAACATCTCAGTTCCTATTCTCAAATAGATGGAAGCCTAGCCAGAAATTGAACAGTAAACATTAATGAGGGAAACACAATTCCGTAAAGCCTCCATGTAGCAAAACAAATGAATGATTTTTACATAAATGACTGAAAAGAAAATTATTTCAAATTATAAATTCTAAAGTATCTATGTTATACTCTAGTTCACCCTCCAAACTTTGAGATCTTTTGGTATTGCATGTCATCAAACTAAAGAAGTGAGCATTCTTTTACATTTCTGGAACTACACTTTTTTTTACAAGTAAAGAAATTGTATAAATAGACATCCGAGGGGGCAAACCCATAATTACAAAAGGAGGCACAGTACTATAGCCTCAAAAAACTCAAAAATTTTACAAAATACCCTACATACATTGGGTAAGTCTTTTGACCCAAAGATACAAAAGAGGCAAAAAAGAATCTTTCAAGAGATGAGGGGTTTTTTCAATCCCCTCAAAAATTCTATAATTATGCTCCCTCCATATACACCAAGTCAAGCACAACAGAACCATGCTCCATCTTTTCCGAACTTCTTTGCAGTCAACACCCCTCCCCAACTTAGAAGAAGCTCGTTGAACCATGCAGACTTCCCCCATGACCACAAGCATCCATATATAAAGAGATTCTAACAATCTCTGATCACTAAACATTGCACGAGAAGAGGATCCACAGTCTCGATCCCTTCCTTGCATAAACAACATTGGCTAGCCAAAACTCTCCCCATTACAAGTTGTTTGTGGTCATGATAGCACCCTAAGTAGCTACCCAATAGAAGAAAAAAAAACCTTTGATGGGTTTTTTTAAATACCAAATCATCTTCCAAGGATCAAGATTTTGTTTCATAATGCTATTTTGGTCACCTAAAAAACGGAAGTATTTGGGAAATATAGTGGAAACGATGAAAAAAATTAAAATGTGCAGAAACACTTAGAAACATAAAGTAAAATATATGAATATATGAAATAAATATTATAATTAATTAAATGAAAATGTTTTATGGTACATGTTAATCCACGCAAGAAAATACTAGGGTGAAATTGAAAAGAAAAACATAAATGTAAATTAGTCATTAATATCAAACAACACTTTACTAATTAAAAAATAGTATAAAAAATTTAAAGCTGATTTTTTTATGTAATATAAAATTATTATATGTTTGTTATAAAATATGTAAAATTATTATAATCAAATACAATACCATAACATAATGAATACATATTGCGCAATATCCACGCATTAGACAATTTGAAACAAGTTACATATAAAATAATTAGTAAAACAAATAAAAATTTAAAACTAACATGATTAGTCACTAAGTATTAAAATAAATTGTTTACTTACATTTTATTTCCACTACTACTTTTCCTTATCTATTGTTTTTAGAAGGGAAAAAAATAGAAATACATCTTCTAATTTTGGTCCTAAATCCTTCAATCTCCTTATTCATTTGAAAAACAAATGATTATTATCTTTTACCAACTTCTATTGCCAATACAAAAGAAATGTTTTCACTGTTTCAGTATGTTTTCACAGAAACAACTTTGTTTCTGTAAAAACATGTGAATTTTAGTATTCCATTAGTAGTTTCATTTCGGTTCACCTAAGAAAAGAAAAGTTTCAGCCGTTTCAATGGAAAAGAAACGAAACTTTGATCCTTGCATCCATCTACTCTTTATAGTAAGATTTCACTGAGAATGACCCTGCGCTATTATGAATCCATTCCAAAGAGTCCCCCCTTCCCACAACAATCTATGCTTGCTCAAGACATCCAGTAAATCCCCCACCTCCCCAAATTCCTAATCATGAAAAGTCCTTCTAGAACAAGGATTCCACACCCCCCCCCCCCCTTCTTCCCAATGAAAATAATCAGCAACTACACCAAGTCTATTCCTTGCCACCCTGAACCCCAAACCCTTTTTAAGGTTTAGAGAGTGTTTGCTGAAACTCTAGAAAATTCTACAACTAATTAGGGTTTTGGAGTCTGAAATTGAAGTATAAAGTAGGGAACTAGGGCCTTGGGGCTGGTTGTAATTAAAATGAATATATATATAGATAAAATATTAGAAAAAGAAAGAGAAGTAGTTTTAGGAATCTCATCAAGAGTTCTTCAGGCTTCATAGAATGAGGTTCTATCACACATCATACAATCTGCAAATCTTTAAAAGTTGACTCTATATTGCCGAACCTGATCTTCTGTTACCTCTAACTATAAAAGAGGAAGCTTTAGTACTAAGACAACTAAAACTATTCTCAACTAAAAGCCACATATAAGGACCCTCATAGGCAAAACAGAACTTCCAAAGGACCACAATCATAGCCCATATGTAGCAAATTTTGAAATTTCCTAGAAACCCTCATCTCCTAAAACAGAACCAGCATAAATATAATAGACCAGCAGTGTGACAACTTAAAATAAGCATAAACTATAACTTGACCAACCCAAAACTTTGATTGCACAAGGCCTCTATATGAAATTTCCCAATTTGCCCCTTTTTTCGATTGTCAGCATCCACTAGAGAAAAAAAGGTGAGTGGTTCAAATAAGCTTTTTAAAATTTTACCAATATTTTTTAAATTTTGGACATGTAAAGGGAATGTCCAACACACTGCCTAGGAGTGATGGATTTGTGTTGGTGTCCATCACCAAATAACAGAGACAAAGCTCCTTCGTACGATCGAAGGTATTTTTTTTCAACAGTGCATGGTCAAGAACAAAATTTTATATTATGCTTTGATACAGAGCTGAAATCAGTATTAATCGTTTATTATAGAAATTCATGTTAATTTTCGATAGCAGTGCTAAGGGAGAAGGATTTGGGTGAGTGGAGAAGAAAGTAGGGAAGCATCACAATTGACATATAAAAGAAGCTTACATCAGCTGAAAGTGGATCCACTAGCTCCACACCAGCAATGTCCAGTGAATGACAAGAAGCCAAACTTCCTCCACAACCTGCATGGACCTTAGAAGGTCCACAAGAAAATCCACGCCTCCACTGCTCTTGTAATGCAAGCCAACCATAAGGACCATCACCATAATCAGCATCTAGTGCCAAATCAACAAATGAAGTAGCTTGCTGGACAAGTAATGCCAGGCCGTCGAGAAACTCTTGAAGTGGTTGCCTTTGCCCATAAGAAAGCATACCTTCCTCGTTGAACGAATTATGAGGCAAGGATGGGCAAACTTCCATGCTAGCTGAACTAGCAGGTTTTGTACCTTTAGGAACTCCAACAGAACGCCAAACACCAACAGGTGCATTGAAGGACCCATCAAGCATTCCTCCATCAATATCACCAGCTATTCTAACTGGTATAGATTCTTTCTTCTTCACCTCATACTTGCTAGAAATATTGTCTGTAGTGGTGCTTGGGTCGCCATGCAGCTGATTCAGAACAGTAGTTCCACTTAATCGACTCAAACCAATAGGCATGGGGCTGCTGGAAGATAAGAGTGTATGTCGAATTCTGCACATAGAAGCTTGGAACAAAATGCATTCAGTTTCAGTTGCAAGTACAGTTTTCATAGACATAAGCTCTGTTCCTAGTGTGCCTTCAGTCATTTTTCTCTGGACAGATCTGACAGCATTTGTAGAATTGAAACCAGAGAATGGAGAATGTGCCGCACCCTCACATGAAGTAACAATATTGTTACAAGTAAATAATCTTTTATCATGTTGCTCTTTCCCACTTTCAACAAGTGTGTAATATTTATTTGAGTGGAGACTGGAACTTGCATCATGGTTTCCTGAGCATGCTTTAAAATTTTCAGCCATGCCAGGCTTTTCATCAGATCCATCTAAGCAAGGAGAAGCAGGTGGTGTTGCACAATATACATAATTCTTCGGGCTTGAATTTGCACTATCCACTTTTCGAGATTTTGGAATATATGGACTTCTGAAAATCGATGAAGAGAACTCACTTGCAGGGGTTTCAACGGCACCATACTCTGGAGCAAAAGTCATTAGTGCTTCAGCTTTCATTAAATGGACAAATTCACCCATAGAAGATGCTGGAGCAGAGCTCACTGGACCAGAAGAGAAGGCATTTTTTGTGATTTCTTGACTTTTGCTAAGAGACTCCTCCATGGCTGCTGAAGGAAGCGGATTCAAACTCTCAAGCGATGGAAAAGCTACAGGCAAAAGCATTGGATCTGAAACATCCATAATCCCAGTGCAAGGACTGCTACCAACATCTCCACAATCCGATACAGAAAACATAAGAGCCTGGGACTCTGCCGTTCCTGGGGGCTTCATCAAAAAATCGGTCATGATTAGTTTCAGATTAAAATAAGTATAATCATGTAAGCCAGCAAAGAGAAGAAAAAAAAATAGAAAACCAAGCATAGGGGTAATGTTAGATATATCCATAATGCAACTTCCAAAAAAGAATCAGCGAAGTAAAGAGTTCTATAGGAGAAAGATAGTGAGGAACAGGATTCAGATCATGCCTTGAGAGCTATTGAGTTGGCATAGAAGACTTCAATTCCAGAGCTCAAAACAATTTATAGGTTTCCTCAAACTAAAAAAATGAGTAGGGAGTAGGGACAACCCTTCACCACCACTGGAGTTGTCTCAACAGTGGACCACTGAGTACTGTAATACAAACTGAATTTTTTGTGCTCCAACAAGACGAGAATACAACTTTGTTTTAGTCGTACAAATAGCCAAGTAAAGGAAAGGACTACTAGTCAACCACTAACACAGGCCACGATGTGCCTTTACAAACTACCCAAGTACTAGATGTTTTTGAAACTATGACATCAATGTTGGTTGATTTCAAGAGATATCACCCAAGAAAAAAACAGGGGATCTGTAACCATAAAATTATATATTATATTTGGACAAAATGCAAGATGTTTTCATTGCATTTATAGAGGATAGAAATTACCTCCCCAAAAGGTAAAGCTTCATTTTCGAAGAAGTCACCAAAATCTCCAAACTCAGATAGAAGTGCTTCAATATCCATGCCCACACCTCTGTCATCATCATCCCAATCCCAATGAGATCCAATCTCATTTGCAACTCCTGTAATGGCTGAATTGTTAACTTCTACAGAGCCATAATCAGATTTGTATGCATCTTGCATGGGAGCATTTATTACTGTACCCACTTGACGAAAGGACTCCGTTATCCCCATTCGAGGACGCTTAGAACCCTGCAGAAAGAATATGATAGCCTTATATGCTGGTTCCATATATTTTAAACAAATAAAGAAGATTTAGAATCTGAACGAAAGTACAGAATAAGAATATGACCACCTTAAATGCTAGTTTCATATATTGAAAAAAAAAAAAAAAGATAATTTAGAATATGAACAAAGTACTTAATTGTGGCTTTCAGATAGAAAAAAACATTCACATTCAACATCCGTTAAGTTATGACCTGCCATCAGTTACATATGATAAACTCTAAGAGCCAAAAGCATGACCAAAAAATACTGACAATTCTCCTACCTTATCAGCTATGTTTCTGCAATAAAAAAATGCTGGCATTCAAATATTCAGGAAGACATCACTCGGAAAATCTATTGCCTGAAATCAGTACCATTATAATCAACTCAGATTAACATTTTTAATGTTTTCCCTTAAGACCAAAGCTGACTTCTTCACATCATCACTGAATTAAATACCATCATAACAAAAGGCAAGGACCATATAAATAACTGATGAGAGACAAAAATATTTCAGAGACCTGAGCTTTTGTATTCCCAATTTCACTAACAGATTGAGGGGTGTCTCGGGGAAATGCGGTGCTAATAGCTAATGATGTATTGATTCCAGAAAAAGGAGCAAAGAGAAGGAGTTGGTTTGCAAATTGGATATAGAAAAGGCCTATGCCAATGTGAATTGCCAGTTTATATGGTATTTACTTAGGAGGATGGGGTTTGGGAATAAATGGAGAAAACAGGTGGAAATGTGCATCTCATCGTAATGCAACATGGAAAAGTAAAAGGATAGATACAACCATCATTAATATCCACGTTGGGAATCAATCAACCCAAGAAAGATAATAAATTCTCTAAAATTCGAAATTGTATATCTTATTAATAACAGGTGTATAATAAGAGTCTATTATATCATATTTATAGAGCTAAAAGACTACTAATTCGAATATAAAACTACTAATTCCTATATTTCCTACACTAGTTCTACTAGAACTAGGAAACTAGAAAATTTTGGAAATAAGCAAAATTGGAAACTAAAGAATCCTACAATAATACTGAAACAAAGACATGTTTTTGGCAAGTACTATATTTGTCTTACATCAGCTAAAAAATTTTGAAAACTAAAGAATCTTACAATAATTCTGAAACAAAAATACATGTTTTTGGCAGGTACTATATTTGTCTTACATCAGACTCCCCCACTTGAAAAGAACCCGTCCTCAAGTTAACGAGATGTAAACGACCTCGAACTCGTTTGTAACTTGGTAATAATGATTGAACCTATTTGAGAACAATTGAAGACTCAAAGATTTCTCCTTTTGCATCTTCTACGAAGTCTGTAATGTCAGGCTCTTATTTTGGAATCAACAATGATTTCGTAATGAAACAAGAAAAATTGTCTTCTTGATCCATTACAATTTCAATCTTCTCGTAAGCATTATAATCACACTTCACAAATTCAAGTTCATTCTCATCTTTAGCGTTGACTACTTTCATGAGAATTTCTTCCTCTTTTATAAAAGAACTTGTATCATCGATTGGTGCCATTAGATCCATACTTTGATCACCAAAACTGAGAACAAAATTGATATGATGTAGGACAAATATGGTACCTGCCAAAAACATGTATTTTGTTTCAGAATTCTTGTAGGATTTTTTAGTTTCCAAATTTCTCTATTTTTGTAATTTCTTATTCGAATTAATAGTTTTTTAGCTCTATAAATATGATGTAAAAAACTCTTATTATACACATTTTATCAATAATATATACAATTTCAAATTTTAGAAAAAAAAATTTCCATTGTGGATATTGATGTTGGTCATATTTATTCTTTCACGTTTCTTTGCTGCGTTAGTTGGTATTAGAGCTGATGACTTCTCTGGCTAGATGGCAAACAACCCAGGCGAAAATGCAAATGCCATTGACATTGGTCGTGAGATGGAGGCTATATGGGCTGTGATTGATGAACATAGGCAACAAATCACATAGGTCAACGAATAACTGGGTGAGATATGTGAGATGCTTATGAGACTTGATCTTAATACCAATAGAGACCCTCCTATCAACAAGAACCGCGAGGGAGGATTTACCCAAGGCTAGCCTGCTGACATGTTCGTGCCAAAGCGACATCCCCAAAAGCAACTTGCTTATGGAGACGATTCAGATTTTGAAGAAGAAAGACTACGAGATTCGTAGACTTATGAGAAAAAATCAAAGGTATGTAAATTATTCAAGTAATGAGGATTTTGAAGAGTTTTGTGTAGGATTTAGAAGATATATACATCATAGAAGATGCTACAAAGATCAAAATTTTCAAAGTTCTCGCATGAAGATTAATCTACCATCTTTCAATGATCATAGTGTAATCAGAAAGAATTTCTTCTGTATTTCTATATCTTTTTCATATACACACTATAGATATTTATAATACAATTGAGAAACAAAAAAGGAAAAGAGTAAAAAAGGAAAGAATAAAATCCTGCTACAATTTCTCTATAAAATCCTCCTACAATTTCTCTATAATTTCTGCCTTTAATTACTCCACAAATTGGGAATTTCTACACTCCCCCTCAAGTTGGATCTTAAATGTTAATCATGTCCAACTTGCAGATGATCTCGTCAAAACTAGGCCGAAATATTCCTTTGGTGAAGATATCCGCAGTTTGTTCTTTTGTAGGAACATAGGTCATGCAGATTATTCCGTTCTCAACTTTTTCCTTGATAAAATGTCTGTCCACTTCTACATGCTTGGTTCGGTCATGCTGAACTGGGTTGAGAGAAATGTTGATGGTTGCTTTGTTGTCACAGTAAAGTTTGATTGGGAGTTTTACTGTAACCTGCAATGCTTCCAAGAGTTTCTTTAGCCACAATCCTTCACATATCCCTTGGGCAGCAGTTCTAAATTCAGTTTCAGCACTACTTCTGACCACTACACTTTGTTTCTTGCTTCTCCACGTAACCAAGTTTTCCCATACATAGGTGCAATACCCGGTAGTGGACTTTCTATCTTTTATTGAACCTGCCTAGTCAGCATCTGTGAAGACTTCGACTTCCTTACGCTTTGATTTCTTAAAGAATAGTCCTCTACCTGAGGAGCCTTTGAGATATCTGAGAATCTTGTACACAGCTTCTAGGTGAGTTTCTTTTGGTGAATGCATGTGTTGGCTCACCACACTAACCGCACATGCACTGTCAGGTCTAGTGTGCGATAGATAGATTAGCTTGCCAACTAGTCTCTGATATCTGTCCTTTTCTACTGGATTTCCCTCATCCTTTGAATTCCTTCCTGCTTCGATAGGTGTGTCACTTGGTTTACATCCAAGCACGCCGGTTTCGGTTAGAAGGTCAAGAATATACTTTCGATGAGAGACACTAATACCCTTTTTTGATCTGATAACTTCCATTCCCAAGAAGTATCGCATTTGTCACAAGGTCTTTTACTTCAAATTCAATGGCTAGGATTTTCTTCAGTCTCTCCATCTCTACTAAATTATCCCCAATTAGGATTATATCATCAATATAAACAATTAGAATTGTTTTCATTCCATCTTCAGATTGCTGGAAGAACATAGTAGTGATCTGACTGCCCCTGCTGATATCCTTGACCCTTTATCACCTTTGCAAACCTATCGAACCATGCTTTAGGTGATTGCTTGAGATCGTACAGAGACTTCTTGAGTTTGCATATCCGATTTTCTTCTCCCTTACAAAATCCCAGTGGTATTGTCATGAAGACTTCTTCTAACTCACCATTCAGAAAGGCATTCTTAATGTCAAGTTGTTGAAAAAGCCAATCCAAGTTGACTGCCAATGACAAGAGGACTCAAACTGTATTCAACTTTACCACAGGTGCAAACGTCTCTGTGTAGTCAATACCATAAGTTTGTGTAAACCCTTTTGCAACAAGGCGAGCTTTGCAACGCTCGATTGTCCCATCAGCCTTGTATTTCAAAGTAAAAACCCATTTGCAGCCTACCGGTTTCCTCCCTCTCGATAAATCCATCATAACCCAAGTCTCATTTTTCTCCAATGCCCGCATCTCTTCTAGTACTACATCCCTCCATTTAGGGACCTCCAAGGCCTCCTGAATATTTTTCAGAATTCCTGTAAACAGAGCATTATAAGATATGAATTTCGAGATAGGATGAAGAGTACACCGAGTTGATTTTCTGAGAGTAATAGGTAAATTAGTATCAGGAGACTCAGTTTCATCATTAGACTTGGAAGGAGACTCTTGGTTACTTGGAGCTATAACTGGAGCCAACTCTCTTAGTGCTTCAAGTGTGAGATGTTCCTTGTAACTTGATTGTGGCCTCCGTGAATAAACAAGTATCTCCTTGTCCTGTTGTTTTCCTACATCGCCTCCTGAGTTCAAGTTTCTTCTGTAAATGGCACATTAGAACAGGATGGTATGGCAGGTTCAGTGTTTGGGATAGGCTTAGAAAAGGAGAGTTCAAAATCTAATACCCGACCTTCACTCAAATGCTTCCTCTGAAGGGAGGACTTTTGGAAGTAAGAAGTGTTTTAAAAAAATGTAATATCAAGGCTAATAAAGACCCATTTGGTGGATGGATCATAGCACTTGTAGCCTTTCTGAGTAGGAGAATACCCAATGAAAGCACACTTAATAGCTCGAGGGTCGAATTTATGCCGATGGTGGGAATGGACATGAACAAAGGCGGTACAACCAAACACTCTTGAGAGATAGATTAGAGGTGAGGCGAGAGTGAAGGAAGAATTGCTTAAATGTTTGGAGGGGTGTAGCAAAAGAAAGAACGCGGCTAGGCATTCTATTGATGAGGTAGGTAGATGTCAAAACATCTTCACCCCAAAACATTTTGGGCTTATGCATAGTGAACATCAAGGCACGAGCAACATCGAGAATGTGCCTATTTTTTCTTTCAGCAACCCCATTTTGTTGGGGAGTGTTGACACAAGAACTTTGATGAATGATCCCATGCTGCTTGAAAATAATCATCCAGAGTAGTATTGAAATATTTGGTGCCATTATCAATGCGCAAAATTTGAAGTTGGGCCTGGAATTTTGTTTGGACCATGGAGTGAAAATTGATAAATACAGAACGAATATCCGTTTTATCCTTTAATAGGTAAACCCAACAAACTCGAGTATGGTCATCAATAAAGATAACAAATCATTAGGTATGAGTACAATTAATTATACGAGAAGGACCCCACAAGTCATTGTGAATCAGAGTGAACGGCTTGGATGGTTTATATGTGGATGGCAGGAAAGGAAGTACGATGATGTTTTGCAAGTTCACATATTTCACATTGAAAATCAGAGAAGCCTTTTATTGGGAAATAAACGTTTCAAATATTAAAATTGGGATGACCCATTTGAAAATGCCATAACAAAAGTTCACTATCCTTAGAAACAGATGCAGAATCACAAATGGAGATTGGATCCTATTTTCTCACATCAGCGTCCTCAAAGTAGTAGAGATCAGCACACTCCTTAGCACTGCCAATCGTCGTCCCCGATGATAGGTCCTAAAAAAGACAATGAGAGGAAAGAAACGTAGCAGAGCAATTGAAATTTTTTGTCAACTGGCTAATGGATAACAGATTGCATGACAACTTTGGAACATGAAGAATAGACTCGAGTGTAATAGAATCAGAGAGACGAATACTCCCTTTGCAAGCTATAGAGGAGAGGGAACCATCAACAATTTTAACCTTAAGATTACCAGCACAAGGTGAGTATGAAGAAAAGAGGTGGTAAGAGCCAGTCACGTGATCAGAAGCACCAGAGTCAATAATCCAAGGAGTTTTTGAGTGAGAGGCAGTAATAAGGGCACGTAAAAAATTACATCGGTGTGCTAATGAACTAGAAGGAGTAGGCGTGGAAGACTGACCAGAGGGTTGGAGGTTAGAAAAAAGTTTGTAGAGCTGATCCAACTGGTCAGAGGTAAAGGCAACCTTCGGAGTGTGGTTGACTGCGGGAGGGGGCTTGGCCTGAGGGTCAACAGTAGCGTGATAGCCACAAGCGTGATGATTCTGTCGTGGTTTCCAGTCAGCAGGCTTTCCATGGAGCTCCCAACAGGTAGCCTTAGTATGACCAGGCTTATGGCAATGTTCACACCAAGGTCGGCCTCTGTTGTGTTTCGGCCCAGACCCAGCCAGGGGGCCTTTTGTTACCAAGGTAGACACTTCAGGCCCAGCAAGAAGAGAATCCTTCAGCATCACTCGACGTTGCTGCTCTTCACGCCTCACTTCTGAGAAGACTTCACATGTCGAAGGCAGAGGTCGTCGACCAAGAATACGGCCACGAACATCATCCAAGTTGCGGTTGAGCCCAGCAAGAAACTCGAAGACACTCTCAGTTTCGAGTTTTTTCTTGTAACAAGCACTATCATCGAGCACTCCCATTCATCATCGAAGCTGAGATCGAGTTCCTGCCAAAAAGCCATCATCTCCATGAAATAATCGGTGACGTCCTTCTCTCCTTGCTTCATCTACCATAGTCGAGTCTTGATGTCAAAAATCTGAGAGGAATCGCCAACATTAGAATGTCTCTCGAACGGCATCCCAAACGTCTTTCGCCGTCGGCAAGAAAAGGTAGGTCTTTCCGATGGCAGGTTGCATGGAATTCACTAGCCAAGTAGTCACCATGGAATTCTCATACGTCCATTTCTGCAGAGAAGCAGCTGGTTCAGTTGAGGCTGGCTTGGGTGTTGCACCAGTAAGGTAGCCAAGTTTGTCGTTGCCGTCGAGCACGAGTCGAATAGACTGAGCCCATTCGATGAAGTTTTTTCCATTCAGCTTCTCCACCGTGAGTTAAAGAGGCGAGAGAGAAAGGCCACTGAAACCCATGGTGGAGAGAGCTTTAGACTTGCTACTGGGAGCTTCGGTCATGGATTGGGTCTAAGGTTCTAGGTAATTATATGGGCTGGACAGATGTGAATTTTTTTTTTTTTTTAGAAAAAAAAAAAAGAAGGAAATTGGGTTTAAAAGGAAATTGGGTTACTGGACGAGAAAACGAGGCATCCGCAGAAATTGGGTTTAAAAGGAAATTGGGTTACCGGACGAGAAAGTGAGGCGTACGCGGGGTTTAAATGGAAATTGAGTTACTGGAATGGGAAATGAAGCTTCCACGACCTACTGGGGTAAAACCAGAACCCCAAGCAACCGAGATTCGACCAATCCAATTCCAGGCCGAGATTCGACCACCCAAGCAGAACTCGTCGATGGCCCTCTCCGAAGGCGCAAAGAGTTCGAAGACCTAATCTGCCGAGCTTGATGGAACGAGAGCGTCTAGATAAAATACGCCAAGTGGGAAGAGTTTCAGAAGAACTTCAATCGATCCCGCTTGGTTTGGGAACGACACGAATGTGTTCTGCGATGGTGATTTAGTGACAATCAAGCATACACGATGATGAACAGAGGCTCGATCTGGCGATGGAACGACTCGAACGTGTTCTACTATGGTGATTTAGTGCCGATCAAGCATACACAATGATGAACAGAGGCTCGATCTGAGATGAAGCCAGTACCGAAGGAGCAGATGCCGCGATTGACGATGAATGATCGATCAGGTGTGGAATGATGGGCAACGATTCCCTCAAAGATGGTGAGGGATCGAGAGCTTTCTTCTGTGTCGGAAAGAAAAAGCTGTTTCCAACGATGAAGACTAATTTGGCAGACTCTCTGCGACGATGAACTTCTCTAGCTCTGATACCATGTAATCAGAAAGAATTTCTTCTGTATTTCTATATCTTTTTCATATAGACACTATAGATATTTATAATACAATTGGGAAACAAAAAAGGAAATAATAAAATCTTCCTACAATTTCTCTGTAATTTTTGCCTCTAATTACTCCACAAATTGGGAATTTCTACACATAGTTATACCAAGATAACTCCTCCTATTGTGGAGAAAGAAGAAGAAAGTCTAGAATTAATAGAATGGATCTTCTACCTGTTTTTTTAGGAGTTCTAGAGGCCTCAAATAAGGGATCCTCTTTCTCTTTTTTGTAGGTGTCATAGAGGCCTTAAGCAGGATGCTGGCTAAAGGGGTGGAGGGAGGTTTACTAAGTCGTTTTAGCATTTTGGGGTGGGGATCATGCTGGTACAAGAGTGGAAGTTTCTCATCTTCTTTTTGGTGATGATATTATTCTTCGGTAGTTGAAGGGAAAAGGGGGTAGGCGATTACTATATAGGCAGTCAACCTCTTTGTTTGTTACAAGGATTTTTTTATATTGACGCAATAAAAAGTAGAATATAGTGCCACGCTCTAATGCAGAGGCTGAATACCATACTATGGCGCATCCTACATGTGAGATGTTGTGGATTCGATCTCTACTTTATGATATAAGTGTTGATGTGCCATCTCGCATACTAATGAAGTGCGATAACCAAGCAACTATTTTAATTGCTAACAATCCAATGTTTCATGAACGAACCAAACATAACGAGGTTGATTGTCATTTTTATTCTAGATCTTTTCATGCAAAAGTAAATTGTATTTTTTTTTCCCTTTTTACATTTAATTAAATTAGTGTTACGTTCTGGTATATATTCTAGTAACGGCTATTGTAATCCTTTGGTATCTTTGCATTGTATAAATAGTTGGTATGCATATGCAATTTATATCTATACAACCAATATTCATCGTACATTCTTTCCTCTATTTCTTCTCACTTTCTTCCTCAAGCAGTAAATCTTTAAATATTGTGCAACTTAACTTATACCTCACCTACGTACTACATGCCTCTTCCCCATTCCCGCCTCTGTGGAAGAGAAGCACGAGAAGCTTCAACACAATTTCTTATGGGATGACAAGAAAGGAGATAGGAAGATATATGTTGTGAGTTGGAACAAGGTGAAACGTCCTTTTATCTTGGGGAGATTTGGCTAGCAAAGACCTAAAGTTGTTCAACAAATCTCTTTTGGGAAAATTGATGTGGAGGTTTGCAGTTAAGGAAATTGCTCTTTGGAGGGAGGTTATCATTGCAAAATATGGGAATGAAGATCGGGGGTGATTTTCTAGATTAGTCACGGAAGCCCATGATTGTGGGGTGTGGAACTCCATCTAGAGGAGAAAAAATGACTTAAATCAGCGAAAATATTTTGAACTGAGAGATGGGTCAAGGGTGAGCTTTTGGCATGATGTATGGTATTAAGATTGACATAGCCTCGACTAAGGAGGCCCATGTTGCTGATTGTATCTCTAGAGAACTATGAAGCACACACTCTATTTTGGTTCATGTATCCATGTCGGACATCGACACTCTCGGACACTTTTCGAACACATATCGGACACGTGAAAAACGTAAGCACATTTTTTATTTTTCTAAAGTTTGGACACGTTTTAGGACATGATATGAACACGTCAGTACACGTTTTGGACATGTTTTCTTTTTTGGGGAGGTTTTTTTCTCTTCTTTTTTTTGTTTTATATATATAAATATATATATAGTAGTTCGTAAATTTGTTTCAAAACTTGAATTGTGGATGTTTATGACTAAATGAAGAAATTCATAAATTTTTATTTAATGGCTTTATTATTTTAATATCTTAATAATATTTTTTGTGATTTATGAGTTTTATACCGATTTTAATTGAAATAATGTTATACTTTTATTATATGATCATATAAATATATATATATATATACTCAACGTGTCCCTGACGTATCCGTGTCTTACTTTTTTGAGAAATGTCATATCTGTGTCGTGACGTATTCAAATCTCGTGTCCGTACTTCTTAGCTAGGGAGGGTGGGCATTTGGCAAGAAGCCCTCTTTTTTAATGAAATTTTCATGATTAGGAGTTGGAGGAGGTTACAAGATTTATGGAGTTGCTAAGTAGATATCATCTAAGGGAGGGAAGAAGCGAAAAAATGATTTGGACAGCCAACATCATCAAATAGTTTAGTATCCAATAGGGAGCTAGTGGGGAGGGTAGAGGTTGATTTGGAAATCTAGAGCCCCAAACAAAGTTGTTTTTTTCTTCTTTTTTTTACTTGGATCGCGGCTTGGTGTGTTATTTTAACAAATGACAATCTCTGCAAGAGAGGATTTCATTTTCCTACTAGTTGTTGCTTGTGCAAATCAGTGGAAGAGAGGGTTGATTATTTTCTTATCCATTGTAATATAGCAAGAGATGCATGGAACTTAATCCTCACTTTTTGGATATAATTGAGTGATGCCGGAAACAATTAAAGAAGTCTCTTTGAGTTGGAGTTGCTTTCGAGTCGGGAAATATTTAAGCATTGCGTGGAGGATAGCCCCTTTTCATCTCTCCTGGTGCTTGTGGAAGGAGAAAATAGGAGGATTTTTATGGAATTGAGCTTTTCCCCCTTGGAGGTTCAAAGACCGCTTTTTACAGTTTGTTATTTTTTTGGATTAGAGAAGCAAATCCTTTTATTGATTTTTGAGGGAAAACTTGGGCATTAATTTTTGTTTGCAGCCTTTTCCCCTTTTTTGTAATTATGGGTTTGCTAGTTCGCCCCCCTCGGATGCCATTTATGCACATACCTTTTACCAATAAAAAAAAAATTATACCTATAAAATTGAAAAATAAATTCTATAAAATAACTATTCCACCGGCAATGTATGAAACAAAATGTTAGACAGTAAAGAAACAACACGTGCATAAAATGAGTGTAACCGAAATGAAAAGGTTGAGATAGATATATGGTAAAACAAGCAAGAATAAATTAAAAATGAATACAATATCAAGATGGTGAAAGTAGCACCTATAAGATAAAATGAGAGAACAACGATTAAGTTGATTTAGCCATGTGCAACGAAGACCAATAACTACTCCAATAAGAAAAGGTGATATGGTTCATATTGAGGGGCATGCTAAGAGAGGGAGACCAAAATTAACTTGGGTTAAGATAGTAAAAAAATATATGATAACATATGATTTAACTGATAAGATGATCTCAAATAGAACATAATGGCGAGACAAGATTCATGTAACCAACCCCACATAGTTGGAATAAAGCTTTCCTGAATTGAGTTGAGCTATCAATTTGTAAATGTAAGTACCAGACAAACTAACAAAGCAAAATGCATGAATTAGTACTAGTCATTATCTAAACAAAATATATCAATTAAAGTCCTTTTTTCTCTTAACTAGTTCTGCTGCAAATACA
This sequence comes from Nyssa sinensis, assembly GCA_008638375.1. Classification (NCBI taxonomy): domain Eukaryota; kingdom Viridiplantae; phylum Streptophyta; class Magnoliopsida; order Cornales; family Nyssaceae; genus Nyssa; species Nyssa sinensis. The sequence continues at coordinate 3,174,592 of CM018043.1, forward strand.
ACCAATACCAAAACTGATCTAGCCAGGTGAAAGCATGCACACTTGTACCAACATTCCATTAGAACTCCTGTTCCTACTATTGCACCACAGATTCACTTTTTCAGTTAACATAAATCCAACCAAATTTGCCACCCTTTTCAGCCCCAAGTCTAGATGGGATAATCATATATCCTTAACAATTAAACAATTGATTTCTACCTCGGCACAGGGAATGGACCCAGACTTGTATAAATTTAATGGAATAGTGCAATAATTTTATACAAAAAAACAAAAATAAAAATAAAAAATTCAAAAGACAAGAACAAGGTGTCATGTCATTACTGTTCATCACTTTAATCCTAACAATAATTTAAAAACCAGTAACTCCATCTGCAACCTATTATGAAACCAATTTTCATAATAGAGATTTTTCAGAGAGGGAAAGTACAAGAGCCATGTGTGAATCAAACATGATGCTTGGCATAAATTAGATGTTGATCAACAACAAAGAATAGTGATCACAACTTAATAACATTTCTTAAAATTTATATGGGTCAAAATCAGAATCCTAAAGCATTAGGATTATGCCATAAAATAAATAAGAAAATCAAATGCCCAACATCAATCACAAGCCAAAACATTCAAAGATTATATCTACCATAAAATGCAAGGTAGAAAATCTTGTCATATATATATATATATATATATATATGAAAGCATATATCCATGAGTATGTACAAACCACAAAAGCGCGCACACCAATATAAAAAAATAAATAAGATATCAAAAGCCATGAGTATGTACAAACCACAAAAGCGCACACACCAATATGAAAAATAAATAAGATATCAAAAGTTCTATTGTAAATGAGATGAATTGCAGTACCGATTTGGGACTATCATTTAGCAACTGATCATTAGAAGATAAACCAGACTGCCTGCATGTTAAAGAATCAGCATCTGCCTCAAGATCACCAGCTCTTGCGGTCATCTTGCAATCACTATCGCAAGAGGTGCTACTTATGCTACTAATGCTACTGCTATTACTATTATTACTACTATGATAATCATGTTGAGAGCGAATTCCATTGGGTTCAATTGAAGATCCATCCCCAGAATCTATCTCACCCGCACCCCTGAAATTAAAACTACAGTGAGAGAGGTAAACATCAAAATTCAAGGACCAACTCTTGGAATTAATATGATATCATTTCCATATGAAAGTGAGAAATAAAGGTGACTGATCCATGAATGAACATTAAAAAATAAATGGACTAACCAATGCATAAAGAAGGATGAACCACACAATGATGGCCCTATCCAATTTTGTAGCCAGAATCTGCAAGTTGACCACATCAGTGTTAGTTGACGTAAAATAAATGGCAATGTTTTAGAATCTAAACAAAACAGGTTGTTACAGTAGCCGACGCTAAAATTTTGGACAATTCACACACAGCCTCAAAATGATAGTGGTAATAGAGGGCATCAGATTACTCAACCAGTTGGTTTACATAGGAAATCATCAGTGAAGATGCCACACTGATATGCTTTAAAATTTTGGGGAGGTCATACGACTCATACCCCAAAAATAGGTTCAATTCTTGTTAGGAGTTTGAACACCCCTTTAATTGGACACTGCCGAGAGAGAGAGAGAGAGAGAGAGAGAGAGAGAGAGTCAGTCTTAACAAGGTCAGTAAACAGGATCCACCTGCTCACCCAGATTTACTCACCTGCCATCCTAGGCCAAGCTACAAAACAGTGCTTAATATATTGGTATAATTGAAAAAACTAATTATCATAGCATAAAAAAATATACCTTTTCAGATAAGATCTAGCAAATGATGTTTGCAAGACTGGGACAAGCACTGCTTCAGCTGGATAAATAAATGTTTTGTCATAAATTGAAAACTGACCCAGTGAACCCTTATGAACCCCTCTTGCCAACGCAGCAGATTCGGCCATATTATGCTTGGCAAGATTCTTACTCGAATTTGAGTTCAGTTGCGGTGCCTTGGCATTTTCAGCACTAGGGCAGCCAAGAGTAACTTCAATATAGCAATTCTGCCCCCTGAGCTGGCAACCAGAACCTTGAGAAACATGGTTTGGTAGACCTATGATTCCATTAGAGGTCTTAAACTTGCCAGAACTGTTCGAACATGTCAAAGAAGGAAGATGGAAATCAATACAAACTTGATTAAAATATATGAGTAATTTAACTTAATAACAACAACAACAACAATAATAATAATAAAGATGAGTAAGTTAAATGTACACCAAGAATAAGATGCATGAATGTACATTGAGAATAAACATATAAATCAATACATAGGTTAGTTCTACCCGAAATACACTTGCTTCACAAGTTCGCTTGGACTACATCCAGTAAGCCTACCGCGCATTCCATGAGGTGAGACTATTACTGCAGAAACATACAATAGAACTGAAATCACTATAGATGCAAAGGCCAGGAAAACTGAAACAACAATTTTTTTTATAACAGCAACACCATCTGCAACTCTAATATTTACTATTCAGAGGAGCCAATGGGAAGAAAAACCTAATCAATTCCATTTGTTGTACTACAAGGATTAACATCCCACGGATTATGCATACTGAGTTTAAGTGCATAAAATCATGTAAACTTAATATAGAAGGGGAGTGGTGGCATCAAGTACCTAATCTACACATAATTCTTATCGTTTGGCAATGTTTTGTACGTAGGGATCAACTTATATGACAGGGTCAAATACCCCATGGCACTCTGTGACCCACCTAATCAGGGAAATTTTTAACAAAACACCCAGCCGGCTACTGTAAATCTAACGAAAAATACAAATAAAAACAAGAGTTCACCCCAACTTCTACAGCCAGCTGCAAATATACTTTCTAGCCTCTCAAACTAGGGCCATAACTTCCATTGAAGTATAAGAATCATGTCTTCTCAAAGACCCTCAATCTACTACTATTTGGGCCTTCTAATTGTTCAACTTGAACCATATTACTCCTTACTCAAGCACCCATTAGTGTTTCTTAACCTCATCTTTTCCTCAATTGATGATCCCTCTAACTTCCAAGAAATACACTCATTTCCAATGATATCATCCTTCGACTTGCCACTAATCCATCTCAACATCCTTACTCCACAAATTCTCATTTTATGGACTAATTGTTTTCCTGATTACATAACATTCTCCATACTGTAGGGGAGGGACAACCCCCCCCCCAAAAAACAAAAAAAAAATACCAAAAAAAAATTTCCCTATTTGATAAGCAGTACATGATAATGGGGACTCTTGTGAATGGGCAATGACCACTTCATCAATTATTCAACTCCTATGAGATCAACTAATAAATACCATATGTACTTCCTTTTTCTCTTCCAGTGTTGTGTAGGTAGGATCAACATATATGGCAGTGTCAAACAAGAACCATATGACACATTGACCTCACTTCAAAGGATTCCTCATAAAGTAACATACAAAAAGAAAGTCTTGACATTTGCCAAAAGCTAAAGCAAACTAAAATGGAAGGACAATATAAGCCTCACAATCTATATGCAAGTACCCAACACAAAAGCAGGGCAACAATACAAGATCAACCTAACAATAGCTTATATGATAAACAACTCAAAAGCAAGCAGTAAATCCTCCCACCCACCAGAAGATCTCCAACTTCTCTTTCTCATCAGGGCCATAGGATTGCAAAAAGGACATTTTTAATCGAAGGCTGCCTATTGCACCCCAATACTTGGGGAACTAGCCTTGCCAAAGACCAAGAAATAAATATCTCTTGAGTCTTGAGATGATATACCTTTTTTTTGTTGGGGGGAATCTACTGGGCAAGGTTCAATTGCTAAAATCAAGTGGCCCACCCATGAAAATCTTATCAAGAACAACCTTTCAAACAAATGATGAAATGACAGCAGGCACTAACACTTTTCTTTATGAGTTTCTTAGGGAATTGGACCCCTTCAGTCTCAACCAACAATCTGAAAGATTAAGAAAACACAAACCAAAATCCAAAACCTTCCATCATTGAACGTCATTATCACCCTAAACAGTGAACAAATTAAAAAACAAAAGCTAATGCTTTTTTTTGGTCTTTGGTAATGTGTTTTTAAGGTGGAAAAGCATGTTTTATGCTAGAGAGATTGTTTCCATCATAGTTTGAAAGGGATTAAATTGGATGGACAGAGAGAGGTGTGACCTTATCAATGAAAGTGAGGACATAGGTGGATCGAGGCTTGAGTGAATGATAACAACCAGTAACTATGTGAAGGAGTGAGGAGAAGGTTTATGTTGGCCATGGAAGTGAGGACATAGGTGGGTGAAGGAGGAGAGTGAGCAAGTGACAACCAGTGGCAATGTGCGGGAGTGAGTGAAGGTAGGAAGTGAAGGTAAACTTGTGATCTTCCCCTTCTTGGCTTCTTCTCTAATTTATGTATTAAAAAACTTCATTCCAAAAATTCATGTCTTTATTCCCATCAATTTAATCAAACAAAAAAAAAAAAAAAGGAGTCACGTACAAACTATTATAAGCTCTGCCAGATAAAAATCCTAGCTAAAATGACCTCAAGACCATTCCACAGACTTGGAATCCTGCATGAAAGACAAAATTGGTAAAGACCAACTAAGCAGTATATGTGGTAACCAACCTGGAAGCCAGTCACCCGAATAATTAGAAGAACGATTTAATATTCTTTCCATATCACCACTCGAAAGTGCCCGGATATGCCTGAAAACAAGCAGAACAAATGCAGATTAATTATCAATCTATCAGATATATATTTACCAACCTCAAATATAATTTCAACAACACCATGACCAATAAATGACGAAAGGTGAACTTCACATACTTTGCAGATATTACAACGTGCACAAAGATCGCTTCTTCTGAAGCAGCAAAGATGAACTCAACCACAGGCTGACCTCTCCTATGAAATCGCCAATCATAAATTAGACAGTCAGGATGCCATCACTATCAACACAAATGATACTTGTTTGTCAAAATCAAGAAACAATAAAGGCCCATAAGACAATCATACATGCACAATCAAGTGAACACAACGACATGAACACCCAAATCATAATTTAATATTTTTGAATAAACAAACAAACTCATCAATATAATTGAAACTATGCAAAGTGGTGAACAGATTTTTAACAAACGGTACAGCAAAAAATAAAAAAATTGGGTTAAGAATATTTGTAGAATTCAACTATCAAGACAGCCACAAGGAGGCTTGTAATGGATGGGGGAGTTTAACTAGGAGAAGGAAATTAGGAATAGCATCATGCAATTCTATGAAAAGATACATTTGAAGTCATCTCAATGGAGGCCAAGGTTGGATGGAATGTAGTTTGATAGGATTGGAGTGGGGGTAATTAGATAGGCTGTTCATAGAAGAGGGTGTGGTTGGGGACCCCATTCTCAAAAGATGGTGTACTCAGACAGGGTGTGGTTGGAGAGGCTGTTCTAGCATTCAAATTAGCCAAGCAAATGCCCTACTAAGGGATTTTAGCTATTTCATCCTTACCCAAACAAACCAAATCTCTAACAAGCAAAGGATTTTCAGAGGTGCCAACCAAACTCATCATGTAAGGCAAGATGTTTAGCAAAAAAAGAGGAAGAAGAAAGAGAGAAAAAAAATTACTGCTAACGAATGTACTGATCCCACGGCCAAAATTTTTCTTTTAAAGATAATTTTTTGTGTTTATTGTTGTTTTGGGTCAAAGAGGCCTTTCCCTTGCATGTACGCTCTATAGTAGATTTTTGGTGGTTTCTTAGGCTTTCTTAGTTGTAGTTGTTCTCCTTATAATTATGGGTAGCCCCTCGGGGTGTTTTGAATATATATACTCATCACAAAAACAAAACAAAAAAATGACAAAGTCTACCACCTTCAAACTTGAATTTTTTAATTTTTTTTAAAGGTAAGTGGCTCTTGAGATGAGAGTTAAATCGGTAAATGTTTTAGTTTTTTATTTTTTTTTGGGAAAATTACAATGACCTTCCCTAAATATGTATAGACATGTATATGTAACCCAGACGCTCAACAAAAGAATCAACAGATATAGAAAAAGACTCCTCCATCCAAAAAGGATGATAATCTCAACATCAGAGGTTCAACTTGTTGCTTGGAAGTTCCCTCAAACAATCTCCCATTACACCTCTCCTCCAAGACACCACATCACACACAACAAAGCCACGTCCCAAGCCTTTCTTACCCTCCTCTGAGTGCATCCCTTACTCCAACTATTAAGCATGTCACACAAACTGAACTAGGAATGATCCAAGCAATTCCAAAAGCAATAAATAGAAGACACCAAAACTTCTTAACAACCTACAACAAGGTAAGAAGCGACTAGTACTCTCCTTCGCCATCTTATGCAAGCAGCACCAATTGTCATAAATCTAGCTCTTTTCATCGGATTGTCAATGGTCAAAATGACATCCCACGCAGCTGTTCAAGCAAAAAATGCCAAAGGAACTTTTGTACTTGATATTCCTTTCCAAGGGAAAAAAAAGTAACCCCTTGCCACATAACTCGTTATAAAATGATTTCACACATACAACAAATTGCCACTACTATTCGCAGATTATCATCTATAGTAGAGATGTAAAGTGAGTCGGGCCAACCAAGGCACAACACGAGCCCGGCACAGCTGGCACATGGCCCAAGCCCAGTACGACACGAGCCTGCGGGCTGTGCTGGGCTTTCCCTTCACAGCCAAGGGCCTAGCCCAGCCAGCAAAAACCATAAGCATGGCCCGCACGGCCACCTGCGCAGTTTGAGGGGCATTTTAGTAAAGTTGATGAAATTGATCATTTATCCCTCTCAACAACTATATAACGGCTAGTTTTAAGGGTAAAATTAAAATTTTACTTACTAATATTTTTTATAAATACCCTACACCCCATTATATTTTTCCTCACCAATTCATCCACATTCTCTCTACTCTACAAGCTCTCTTATCCAATTTTAGCTCTCTTTATATTTTTCTAGTAGATAAAAATTAGAAATTGTTTGTGATGGAAATTAAAGTGTAATAAAATCTATTACAATTGCAAGTTTGCAAATTGATAGAAGCCCAATCACATTCACGATTCTAACATTGAGGTATAATTTTTTTTTTAATTATTGTCATTAGTTATTACTAAAATTTTATTATTATAATTAGTTACTATTAATTTATAATCTTATATTTTTAATTACAATAATGATTATTGTTGTTGTTATTATTATGTAGTATTTGTTATTATTACTGCTAATTGTTTGTATTTGTCTTTAAATTGTAATTTCTAATTTTTTTTCTTTAATTTGATGAAGGTTCTAACCAACCTTCTACCAACTCTACTACACAAATCGAAGCCACGTCTAGCCATCCTAAACCAAAGAGAAGCCACAATGCCACACATCAAATATGTAGAATCATTTTACCATAGAAGTTGTAAGAAATGCTAGTAGGAAAATGGAACCTAGGGCTATTTGTAAATATTGCAAAAATACCTATACTCGCAAAAGTAGTGGTGGCACTGGGCCACCTTATACAATATTCTGCAAAATTCCTAGAAAAATATGGTGATAATAATGACCCTGGGCAAACCTAATTGAGTCAATGTAGTAGTAGTAGTTTGTGAACTTTTACATGTTCCAATGCAAGAATGAGAGAGGGGTTGGCTATATACATAGCTACTAGCAAAGAGCAGCCTTTCTTTTTTGGGGAGGACCCAAATTTTTAAAATTTTATAAGAAATTATGTATAACTTGACTATACTAGTGTTTCTAGAAATACTACAAGAAGTGATGCTATCAAAAGATTTAATGATTTAAAAAAATAATTTAGTTTCTGAATTTTCTAGTTTTAATGCTTCTATTTCTTGCACTTCTGATATGTGGTGTTGTAGAAATAAACTTAGTTATATTTGTGTTACCGCACATGATAATGATAATAATTAGAATTTAAATTAAAAAAAAACTTATTGCATTCCACCCCATAGAACCACATCACAATGCTACTAATATCTTTAATACTAATATGATTGTCTTTTACTTATAAAAAAAAAAAAATACTACTACGAGTGTAGTTAGAAAATATGAAGTGCAAGATAAAGTTTTTAGCATTACTTTTGATAATGCAAACATTGCTTCTATTGATATGTTCAAAGGTGCTTTGTGTCCACCATTTAATGGTACCCTTTTCACAGTAGATGTGTATGTCATATAATTAATTTAATGATCCAATATGGTTTAAAATTAATTCACTCTAATATAAAGAATTAGGAATGCAATTGAAAACATTATTTTATCTCCTACCAAGTGGCACGAATTTAAAAACTTGTGTAAAACATAAGAATTAATAACTAGAAAATTGAAAAATAATATTAAAACTTGTTGGAACTCTACATATCTTATGTTAGAATCTTGTGAAAAACATCAAGTAATTACTGATTATTATAATGAAAAAACGAGTCATACGTATTTAACTATTTTAGAATGAAACATAGCTTTTATATTTAAGTCATTTTTATAATAAAAAATTATACTGCAACTAATACTTGTTCGGGTATTTTAAATTTTAATAAATAAAATATCTGAAATTTTAAAATGTCAACTAAAAGATGGCATAGATGATATAAAAAACTATTAGATACTGTACTTAATAAATATGTAATGAAATATGGTAATAATAAAGGAGGAACCGAGGAAGTTCTTCCTCTTCTTTAAATATTGCGGGTAAAAATTAGGCTTGGTCATATGACTCATATCTTAGCCAAAAAATACTGGTGCATGTTAGTATTCTTCTTTTTCTTCCCACTCCAAATTATATAGATAGTTAGAAAATGATTTGATTAGTATTCTAACTCCCAAGGAGTTAGAAAATTTTGATATTGTGGCATGATGGAGAACACATGCAAGGAATTTCCATGTGCTTTCCATCAGGGCCCATGATCTACTAACACCTCTGATCTCAACATTTAGGGTCTATTTCTTAGTTCAAGATTCCTCTTACTAACTGGAATCAAAAAATTAGTTATCTCAACACTAACATCAGAGTCTGGTAACGGGATACTAGACGAGAGGAGCAGGCTAGCACCAGACATATTGAAGGCCCTTGTGTGCATGAAGGACTGGGAGTGGGAGGTACAAGACTTCAACTTCAAAACTAAGTGGATGATATGGATGAAGATTTTTCGAACTTAGATGTAGGTTCATCGTAAATGTATTTTTTGTAATAAATTAGTCAATAGATGTTGCAAGCTTGTGAAGTACAAAACAAATATAACAACTCATAAAATTATAATGACAACAGTAGTATTTCAGAATGTATAGAATATTATCGTCGTCGCTGCTACAACTTTACTACTAAACATAAGATATTCATTATAATAAACCTGAAAAGTTCTTCACTTTGTGAAAAAGGATGGTATCTTGAAAAAACATCTCCAAATCTCATGTAGGAAAGTCCTGTTAGTGCTCTGCCAAATCCAATAAAACTTTGGTCAAGTTATTGTATTAAAATAACTGATTAATGAATAAAAACTGAGAAACACATGAACCTAACCTTTCAATACGATTCCTTAAAGCCTGAGAGAGGGCAGCCGCAACCTCTTCTGAGTCACCAGGAGCCAACCAAAGCCCAGATGCAAGGACTTCCACCACCATTTAAAAATAAAAATAAAAAGATTAATTATGTGCTCAGATGATAGTTTTTAGAGTTTTTTTTTTAAAAAAAAAAGGGGGCCTTAAGAGCTAAATGTAAAAAAGATTCATGCAGTATTTTCAAAGAATTCAAGGATTTACTAAGTCAAGTCAGGTTAAGTAGTGCAATCTTGTTGTCAGATAACATGAAGATGAAGAGAGCCCTTTTAGAAGTAGAGGCAACTAGTTCATAGCAAACCAGGAAGGAAAAAAAAAAGTAATCTACAATCCATAATGTGACTCACAAGGACAATATACCTCTTAATTTAGAAACTGAAGCCTGAGCAGCCTCAACAACAGATGAATAACGCCCAGGGAGAAAAAGCCAGAGCTTGATTTTCTCATCTGCATTTTCCATACAGGAAGTTAGAGAAGCAGCAATTGTAGCCTCAGCCATTAACAACTGCTTACAATCTTTACCAGGGTTGTGTAAACCCTGAGATGGGTCCCAGGGTCCAACAAAAGAATTGGTCCATGTGCTGAGAAATCCTTCCTTCTGCAACTGCAAATGGGACGAAAGAACCAGCAGTGTAGCAGCATCTTTCTGCTCCACTTTCACACTGTAGATATATCAAGAAAAATTTAGTTTCAACAGAACTTGCAACATTGAATACCATTTTAATATTCACATAAAAAAGAAATTAATTAAGGTGTAGACCGTCCAAAAAAACCTTTTATCAGGCAGAGGGTTGAGATCGGATTCATGAGGGAGAAACTGGAACCATGATATCTGATGATGCCCCCCCTGTAGAAATGCTCAAAAATGTAAAACAGAAAAAATTAAATTGGAACAGCATAAAAGTTGACATACATGACGAAGAAAAAATACTACCATCAACATATCATGATCATGACATGCATAAATGTATACAAAGTCGGAACAATCAGGGGAGAAAATTAAACAACGAGAAAAAAATCCATAATTTGCTAACTTTTCTCATAAAATGGGCAGCATCCTCAATTTCGGTGAATTGGTTTAAATTTGTTTAAAATATATGTGATCTACTGCCTGGATAGTGCCTAAACTTTCATTCAATAGAATGCCTGCACTCCACTGAACAATTAATGATCCTACCCGTGAATCTTTCATTAAAAAGACAAGCCAAACATAATGCAAAGAGCAAACAAAAAAACTAACTACCAAGTGTTCCCCCGTCAATCATGAAATCCTCCTATTCAAATAAAAAGCTGTCTAATGAGATTCCTCCCATGCGTAGTGTCCAACATGTAGTAAATGTTGTACTCAAGTCTCAACTGCATGATCTTCCTGCGCATTGTAAGATTCCAATTTCCAAGTGAGCAGGGCAAGTCAAGAGCACCACCGGCTCATGATATTATTCAAAAGTAGGACAAGGTTGGATCACAAGGAGATTGTCCGCTGAAAGAAAAGGTCAAGGAGATGAAATCTAAGATTGTACATACAAATGCAAATAACTAAAAGGAGCTTGAGAAATATAACATGAAATTGAAGAATATTACACGGGAAGGGAATGTAACTGAGGTTGAAGTTACAGTTCAATTCCAGGGCGCCTTCTACTCTGAGTGCTCCAAATGTAAATTTTGTCATTCTAGAAAAACTCGATACTACAATTGAGAAGATCAATCTCATTATTTTCTTTTTTTTCTTTTTCTTTTTTTTTTTGGATAAGTCGATCCCATTGTTTTCTTTACTCTATCAAACAAAGAAGAGAAGGTGATGTAAACTTTTCTTCTTTGTTGGATAGGTAAGTAGCCCTTGGGATGGGAGTTGAACCTGAGACCTTGGGAGTATTATCCAGTAAGCTTCAAACTTCACTTACCAAGTCTAGAACTTGTAGATTCTTATTTCTTATATACTTCAACGAACATGTGTCCGACACCTTCTAGATGTGTCTATAATTGAAAGATAAATTTTATTATTTTGTAAACTTGGCTAATACATCTCACACACTTCCCAGTATATGATTCATGTAACATAAACACATCTTTTTTTTCGGGCCATTAACATAAACACGTCTGAATAAGAGCCATGTCCAAAACTCTTGCAAATAAGATGTGCACTCTCCACAATGTCCAACCTTTCTACTTCTTTCTTTTTTAAGAAAATTTGACATCATACACAGCCACCACAAGTAAAGCATGCAATGGGCTTAATATAGGACAAGAATATAATTGTAAAGACAAATTTGTAGCAAGGAAATATGTAATAATAAATATATAATACAATTATCTTTATGCCCTTTATCGATCTTCATTTTCCACATTATGAAATTCTTAATATATAAGTTTAGAAAATTAATCAAAGTTATATATTTGTTTTATATAATAGATGTAATACTTATAAAAATACATATTTATAAATTGTTCTATCTGTTTCTCATGTCAATGCTACTTGTCTTCGACCACAGGAGAATGATGCAGTCTATAAGAAGGCCAAGGAAAAACAAATCTATAGAAAATATAAAATAATAATAATAATGATAATTGTTCAATTATAAGATGGGGCCCACTTGGGACCTTGCATTATCAGGTTTTAGCCTTAGTGCAGTCCTATTTCACATTTATTTCAGGCTAGAATATTGTTCAACTTACAATATCTTTTCTCATGCTTCACGAATTAAGTGTATTCACAAAATTGTTCAATTTGCAAGATATAAGTTGCCATAAGAGTCCATGGGTCATTTTCTGTGTCAAATAATGGTATCGACCTCTATGGTCGGTTTTAGTAGGGTTTTTTTTCTTTTTTTTTTTATCAGTAAAAGGTACGTGTATCTATAAAAGGCACCCAAGGGGGGTAAACCCATAATTACCACCAAAAAAAAAGAAAAATGCTACAAAAATTAAAGCCTTAATAACCCACCCCTCACCCAACAAAAAAAATTCTACACAGCTATCTAAATACAAAGGCCCTAACACAAAAAAGAGTAATCTCAAAAAATTATCCTCAAAACACCAAGATGATGACTCAAACCCCCCCCCCCCCCCCAAAAAAACAAAAAAAAAAAAAAAACTCCCTCTATTTCTCTAAGCACCAAGCAAGGTAAAGGGGGACATCCTCCAAGCAATCTACACCCCCTGCCTCATTCGACTACACCTCCCAAATGGTAGCCGACATCACCCAAGTATACCCAAAAATGGAGAATATCATATTCCATACGTCTGTAGCCATTTTGTAATAGACTAAGATATGATCCACCGCTTCCTCCTCGCACTTTACATAGACTGCATCGGATAGGCAAATAAAATCCCCTCCTTAGAAGATTTATATAATTACTATAGCACCCCACATTGCAGATCATGCCAAAAAAATAACTTTTTTTGGAACTCAAGATTTCCAAATAAACTTCCGAGGGAAAATAATCTTCTTTCCTACCCACCAATTCCTTATAGAATGATTGCAAAGTGAACTTTTTATGGTTGTTCACTATCCAAATCATGACAACTTCCCTATTTTTGCTCAACTTAAATCCCCCGAACATTTCCATTAACTGCAACCTTTCCTAATCATGGAAATTTATTAAAAGACAAGGACTCTAAACTAAGTTCCCGCCCACTCTCCAGATGCAGTCCTCTCGTAAGGCTTCCTTGTTACTTGCAAGACCGTACAAACTAGGAAAACATCCTTTTCAAAGGCCTATCACAACACTAAGCACCTTCCCAAAAAACACCCTCGACGAGCGATCCCCTCCACCTCAAAGCGACCCTTTGGAAATCTTCCATGCCCCTCCTTGGCCTTCCACAGCCCCACACCAGTACGCCTCAATAACCTCCCTCAAATACCACCCCCCATTCTCAAAACCATATTTAGCCAATACTACATCTCTCCAAAGGACTTGGTCCTCCACCCCAAACCTCCATAACCATTTCTCAAGCAAGGCTCTATTAAACATCTTCATATCTTTAAATCCCAATCCATCCTATTCAATAGGGAGTTTCACCTAGTCCCAATTCACTAAATGCATCTTCCCTTCACCTTCCTTTCCATCTCAAAGAAAATCCAGCTGAAACTTATCCAACTTCCTCTCCTCTAATACTAGCGTTGGGAAGATGGACATAGAGTATGGAGGAAGATTCACCAGCGCGTTCTTAATGAAGGCAATTTTGCCTCCTTTTGACAAGTATTGTCTCTTCCATCCAGCCAACCTTCGTTGAAACCTCTCCACAACTGATTCCCAAATGGAAGACAATCTCATTGAGGCACTCAAATCAAAGTCTCTTGGTTTCCATATATGGTATTCAAATCCTACTATAGTTTGGAATATGTAAAAGTCTATATATAGTTTTGTAATTCTTTCAATGCAATTGAGAATAAGTTTTTAGAGATGCATTCTAGAAATTATCCTCTTTATGGATTCTATGATGCAATTCAAAACCTTGGTTTGATGTCTAAGGGAATCTAGGCACAGTGCCTAACTTCTATGTTTCTTTATCTTCGGCATTTCATCAACTCGGAACTAGATCTTAATGATCACCTTTTAAAACCCTAGATACCGTAGTTTGAAAAACCCAATACCAAACCTACCACATATCTACTACCCAATCCTACCAACCAACCCAAATCGCAAAAATAAACATTGTTACTATTCACAGGTAACAGGCCCTAGAGCTTGTCTTTCCTCGATTATAACCCCAAAAACCAAACCCTTTGTCACACGTTACAAATCCCTAAAACTCCATCTTTTCACCAAAATTATATCCACAAAACTGATTGTAATCTTCTTTAAAACCCCTTCACTACTGTCTATATCAGAATTGGTAGCATAGCTTGTAGGACTAGCGTTCACACACACGTCCTATATCTCAGCTCCAGAAAACTCTCCCCAGTTCCAAACCCTTTCACGATGTGAAGGTAGCATCAAAGATGAAAATGGCAGCAGAAGTGGTGACAATGGGAATTTGGCAGTGAAGGCAATGGATTAATGGTGCTGGAGGCAATTGAGATGAATTAATTAAGAAGGATGTGCTTCCAGCAACAAAGGTAATGCTGGGGCAGCCGCATCAGGGATGCGGTAGTGATGATATTGGAGTACCGTGTTACTTAACGAAAAAAAGATATTGGAGCAACATGTTGAAGTGCTGCAATTGTAACAACGGTGGTGGTGCTGGTTGTAGAGCATCAATGAGGGTGGGCAGTGGTTATGGCCCAGTGCCAATGGCATTTTATAAGCAATTCAAAAGGTCTTCCACTAACATAATCCTAGTCGAAACATATTCCACTGTCTATTAGAAAATTTTACAAGTAGCCAACTATCATTTTGTTTTCTAAAATCGTTTTTCCTAGTTTTCAAGATTATATTATGCATTAATTTAACAATATTTTACAAATATCATTTGTCGACACCTGTGTGAAAACAATTTTTACGTAAAAGCCTTAAAATCCCCATAACATCTTATAGACACATTTGGATGTCACAAGGATATTCAACTATTCCATTGTGTTCCACGTATAGTGTTATGTATAATTTTATCATCTATATCGGAATATTATATAAAATGGCCACTAACTAAACTACTAGCTCGAATTAGATGATTAACTTGTACCTTCAAAAGATCATGTAGAATACAATGGAGCCACCCAATTTCCACAAACTCACTACTTTACTAAAGTATTTTATTATATAAATAATCCAAAAAACAGCATCACTGAATCAGGCATTCAAACCGACTACCATGTTTAATGTCACCAAAACAATTAACTCGTAAATTCAACCTGTCAAAAACTCTGATAACCCGCACATATTACTCTTCTGCTGTTTTTTATACCAAACTACACTTAAATAGCCTTAATAAACCTCAATCCCTTACCTAAAATCGTCCACCAATTTCAAACCACCCTTGCACCAATTTACAACAATCATATCCCTAGTTTCCCATTATAGTAAAAAATTCCAAAAAATCCAACACCAAATATATTGAATGTTCGCAATCATTAACCAATTAATACTCAAAACAGTATCAAAAGATAAGGAAAATGGGTCCATAATCTTTTGGCATGATGTGTGGTGTGATGATATCCTGCTACAGAAAAGATTTCCAGAGTCGATTTGCATTGTTGTAGATAAGGGGCAACAGTGGCAGACTATATGTGTGTGTTGGAGCATGGTGTTACATGGGACCCTTGCTTCTTCAGAGTTTTCCAGGACTGGGAGTTGCCCTCAGTGATGGGGTTCATGGAGATGTTGCATATGGTTAGAGAGGCAGATGGGAGGGAGGATTCCATTTGTTGGAAGCCAGGCTCTAACGGAAATTTGAGGTAAAACCTTATTACAAGGTTTTAGGAGGTGATGTGGGGAGGGAACTCCCGTGGAAGGGTATTTGGAAGGTCCCAGTTGCTTCCAAGGTCTCCGTCATGTAGACAAAGGCATTAGAAGTGACTCTCATGCTGGATAATATAAGAGAAGAGATCAGTTTCTCCCTAATTGGTGTTGTTTGTGCAAGAAATTGGAAGTGTCCTCTAATCATCTTCTCCTTCATTGCACAGTTGTTGTGGATGTTTGGCCTATGGTTTTTGCAATTTTTGTGGTTTTTTGGGTCATGCCAAGGTTGGTTAATGATCTCAAGTAGTGTTGGTCGGCAGCTTATCCTTCTAATAGGGTTATAATTGCTTGGAAAGTAGCCCCTCTTTGTGTGATGTGGTGTATATGGTGGGAACGCAATTGACGAACTTTCAACATAAAGCAATTGCCTATGTATAGACTAAAAAAGACACGTTTAGATACTTTTCATTTTTTTGTATTTTAGGGAAATATCCTATTTCTCTGTTTCATTTTTAGATTTTTTGGACGCTTTGAATTGTAACGGGGAAGCCTCTTAGGCTCCCTTGCTATTTTCGTATATGTCTTGCACTCCTTTTTAGGCGTTTTGTTAATACAATATTACTAATCAGAAAAATTATCTTTTCATATATGTGTATTTCAGTAATTTAATTATTAGAACTATTTAGTGACTAGATTGGTGTTTTTTATTATGAATTGTGTACCTATCTAGAATAGGACTGCTTCAGTCACTCTAGGATTTAAAAGTTTTTATTTGATGGTAATCATTTATTTTCAAAAGTTATATTTTCTAATATACCCATATTTTCTATGGCTCCAATATGCTAAGATCTCTAAAGTTAGTTGAGTTAGAAGTCTTTTAGGTCAGGAACTCTCTAATTTAACAGAATTTGGGGCCTAACAATAACAATATTGAGCAATTTTATAAGGTTTCTGTTGTCTTTAAGTATTTCTAGCATCAATAGATAGGCCTTACATTAAAACAATATCGCAATTTCATAAATGGTTTTCTAAGTTAAATTTTTTTTTTTTATAAGTTTCCTTGGTTAATGAATGAGCGAGGAGTTCTTCATTTTGAGTGTGTATCTAAAACATGCTCTCATAGAATAGGGTCCATCTCTCCATTCTCCATTAGTTCTCTTCTTGGTTTTCTAAACTTTTTCTTCTAATAAATTGGTCACTATTCTATCACACTCCTTTGATAGCCAAAGTCAGATTCCAACATCAGAACTCCTTTGTTTACAAATCCTAACGCTATTTCTCTTCTTTCATTTTCTTAACCTGCTACTTTTCCCTAGTAGTTCAACCCTACAATCCAAGAAAATAGGTTGTCCTGCATCACTCTTGAAGACCTCTAGACAAGATGTTGGCAAAGATTTTTCCAAAGTCGTCAAAAAGGTCTAAAGTTCTTCAAACTGCAAACAAAAAAGACATCCAAGCACTTGTACCATTGTTTAGAGGCCAAGTGTAGGACTAATAATTTCATAGGCATGCCAAAGAGAGCAACTTTATTTTACCCAAGAGAACGAGGGAGGGGGAGGGAAGGAAAGGGAGAGACAGAATGCCATGACATCCTCCAAATTCAATATCAAATAAGATGCTCTACTGCTTTTAACCAAAGAAGTTTGGCCTTCATGTAAAACAATACACCAAAAGTTCGAAACCAGTCCTCCACCATCGTTCCATGATATAGCAACCCAAATTCATGCAAGGTAGTGTCAAACAACTAAATCTCTAATTGAGGTGTACATTTTCTATCACCAAGTCTCATCAATCAATCCAATCCCCCCCCCCCCCTTCCCCCTCCACTATTCTAAGATCCAATTCTAGTAACCATCATCAATTCAAAAAGAGTTTTACAGTCAAAATCCCACTCAGCCAATTTGCCTCCTTGGGCTTATGATATGAATGACATGGTTTCACACACTTCCAGCCAACATCCTTCCACTGACTAGTGAAGAGAAGGATTATTCATTTCAGTCAGTTGTCCGAGCATAAGTCAAATGACCATGTCAAAAAATATTTGCTATGACAGGAGAGAGAGCAAACAAAGCTACCTACAAAACGATGATAACATAAAAATAAACCATTTCATAACAGGCACTGTACTTCAAAAAATATATACATGAAAAACCATAATTAACAAAATTTATAAGTTCCAAAACAATTCTTCGAAAAAACAAAACAGAAATCTTCTGAGCTTGGTTAAATGGGAGACACATACAATTTTGAAAATATTTGTCCACATTACTCAAATACGCTGAAGCCCTGCTGTGAGAAACGCCTGCCGACCCTCCAAAATATGCTAGAGAATCTAAATCAAAAGCCTCAAAGCATATCTGGATACCAGAAAATAGCATGTAGAGTGTTCACATAACACACCATCTAAAAAGGAAAACAATTTCAATTAGTATTCATTAAAGAAAGCATACATGATAAAATCCTCACTTGCATGAACAGTAAAAAAAATTGCAGATAATTTGTTTTTACTTCTTCCTTTCAGTTTAAATGGAAACAATAATAAATAACAAGTAATTTGAAAACAAATGTATACATGCGCTTCTTTTTGGATAAGTAAAACAAATGTATAAATATAACTCCGGTGGCAACAAGGTTTTATCATATGTGGCAATAGAGGCCTCTCCATAGTAGAGTTTGGGCATTTTGGTTCCCATGTTTTTTTTATTAATCAGTGGTTTCCACGGTATACATATAACTCCAGTGGCAACAAGATTTTCTTCACTTGCTTCAGAGGTCCAATGTTACCATAGGTAGAGAGGACACGTTGACTTGGAGAGTGCAAGGGAAGACTTTCTCAGTTAGGTCTTTCTATTGCAGGTTGACAGAGGGAGAGGGGGAGAAGTTCCTGTGGGTATCCTTATGGCATTCAGGGGCCCCCACTAAAGCGGCTTTCTTTGTGTGGGAGGTTTCATGGAAAGCTATTTTGACCATGGAAAACTTACAGAGACGGGGATTCTATTTGGCTAATCGTTGATGGCTTTGCAAGAACGACGTTGAGACAGTGGATCATGTTCTTTTTCATTGTCCCCCGGTTCGTGATTGATGGGAGCTGATCTTTTCCATTTTTGGGATCCTTTGGGTTATGCCAAAATCTGTAAAGGATATGATGTTTAGTTAGTCTGGTTGCAAAGTTAGGAAGGACTTGAAGAAGGTGTGGAGATTGGCCCTATATGCCTCGTGTGGAACATTTGGAAAGAGAGAAACAATAGGCTTTTCAATGGGGAGGAGTTGTCTTTTATTGTGTTCAAAGATAGATTCTTGAGATTTCTATTTTTTTGGGTCAAAGAGGCATTTCCTGTAGATACTAAATCCTTTATCAATTTTTTGGGGTCTTCAAGACCTTTGTAATTTCTTTTAGATTTTTTTTTTTTGGGGAGTGCCCCCCTTGGGCCCCTTTTATATATTACTTTACTTATCAAAAAATAAAAATAATGACTTCCATTTATCTGCCTCAACCAATGATTTGTATTCTTAATGTGCATTTGGTTATAGGAATTAAGGTCCAAGAATCGCTATCTCATACCTAGCTATGAGATGCCCAAAAATACTAAGGAATCAATTATTCCCATTCCAGTTATTAGACATGATTAAAAAAAATTCTTCCAGTGTTCGGTTCAATCATTCATAACTAGGGAATAGAATAAATATTTGACCCAACTTCTAAAAATATGCTTAACAATAATTTTTTACTTAGGTTATTTGGTGGGCTTAAATATTACTTGGGTAAGCCCAACATTAGTATAATTTAATATTTTAATTTAAAAAAATTCCGTCTATTATTTTTTAAGCAATTTAAAGATTTAAAAAAAATTTGAACCACTTGATTGTTTTCATATAAATCCAAAATTAAATTGTAATATTATAGAAGTAGTCTAGCTAATTGTTCCAACATTACAGCTTCAATTTGAATTTTATCTATTATTTCACTATTTGAATAAATTAATATCATAAATCAATATTATAAAATTATATCTATATTTTTTATAATGTGATTCGTATTTTTAAACAATTAACTTTATTTACTAGTTCGTAATTGGCTAAACAATTAATCTGCTATTTGAGAGCATCTCATTCATCAAAGATGGGATTTCCATTATCAATAGTATGGGCCAAACGTGGGAATTTGGGGGAATAGGAATCTCATTCCCACTTCCCCCCCTAGATTCTGGTCAACCAAATCTACTCCTAGGGGATATTCTGGCTTGTGTTTGTGTCCATAAACTATGCAAAAAAATTGATAATCATTAAGAATGCAAACCCAGTAACCATAGAATTTAATCAAGAAACACTAATATAGTTGTCTCTCTAAATTAGAAGCAATTGACAAAGCCCTCTTGCAGTGGTGGATTAGGGAATTATAGCTACGGGGTGAAAGTGTAACTATTAGAATTTAGAGAGAATTATAGTTGTCAAAACCGACCAGACGTGATTGGATCTATTTAATATTAATCTTAAAAATATAAACAATATTAATAAATATTAAAAAAAAAACATTTTTAAAAAAATATCTAGATGTAAAACATGATAAATGCTAAATACACATTAAAATATAAACATAAAAAGCACCAATAAAAATGCTCCCATGAACTGGCCCTTAAACAGTTGACCTTAGAAAAACTTGACAAGAGAGATACAAATATACAATTAAAAACCCAATTCTGGCAATTTTATTACACATTACACTATTACAGTGTCGCACATAAGAAAACCCCCATCTCAAAACTTCAAAATCAATTTTCAAGGACTCTGCAATTTTGCATCAATTAACTACATGATACATCAGTTTCATGCCCTCAAATCCCAAATAGTAACAAAAAAATAAAATTACCTAAAATCCTAAAAACAAATAAAGAATGAAAAAAACAAAACAAAACACCACGGCAACAGATCTTTCATGTGTTTAGTGTATATGTTGAGCACGTATATACAGCAGTAAAGCTTAAGCACAACAACAACAACAGGTATTCAAATACAAGAGTGACGAACACTAGACGGTGGCTGAGAGTTGGAGACGACTGCAGACGACAACGACAGACCAAGAAGATCAGCGACGAGCTTGGGCTCTGGTCCCAGAAAACGATAAAAAATAAAAAAATAAATAAGTTATCAAAGACAGATATGCTGTATTTATTATTCCCTAGGATAATTGATGAAAGACTAAAAACCACACCGAGTCGAGATTTTCCTAGATGCATGGAAAACCCTAAAGGTTCCATTTGGCTGCTAGAAATCTCAAATTGAAATTTGAATCTCAGATACGTTAGGGCTGAAGATTCCAAGCTTTCTTTCAATTCCTTTCAGCAAGCGAGAAACAAAAAAACAATTAGGAAGAGAGAGAGAGCGATGGAGACTACCGTTGGTCGGAAATTCACTGGATTGAGCTGCTAAGACTTGATTTCCAATTGCCGAGTAGCGTTCCGAGTGCTGAGGTGTAAAACTAACTTCACTTCGAAGTGGGAACGGGACGGCGTCACTTTCAATTCCAAATTACCCTGGGATCTCTAGGAAACGCAATTCCCGGAACTAATACAGGTCTGTTTTATAGAACTCGTATACAAAGCTTTCAGTACATTTTTAGATGTTTGGGAGGTTTGAAGTGGTAAAAAGAATTAAAAATAGATGGGAAAATAAATGAGATTTTTATCTTGTTTGAATATTTACAAGAAAAAAAAAAAGAATAAAGTAATAACTTTTTGTTTTGAATAGTTAGTAAAAATGAAAATGAATTTGACAATTAAATTAATCTTATTATTAATATTCTAATTTTTTAAATAAATGTTTAAGGATATATTTGGTATTTAAAAAAATTGTTTGAGATTTAAGATGTGATCTTTAATTCTCAATATTTCTCTCCAAAATCTTTTTATTTTCTTCCCTATTTAGACATTCAAACGAAATATGTGCATCATTTTTCCCTAATCTTTTTTTTTCTTTCAAATCTCTTCGTTCAGGACAAATTGTAAAAAAAAATTCATATAATACCGGATCATCATATAAATAGCATCACTCGTCATTTGTAGATTCTAATTGTTCATGTAAAATATTATTTTTTTTTAAATAACTTGTAACTGGTAAGACTCGTGTGTATATAAAATCCTGTAGTCTAAAAATAGGCATATACTTTCGTGTCATTCAAAGTAAAATGAAATTTATAATGGTGTTACAGAAAATAGCAAAAGAAAATTTTTTATTAAAAAATTATTTTCTCTCCAAATCTTTCTGTTTTTTAATAGATTGGGAAAGTGATCTTTAACCCTTGATCTCTCTCTCTAAATCTTTTATTTTCTCTTCTACTCATAACACTCAAATGAAATCTTTATGCATCACCCTACCTTAATATTTTATTCTCCCTTCAAATCTCTTAATCCAAACAAATTGTAAAACATTTTTGATATTGTCCCGTCATCGTATAAGTAGCATCACTCGTCATTTGTAGACCCCAATTATTCATGTAAAATCTTTCTTTTTTAAACAAAAGTACTCGTGGTTAGACCCATGTGCACATAAATCATATGGTATAAAAGTAAACATTCACTCTCACATCATTACAAGTAAAGTAAAATCTATAATATTGTTACAAAAAATACCGAAATAACAAAAATATTAAAAAATCATTTTCTCTCCAAATCTTCTTATTTTTAAGAAGTTGGAAAAGTGATCTTTAACTCTCAATCTTTCTCTCCAAATCTTTTATTTTCTCTCCTATTTAAACATTCAAATGAAATTTTTATGTATCACTTTGTTATAATCTTTTCTTGTCCGTCCAAATCTCTCCATCCAGACAAATTATAAAACACTTTTCATATTCTACTTGGTCATCATATGAATAGCATCACATATCATTTATAGACCCCAATTGTTCATGTAAAATCTTTTTTTTTTTTTTGAAAATTACTCATAACTGGTTAGACCACATGCACATAAATCTTTTGGTATAAAAAGAGTCACTTACTCTCAAGTCATTAAAATTAAAATGAAGTCTATAATGTCATTATAGAAAATATCAAAAGACAAAAAAACTTTATCTCATTCCTAAAATTCAGGGTACAAAAGTACACATTACCTCATTTGGTATGGTTTGAACTATAATATATCTTGTAGTATAAAAATAAACATTTACTCTTCTGTCGTTAAAAAAATGAAATCTATAACGTCGTTATGAAAAATACCAAAAGACAAAATAGCTTTATAACCTTCCCACAATTTAGGATAGAGAAGTGCACATAACCTCTTTTAGTATGGTTTGAACTATAATAACTCACGTATTTAATGAGTGAAAGACACACGTACTGAAAAGTTGATACTTTCACTTTAGTTTTAACAACAAGGAGAGTAAATATCAACTTTCATGCCACACGAAATTATATGCCCAAGGGTTAAATAAAAAACAACGTCATTTTTTAAACTCATTAAACTGTAACAAGTACGGTAACGTTTTGAAAATATCATTTAAACAAAAAAATATTTAAATAAAGTTTTTCTAGAAAAAATATATACAAAGCCCAACAATGGGCACGTGTTTGGTGAACCAAAAAGTGGAGTACGATAATTATATATATATATACTTACTTAAAATTTTGTGCTCAACCAACATGGGACATAAGCTTTTCACAACCTCTAGTTCAAGTGGTGGTGTTTGGAGTTAATTTCTTATTTATTTATTCATAATTTCGAGCAATCTAATATACATTTCTCATGAAAACATATTTTCATGTGAACTCTTATCAAAATAACGTGTACGATCCCCATTTATTTTAGTTCAAAATTGACTAAAAATAGTTGCTTGAAAAGTTTTTTTTTTTTTTTTTGGGTGAAGACACAAATAACACAAGAAATAGGTCTCGACAGGAGGGCCTAAAAGAGGAGAGAGAACTCAGGTCAGCCAAAAGAAGGCTGCACACACTGCAGGGGACTCCAGGAACAGAATTCTGTCCCGCTGGGAGAAACGGACACCCACCCAAGTTCCAAGTTTGCAAGGTGATCATCCAAATAATGTTTGACTTACTTAAAAATTCTATCAAAAATATTTATTTTCATAAGTTAATAGTGTTGTATTAATTAGATATCACATCATGAAAATATCCAACCAATACAACACTACTAACTTACGAAGATAAACACTTTTAATAAAATTTAAAGGTAAGACTAGCACCACTTTGATGATCCTCACAGTGATTGCCTTCCTTCAAATATAGGAGGCAGTCCTGTATCGGATCAGCAAAAGGATTGTGCGCAGAAGGGTCCCTAGAGAGCATTATCATGGCAACCTCACAGTCCGACTCAACAATAACTCTTTTGGCAGGGTCGGCAGACAAAAACTTGAGACCTTCTCTGATAGCCCAGAGTTCCGAATGTCTGTTCTAATATTTAATATATATATATAATCACTTAATTCCTTATTTATTTTATTATTATTATTATTGTTATTTCTGCTGTTATTGTTGTTATTATTACTACTACTACTACTACGCCAAAGTGTTGCTTTTGTTTAAATTGGCCGTTCTTTACTCTTTACTTTCTAGAACTTAAATTTTAGCCTTCTTTTCATCCTAGCCTTAAGGAATAAACCATAAAAAGCCCAAAGGAGCCCTAAATGAAGCAGGCTAAGCCCTTAATCAGACAATCCTCAATCAGTTTGGAAGTAGGAATGTTACCTCAAACTCTAAGATAATATACAGAAGGATAAATATGTTCCCAAATTTACATCATTGCTTTCTTGCTCCCTCCACAGAAATAAAGTTAAAAAAAAGAAAAAACCAAAAACAAACACACGCGGACGCACTCAAGGACAACAACAGCTTTAGTACTCTGGGTATTGATAAATTTCAAGACAAGATAAAAAAAAAAAAAAAAGGATGTGAAGTGAAGCTAAGTAAAAGTGAAGAACCTACCAAAAAATTTAAAAGAAAGAAAAAAAGTGATGAACCTTCCTTCCCAGGTCGAAGAAGTCAGTTCCTTACTATCCAAGTCAAAATAACTTTCCCTTTCATTGAGTTTGGGGTGAGCCCAACTCATACAGGTTTACGAGTCCCCTGAGGGAAATAGCCTGGCTGAGGAAGTGTCACCCAAGGAAACAGATGCTAGGGATGACGCCCAAACCTGAGCACTCCTAGCCCCTCTGTGGAAGCTTCTGGTCTTACACAGTTTCAGCTTGCTCCAGATCCTCTTCACATCAATCAGGTGAAGAACACGCCCCAAAAGCTGACTTGACTCCCCAAAGATTCCCAAATTCAGATGTGGCATGTATGTGACCCACAAAGCCGTTAGATTAGATAGTATCTCTGGGAAGAAATATAGGAATGCCCTTAAAAAGAGAAACAGTGCTGAGAATACTAGATAAGGTTCCCTTGTTAATATATCCTTGAGAGAGTAGTTTCCATTCCAGGGTAGGACTTCCTGATCACTCCGTAAGTAGCTGGTTTGATCTTCAGTCAAATCCACCGACGGGTCAAGTCCTATAACAGAAACAAAGATCTGGGGTCAGCAGCAAATCTAGGCCATAAATTTAGCGGGGACAACCCGACAACCCCCCCCCTCCCAAAAAAAAAAAAAGAAATGTAATCATCTTATTTTTGTTTTTGATGCATTTCTTAATTTCAAAAAATGGAATCATTGAGGAAAAGGAAGTTAACAAACAAAATGAAAAATGAAAAAATAAATAAAGGAAACATTATCAACAATATCAGCTCATTTAAATGCTAATAAGCTTTACATGCACCCTGATACAGGTCAATTTTTTAATTGTAAATGCTTTGGAGGAAAAGGAAATCACTTGTGTATATTACCATGAACTGACACAATGAAATGAATTTACTTCCATGGAATGCACCCACCAGCCTACTAGTTATGCGCAAGTATTTTATTCAGCGTGCTACCTGTAGTTCTCTTATAGAAGTGCAGAAGGGAGTGGAGATCTTTTGGACCGTGATATCGCACTCTTGCTGTTTGGTTCGCTATCAATAATGAGGGCAAGCTATGGATTCCATATCTTGAAAATACACTGCACATATGACACATAAAGCAGGTAAGTAGAACTCATGTTCTCCCCCCACAACAAAAAAAGAGTAGATTTCATGGCAATGCCGAAGGAGCTAATGTGGAGTATAGGGTATGAAGAAGCAGATCCAGTTAAGCAAACATGAAAATAGAAATGGAATATAACAGGACCAACCCACCTTGGCAAGGCTGAAGATTGTTCAACCATTAAATGTTTGATTTGAGGAAACATGGAACTGAGGGCAGCAAACTTGGATTGAACACCTACTCGAAAAACGGGCACCAGGATGCGTAGAACAGAACGGCAGTATATGCATTCATCTGACTGGATCTCAATGCTGTGTCAAGGGATTCCCCATCCATCTTTCAAGACAAAAGGCAAATTAATTAATAAAAAATCCTTAATGCTAATAGCTCCTTCCTTTTTAGGAATGAGGGCAATGAAAGTGACACTGAGACTATGCTCATGGAGCTGTTTGAATATGATTGAGACAAAGGTTCTCGAAAATCACTTGCTTATCCACTGTCATGTCTCATGGAGCTATTGGAATATGATTTTTGCCCTGTTTGGTTTCTCATGGTTTCTCATAGGTAATGTCAGGCTCAGTAAAAGATCTCTTGTTGGTTTGGGAATGTTGCAATCTTCCAAAGGAGGTTAAGAGAGTTTGGATAATGGCCCCTATTTGTCTCATGTGGAGCATCTGAGCTGAAAGGAACAACTGTGTTTTTGAAGATTTGGAGCTCTCTACTCCTCTCTTTAAGGATGTTTTTTTGTGTTTATTATTCTTTTAGACCAAAGAGGTTTTTCCTGTAAATGTCTCTTTTTTGTAGGCTTTTTGGATTCTTTAAATCAGATGTAAGCTTTTGGGGTTTTTGCCCTTAATGCCCTTCTTAGGCACCATTATATATACAATCGTTACTTATAAAAAAAAATAATAATAAAATAAAATAAAATAATATTCTGAAATCTGCATGTCTTTAATTGTTATGCAGTACAAGCAATTCATATGCAAATCTCAAATCCATGAGGCATTCCATACAAATCCATCATCATAATAAGTATCACCATCGCCATCAACAACAAAATCATCATCACAACCATTGTTTTAGTTAACAACAACAACAACATCATCGTTGTCAGTATCATTATCATAAGCAAAACAAAGGAACCGCAGCATGGCTTCAGTTTGAAGCATTGTTTGTCAAAAACAGCAGCAAGGACCAAGGAATATAACAACATTTCATACAATTGAACAGAAGACCAGCAGCAAAAATTCTTCCGCAATTTCACATTGTAAAATAAGCAAAGGTCTCAACCCCAACATTGAGATTTAACTGCTGAGGAAACTATGAAAACATAAATGAATTGACCGGGTTGCCCAAGCCAAAGTTAGTGCGAACAATGTGGCAATGTTCCAAAGTATAAAGGTGGAATTTAAATAAATAATAATAACGGTAACAGTTATTTCTTTTTCTTTTCTTTTTTTGTTTGGTGGGTGGAGGGGGTGTGCAATGGTAAAATGTTTGAGGTTGGAGCCTAATAGCAGTCAAAATGCCAAAAGTTAGGCTTATATCCAATCTACTCCTCCCAGCACTGTGCATTAGTGGGACCAAAGCTGATTTGCCTTCACAAAAAATTATTTCTTATCTTCCTTTTGTAATTTTTTTGTTTGAATACCAAAAAAAAAATTTATTCAATAAGAATACAATATTTCATAATAAAGGCAAACATCAATAGAAAAAATTCGAAGAAAAGAAAAAAAAGAAAATCAAACTTCAGAGGACGGCCAATCCAATTCCACTTTAATCAACAAGACTGTAGTCTGTGGCTGAACTGAATACACATAATCAATCCGCGCATGGTAAACTTCAGTGCTTTTGTGTGTTGTAACTATTGTTATTATATATGCATGAATGTATGCTAGCTTTTGCAAAGTGTGCTGCAGAGGCATTGAGAGTGATTGGTTGTGGCCCTTGAGGGTATAGCCCAGCAGTGTGGTTTTGTAGCACAGTGCATAGTGTTGTAAGCCTTTGGGCTACATAGTGTTTCCTTGTATTCAAAAGTGAGTTTGAATAAAAGGTTTGGGAAGCATTTTTTCCTGCAATTTTGTGTGGCTTGATTTAGTATATATTGTGTGGCTGGTTGCAGAGGTAACACCTTTATGGGTTAGCCTTAGTTTTTGTAAGTGAGAGAACTACCCCGTGACAATCACCATGGTGAAAGAGCCTTGTGGAGTGGAACCCATGACATCCCTAACACGACAAAGAGAGGAGCCCTTGTCTTGCTGAGCCACAAGACCATGGATCGACTGGATTTACATTTGAATTTTGCACAAGAAATTATTTGTGTGCCTAATATCCGGCTCCCTCTCAAAAGCGTAGTACATCCTAATTCTATTTATAAGTGTTTCAGAAAGGTGACCGAACACTCGCCTAAGTTGAGGTGTGGATAAGGCGTAGTGTCCCCAAAAACTCCAGGCAAGGTGGCTTTAATGAGGAATTGCCTAAGCAATCACTTTAACTAAGCCGAAAGGAGTGAAGGCAATAGCCTTACTAATTGAAACTTATTTTACTTAAATATTCTCATGTATCTTATCTTGTTCTTTCAATACTAAGGATATTTTTGTCTAGGCAGTATTTGCACAATATAAAAGAAGCATAAAGAAAGAAAAAATAGAATGGCCTCGAAACTTAAAAATTTGAATTGAGCTTTTAGTAATTCATAAAAATTGTTACATAAGATATTTCTTAACTAAATAAATTTTTAATTTCTAATATATTTTTTGATTATTTTTATAAGTTAGCACCTTACTTAATTCAAGCTAACACTTTCTTGTCTCCTCACTTTTTGGGAAATATAGGACTTTAATGCCTTAAGGGCGCCATCAACATATTTTATAATGTCTTGGCTTTAGAAGATGGGAATCAGTTGACTACATAGAGGAGGTAGTTTGAACAGGTGACTTTGATTGATATCAGACAGGTAATGGTCTGAAAGATGCACTAACTGGAAGAATTGGGGTGGTGGGAACAAGAGAAGGGGAAGCCATGAGAGAAGTAATTGAATACATTCAAGAAGAAAGAAACCCGAAGAAGCTCTAACACCATGAAGCAAGAGTAAATTGCAGAGAACAATCTGACAATCCAACAGAGTTACTTTTATGTATTTATGATGTGTCAAACAACTTTCCTAGTTTATAATGATTACAACAAAATCAAAATGAGCAGTACACATCACAGTTATATCAACTAATATTACATGTAATCAGAATATTATCCCGTAGGAGGGAACATTGAAATTAGAAAAAAAAAAAAATTCCTTTTAGGATTATCAGAAAATGCCACCCAAAAAAAAAAAAACACCAATGTTTTTTATATATCACCAAATTCAAACAAAATTAACATGCAGACACACCCCAAAACACACATATATATTAACAATACTCTAAAACCCTGACTTGAATTGCAACAGAAAAAGTCAAAACCCAACCACGATTTAGGACTATAACAAGAAGGAAAATCGATAATTATAAGTCCTCCATAAAAACAGATCAATCAAATACACCGGTATAATAACCCAAAGGATTATGTAATTCAATTCAAAAATTAATTGAAAAAAAAAACAATGATTGTTTCATAAAAAATTCATAAATAATAGTTTCAACAAACAAGAATCAAGACCAATACATGCCCAGAAAGCCAAGAAGATGAAAGCATATTAAAAAAGATTTAAAAGAAATAAAACGGAAACTGAAACCCCATACCTCAATAGGCGAAGACAAAGAGATCGCGAGAGGGCACTGAAACTGTAGATCGTGAATATACGTATTGGTTTGAGGCAGACACGTGGATTTAGATACAAATGATGATGATGATGAAACATATCGAATCGAAGACGCCACCGTCAATATACAAATGAATACAACACATTTCATCGATGCCGCCATTAAAAGATCAAGTAAATGATTCGCAATCCAAATATGCCCAGTGCCCACCTTATCTCTCTCTAAAACTCTCTCAATCTCTCTCTCTCTCTCTCTCAAAGTCTTACCCTTTGGTTCGAAAATTCAATTCTTTTTCTCTCTCCTACCAGCTTTTGCATCTCTCTCAGGAGCCACTTTCGTCTTCGTACAATTTTGATTGACGGATCAGCGATTACGTTTCCCCGGTGAGAGATAACTACGTCACTGTTGGAGTTTGATTGGTCGAGAGATCCACGATGACAGCTGATTTTATTTTTGTCTGGCTAAAGCTGGCTTTTTATTGGATCTAGACACCGATGCTATGATGACCGCCTCACCCTCGGGGATGTTATGGACCGTTGAACCATTCTGAACCGATTTGCAAACAGAACCATGGCACGACCTGGTTAATCATAACCCGGCCAAATCTAAACCAAGAAGGTCGGTCAACACACGGATAACCAAACAAATTAAAAGTGTTTCCTGTTATTATTATTTTTCCCAACTTAAGGAGTATATATATTTATCAGTGTAATTTATAAACAAGTCTAATTAAATCAATCATATTATTAGCAAACCTAATTTATAAATCAGAAATCAACCTAATATTATATATTCTCAATTTAAAAATATCTGAAACTATAATATCTCTTATAAAAATAGATATAAGATGTCACTTAATCACTGAAAATTTAATAAATTGTTTTTGCTATCTAATAACGAAAAAAAAAAAAAGAATATGTGAAACAAAATGTATGGGGTGAAATAATAGTCATTTTCAAATTTATATTACTTTTAATTAAAAAAATAAAATGGAACAATTAAAAAAAAAAACTAATTGAAATAGGTCATCATCTCATTTTTCAATTCTTTTGTTAGTCATTTCTAGTTTTATTTTTTATTTTTGAAATAAGAAAAACAAAAGATATGCCTAAAAAGTATGTTAGCAGGGTTTTTTTTTTTTTAATTAGTTTTGAAAAATGTTTCCAGCAATAATTAATATAAGTCATTGCATCTCCATAACTCAAGTTTGTTATCTTCTTTCTTCCTTTTTTATTTTTTATTTGAAAGAAAATGAATTACATCTCAATATTGTCATAATTTTGTTTTATATCGAAAATGAGGTTAGGAATGAAGATGAGTTTTTGAAGATGAGATCAAACAGGCGTTACAAAAAAAATTAAGAGAAAGAGAGTGAAATAGGCTTTAAATCTGTCGTGCTAGCCTTCAGTCACAATGCCATGAATGATTAAAAAATGGGTTCATTCTGTGTCATCCCAACAATTTTGCAGCCCACACTATTGACAACAGTTCAAGTTTTGGTCGTCACTGTTAGCATGAATTGATATCTGTTCAAATGAGAATCCTTAGGCTTGGGAATGAACAAATGTCTTGCCCTGTCGATCCTTGCAACTACTGGGATAGAATTGGAAAGAAAATAATCGGGGTGGCTCAAGAAAGAGATTAAAACCTAATACAGGTTTGTGTTGCCGCTGTCTCAAAGAAGGCACATTGACAAAATATCGAGTGTTTATATAGTGTTATGATACTCCATAATTGAAATTTGCAAGTCCCCCAAGTTATATAGTTGAGATGGATAAACAATTTTCATCAGGTGGACGATGTCAATCCAAATACTCATTTCCAAGACTGAAAGAAAGGAGCTCTTGAAGCTCAATTATATATAATCCATACAAACATTATACCCAAAAATATATTCATCATGTTCTCCAAAAATGTTATTTGACGGATCTCAAACCATATATAACCAAAATCCTACACACAGAAATCACGATTTTGCACATCACTTTTCATGAGCTAGAGCAATTGATCAAAACGCTCCAACCATTTACAATAATCATCTCCCATCCATAAACAAATGAAAGGAGCCACCTTGCCAATTCCCAAGCATTCGCAATCAAACCAACAACTTTCAGAGAAGAGCATGCTACTATCAGTCGCAAAGGTCTCACCATAAGGTTTCTCTTCAGAGAAATAGAATCATTATTTTTTATGCAGGCAAACGTAATCAGCCATCAGACTCGTCTGTATCATCATAAGGTTGTGGACCCCAAAACTTCGAAGCAAACTCATTCTCATTCAACGAAACGTGATAAGAAGCATTGGTGAAGTCCCTGAATCGTAAGTGACCCAGTTCTTCACCACAGCTAGCAGTGACGATTTGCCAACCTCTTACAGCCATTGCAGAACACCCAGAGCTGGGACTCGGACCATATGAAAAACAGCTCAAGGAATTTGTTTTAGTGCCAGTGTCAACCTCCCAGACATTAACGTAAGAGTCCTTTGGGCCCCCTGTAACTATTTTGTATGGATCCATGTGCAAGTGCGTTATCGCACCCATGTGTCCATCCAAATCAGTTATTGGTTCGGCTTTTAGCGTGTCGCAGCTTCTCCTGACATCCCACAGCATTGCTCTGCAGAATTAATTCACAAATTTGTTTTCTTAGTTATTTTCTTTACAATTACTTAAAATATCAAATAATTGAAGCCGAACTGCTTTAGCAGCACATCCAGCCAGATATAATTCTTAAACATCAATCATACAACTAACTTGCCACCAAAACCAAAAATAAACACAACTTAGAGAGAGCCTTTAGTAGAAATGAATGTGAATTGCTAACTCCCATTTTGACTGGAATAGGAACTCAACACACTACTTTCAAGTCAAGTCAGTTTCTGTTCTTCAACTTATACGATAAAGCGAGCCACATGGCACAAAGAGGGGGAAGGGGAAGGGGGACACTGAAGGACAAAGGAAAGCTATACAAAATTATAACTCACCTAAAAAAAATTTATCTCCAAGTCAAAACAATGGAAATACTAGAAACTCAAAAGGTTTAAAGGAAGCAACCAGAATTAATTCATCAATAGAATAATATTAAGTGAATTGTGTGAACCAATTATTTTTCCAATACGTTAACATATAGGAGAGATATAATTGGAGAGTGTCTATAACATCCCAGGCATGGAAATTGTACCAGTTCATTATGTTTTGTGACATTAGAGTGAGCAAGTTGGCAGCATGATATGTAGTCAACAGAACCAAAAGGAAATAAAAACTGAAGTCACTCATCAGAATATGAAGCTGTGCTCAAATGAACCTTGTACAAATAAAATTGAAAAAATAAACTAGTGGAAACACAACAGACATCTCAAATATAATGCAAAGCTCAATCGCCTTGTTCAATTTCCAAAGGACATCTAGACACCCATTTTCATACTGCCAGAAAACTCATCTAAGTGGTAACATTTAAAAATCGTACATTAAAGAATAACGTCTGAACATAACTAAAAGGATATGTACAGCCAAACGTCCTTGCACGTATATGCATATGCACAAAACATAATTACATCACAGAATTCGTAGTGTAGTACAGGGCAGACAACATTTGGACAAATCCAGAATGCAAAGGGCCCACTTAGTATTGTTTTCAAAACCATCTTTTTACTACTGAAGACATCAACCAAAAAACAGAAAAGAAGATGACTGGGAAAATATATTCACTAGCATGTTTCAACAAATTGTTGTCTAAAAGTTTATTAAACAAGAGACTTCTTTCAGAAACATTGAAAGGTTGTCTTCCTTACTTAAAATTTTGATATCTACTTTACATAAACAAAACAAGAGAAATGGGACATTCTCAAAAATTTATGATTGGTTTCATTTCTACAATTCTAAAAATTTCAAAATGCAATTTATGCAATTAAATGGGGCCCAACTGGTAAGACATTGGACATTGATATGGATTGAGGGAATCTTATGAGAATTGGAAGGGGGAAAGAAGAAAAAAGAAAAATAAAGTGCTGCATTAGTTGGAACCTTAACTATAGCATGAAATTAAGGAGTCTTATTATGGTATAGTCCCTCCCTTCATATTTACGATGGGTCAACATATAGAAACACAGTTCCTTCAAATTCAAGATGGGTCAAAATATAGAATATATTTATTTTGCAGGAAAAAAAAAAGAAATAGAATACATTCCAACAAACCAGAATGGCCAAAGAAATGTCCCCTTGCTGAATAACAATAAATCAATCAAATAACATTAACTGTTAATCATTAAGAATAATTTTTTTGGATAGAGTTACCTGCCAATTCCACCTGTGCATATCAAGGACTTCGAGGGCATAATCTCAAATGAGTACAATTGTGGTTGATTGATTGGTGTACAGAAAGCTTTTTGCATTGTTCTCAAATCAATTGCGTAAACAGAGGAACCAGCAGCAACATAGAGCAATGATTCATGGCATTTTATGCCCACAGGTGCACCAGGCACAGAAGTCATTCCCACACAGCAAGAAGAACGAGCAGCAGACGATGTAGTGGTATCCCACAACCTCACCTATTTAAGACTCATGGAGACATTAGATAAGAGCCAGTGAAAATCAGTAACGGTAAACTTGAAAACATGTATGGAACAACAGATTACAAATTTAACAATCACTTCATCATTATAACAATTGCAGATACATCCTTTCATGTTTCTAAATTTAAACTGACCTTGAACAAACCCCTTTTTTATAGATAAAGAGTATAATCTATAATAAACAAAGTCACCAAGGGGGCGAACCCATTTACAAGAAAAGGGGAAAGGACTCGAAATGAACAGCCCAATCCCCCCAAAAAATCTACAAAAGACTCTACACAGTACACACCAAGGGCATGATTCATGTACCCAAAATAAAACACTTTAAGATAACCATCTTTAAGCCTACTAGGGGACAACTACTCCCCTACAAAAATTCTCCTATGCCTTTCCGTTCACAAGCCCCAAATTAGCACAACAAGATGGGCCACACACCTTCACATTACCTCCGACTCTATTACCTTGCCACCCACTCAATAAACTTTTTGCCGAAGCAGACATCACCCAAAAATACCTAAAAGAGTAAAAAAGGGACAGCACCACGTCTCCCTTATAAAAGGACAATGAAGGAAAAAAAGATTAACTGTTTCTTACCCATCTTTGCACATATAGCATCTATTAGCCATATAGTAATCCCTCTTTTGCAAATTGTCCACTATTAAGACTGCCTCCCATGTCACAGACCCAGCAAAAAAAAGTCACTTTTGTATTTATGTAAAAACAGTGACATTCTGTACAAGTACAACGGTGTTTCTACACAAGCAAGTTACATTTATGTACAAGCAATATTACACTTATCTTGTATTTAGTTTGATTCTTTTGTAACACATGAAAATCTAATTTAATTAGCACTATTTAATTCACAAATAATATAAAAAATTACATTTACTTGTATAGAAATGTACCACTACTTGTACAAAAATGTACATGTACTAGTACAGAAATGTACTAATTCTTGTACAAAAATGTGCAGTATGAATAGAAGACCCTGGAACGCTCTCTCTAAAAATTGCCACAGCACTTCTCTCTAACTTCCCCACAGACCCACAACTTCTCTCCATAACATCCCCAACCTTTATCTCTCTAGCTCACACACTCACACATATATATACACATGTATGCCTACACCTACACAATGCACACACACGACTAATAATATTGCTTGTAATCACAAAGATGAGTCGACCAAGGTAACAAAGAATGATGAGGCATATTTGGAGAGAGGTTGTGAACTTAGAGAGGTTAGAGATAGAAAGGGTTTTTTGAGAGAGAAAAGAGGAGAGGGTATTGCAGAAGAGGTACTGGGTGAGGAAGAGACTAAAGAGAGAAGAGATGAGCTAGATGCCAACAAGGATTTATGTTGCAAGTTTGATATACATTGTTAGCTCATTCTCTAATAGCTTAAGCTTTTGGAGTAATTGGTTGCCTAACTTAGTATTAGAGCCTTACTTATGAGAGGTCTTGGGTTCAAGTCTCCGCATTTGCATTTATTTCCCGTTTAGTTTGTTTGTGCAAAGTTGCACCATATTCTATTTTGTATTTGTGTGGTTTGTTTGTCTCTCCACATACGAATCAGAGATCGCGTGTGAAAGGAAATGTTGAGAGCTTAATATACATTGTTAACCCATTCTTTAACAGTTTAAGCTTTTGGAGTAATTGGTTGCTTAACTAATTTCAATAACACTTGTGGCATAGACAATATAGTCAATTTAGCGACCCATTAGTCTAAATTCAATTTTAATAGAATAAGTGCAATTTCAATATTTTGTATCAAGTTTTTTATAAATTTGCAAAAGCAATGAGCCCACTTATAAAAAGCCCTCCACTAGTCAACTTAAGTCAAAATTTCCCTTAATTTTTTTATAAGTAACCAAAATGATTTAATAATGAACTTGCACTCCAATAGCCACTTACCTATCCAATAAAAAATGAATTAATGATGAAGAAAAAATAAATCAATAGCAGGTTGAATAATATAAGTGCATAATAATTACATTTCACACTTTCAGATGCCAACGGAAAAGAAAACTAAATAAAGGCCAACACCTTTACAATGGTCCAAAACTAGTATTAACAAGTAATAAGGATCACGAATCACAAAAGCAACATGCAGATAATTCTACACGTGGAACGTAACAATTGATTGAACACTCCAACAACCATTAATATGATGAAAATCATGAAGCAAAATTGGTATTAGAAGGATGACGGTACCTTGGAATCTTTCGAGATGCTCACCAAAAGAGAAGGTTTGTGTCTGAAGAATTAAAGTAAGAGAGCATGCATCATTATACTTAGAGCAAAAGTGGTTAGTTGCAAAAAGTATGGATAATAAGGGATGTTTTCTTTGGAACCACAGTTGCATGCTTCTTAGCCATAAGCTTAAAAGGCCATGGTCCTCTTATGACAAGACTGTGATCCTATGTGATGGAACTAAATACAAGTACTGACATCAAAGACTTCATATACTCCCTCTGTCCCATTTTAAGAGTCCTTTATTCCATTTTGGAGTGTCTCAATTTAAGAGTCCCATTTGAAAAGTCAATGTACTTTTAACTTGTGAATCTCCAAAGCTACCCTTTATTATAATATATAAAATAGCCTATCGAAAGTTAAATGAGGGTAGTATTGAAAATTTAAACAATTTTAAAATAATAAAATAATTTCTCTTAAATAGTTGGAATTCCAAAAAGGGTCCCCTAAATTGGGACAAAGGAAGTATTTTTATATGAAATATGCCCATTACAAGAAAGGAAGAAAAGGGATTTTTAAGTGTAAAATTTAGCATAAAAAAGTTCTAAAAGGAAAAAAAAATAATGTTTTGCCTAAGTTTTCAAATCTATTAGAAACGAACTACCATCTTCATTAAAAAACAAAAAAACCAACTACCGCTCCCTATCACAATTTTACTTGTTCCAGGTATATTTATCGCCAAAAAAGGCACTCTACCTATGAAATTAAAGTATAAAAAAAAGTCATAGAGGCTTTTTGGGGACAAACTCCTTCCCTTTCTTGCTAGAATACACATATACACAAATAATACATATAGAAAATGTGGAAATTCCAAAAATCAACTTCAAGAGAGAGGAAGGGGGAGGAGAAAAGCGAGAAGGCAAAGGAGAATGTGAGGTTCTTTTCTTTTCTTTTCCCTTTTTGGTGGGGTGGCCCGTGGGGGTATTTCCTGCAGTAATGTAAGATGTTGTACTCTAGAAATTATTGAGTGCCAATTTCAGTTAATTCTAAATTTTAACAAAATGTACGCAGTGTCATGCAACACAAGCAAACTACCAACCGCAAGTTATCGAGCCTAGGTTAACTCCATCATCACTTCTTCAACAATCAAATTGAAAAAGGGAAAAAAAATCATACCCAGCAACTGACATCAGTACTACAGGTTTCTGATGCCCAAAAAGTGTAGCCTTTAAAGCATGTTGGCCACGCTTTCCACTTGAGCCAAGGGACCAAAGGCGAACTGTACCATCTACACCTCCACTAGCAAATATTTTTCCACTACCATCACCCAACAGTCTATCTGAAAGGGTGGAAACCGGGCCATTATGACCTCTGAAACATCGTTGACAACATCCCTACAATCAAAGCATGACACTGATTAATTTTAGGGGATAACTGAAGACATTAAGTACAAGAGAATAACCACATAACTAATTAATGATTGGTACTATAATACCATAGGTATATGCTAATTCCTCTGATTCGATTTGAGGCAACACATTGCAAGCATGGGTATTTATAGTTTCAATCAAACAGAAAGACGAAGAATAAAACATTTGCTTTAATTGTTCGCCAGAAGAATTCTAGAAAAACACTAAACTTTACAATACCTTCCACCATAGACGAATAGAATGGTCATAACTTGAGGTTACCAAAACATTTTCATTTCTTTGTGCCTCGCTTCGAAATAAAGATGTTTCACTAAGGGAAAACAATCTGCATATAATATCATCAAACCCCAATTGTCATGAAACAACAAATTAAATTGGTAACAAGTAAAGAAAATGTATGGTATCCTTGATGACACTCAATTATCACAAAATAATGCATTGAATGGGTAACAAATGAACTGGAGGTATGAGCCAATGATGGTCATATAAATTCTTTTACAGTCTTGATTCAAATATTAGTTTTCTTTCTTCTACAATTCATTTTGATTCTACTAGTAAAAGATGAACACACGCTATGAAGTTCATAAATTAAATTATAAAACATCAAGGTTCATGCTTGCCATGTAACAACAAATGGCTATATCAGGCATAAATATAATACATGTTATAAGCATGATATTCACCAATTCATTTCTCAATTTTGCCAGATAGAGAAAGGTAATAACTAATAAGACTCATAATGTTCTCTAAAACTTCATATAGGTCTGACAGGAAGCTAGAAGGACAATTCTATTCTTCTAAAAGCAATAAAGAAACCATTTTTCTTTTAAAATAGTAAGAGGAAATAAATTAGAAAGTCCAGAGGGGGTGCAACCACGAAAAAACAATAACTTACCGAGAAGCATAATATATTAGGCCCACGATAACATACATAAGACATTCTCCCTTTAGTTTCAAAGTTAAATAATCACTTCAATTTCTCTTTATTAAATTAGATTATAATCAAAGACAATGGAAGCTTCTACTTCACACATAATGATATTAATTCTAAAAATCTTTGCAAAAATGGCTAAAATCACACCAGGACAAGGAACACCAATAAGAGCTAGGGCCAAGATGGTTAGAGAATACATTACAGCTTATACTTGGAGAAAAATTCAAGTAGCCAACCCCAAAGGTAATGTGAGAAAGTTTACATAAGTCTATACACAAACACACACTAAATGTACAAATATACACACATTTTTTCTTTGAGATATTAAATCCTAAAATATCTTGTGTGCATGTTTGGGCCTATAATATAAGTCTAAAAAGTAAAAACTTAATCAAATATACAAATACAATTTAAATATTTCTAAGAATTGTGTCCTTTTCAACTATTAAAAGAATATGATTAATAAGTATAACTAATCTGAATAAGATAGAAATAGAAGGCACTGAAATTTTATTCATAAAAAATATAATAAATTGTAGGTAATGCCATCTGTATATACAAAAAATAAAAATAAAAATAAAAATCAACCCCAAAATCATCATATGCATGTTAATTAAATATAAGGCAGCGAAAAAGGTTAATAGTGTATATCAGATATAAAATGGAACCGTTTCTTTTAAAACTAAATTTAATAGCTATATGATTTTTGAAAGTTAATCTAATAGTCTAAATTAAAAATAAATGTATCTATTTACATTCTAGGAAAGAAAAAAAAATCTGCCTTATAGATCATCATGGAGAGGGGGACTATCTTACTTGTCATTGTGTGTTGATAGCTATATCAGATCAAAACAAAATATTTGTCACAAATCATGATGATCACTTTTGTTTTGCGATTAGAGAAATGTGAATCTTTTTAAGTAAACTAAAGTAAGGAGTTTCCATGAGTCTTTTAAAGTTGTAGAGTTTTGAATTTACATTTACGTCTCACTTCGCATTTCTCAACATCCTATTTATCTTAGATTAAAAACCTATCCAAAAAACAAAAAAATATCTTAGCTTCAAATGTTAGATTGATAAAATGTCAAAATATTTCAAGCCAACAATTTGAGAAAAGAAATAGCTTTAGACCAAGCCAAATGTTGGAATTGGATAAATGAAGTTAATCCCTAGTTCATAAAAGTTTAAAAGGACAGTCTCAATGCACGAGGCTCCTGCCACTGTTGATCTAGGGAGGGTTAGATGTACATAATCTTACCCCTACAAGAAAAATAATTTTGTTCATCTTCTACCAAATGAAAATTCCATTGCTTCAATCCTTCAATGCATATGCTTGACAATTTTTTAAGCATATAAGTGCAATTTTTAACATGATTAATATAAAAAAAGGAAAATAAACCATAGCATGATAATTAAACGAAATATGCTCATCCCAACATCTCGATGGCTTAAAATTTACAGTTTTGGCATGAATATGAAGAAAAGAAGAAATTTTATACATCAAAACATAGCGTTTTCTACATAACATAATTAGCAAATAAAAATGGCATGGAACATAGAGTTACAGGACATACAAGATCCATCATCCAGCAAGGGAATAAATGTAAAGTTCCCACCTCATACAAGTAATTCTTGAATTGTGATCACTTAATGTGACCAGGGAATATCTTCCATTTAAAAGGCTATCAATCTTCAACATATGTATCATTGCACCCTGCTTAGTAATATCCAAAGGGGGAAAAAGTCAATAGATGTGAATGGTAGTAGGATATTCAATAAATCTCCTTGGCATAAAGAATAAAGAGCACGTATAAAATGAAAAACAAACAATGCATTGCCATCTTTTCCTTTGATGTCATCCCAATGACAAGAAGAATGAGAAATTGCATGCCAAGCTTAGAGGCTGAGACAATGGCAAAGATAGATAACTTCCAAAATTCAATTACATTGTCTTCTAAAAAGAATTTCCCATAAAGAGCAAGGAGAAACTTAAGCACATCAAGAAGAGATTTACAGATATGGCTTTTAGGTGCCAGATAGTCTGTAGTTACTATACACCCTATGTAACATCACAATAACACTGCGTTCGTAGTACTAAATCCTATCAAGCAATGGTGGTACTGGAAAACATCAAGAAGTTGTAGCATCCTTAATTCTCTTACATCCCGCCCCCCAAATTCACCTTATTAAAATACAAAAAAAAAAAAAGCACAAAATTCCCAACAAAAATAGAAACTTTAAAACTTAGAATAAACATCCTGCATCACAACTGATTTCCAATAATTATGTCACAGTTATTCAATATAAAAATAAATGCCAGGAAGATAGTAAATTTAATACCTGTGAAAAAATAATATCATTTTTGTCCAAAAATACATGGCTGTACGGTTTTGCATTTGTATAGAAGTCAGCAACTAAGGGATCACTGAACTTAAATTGCTGCAGAGCGGTATGCCTAGCCAAATACTCTTCCCTGACACCTGATGTTTGTGAGAAAGAAGCTACTTGTTGCGGCCATTGCTCCCTGAAAGTTCAACATGCATCATGCATTAAATGCTCATAATCTTAAAGAAGTAGATAGAAATCAATTCATTGGATGCCAGCTAAATCCAATGGCGTCCCAGGCAGATCTGGATTGGAAAAAATGACTTTGAAACTTAACCCTAGTTTTCATTTGAAAAAAAAAAGATATACATGAGAAAAGGAAAAAAAAAAACCTGGCTCTTCTAAAGATCATTATCAGGTTCTGCAGACATGACAATTCAATCTTGGTAAATATTTCATAACGAGGCCATGACCCAAAAAATAAATAAATATTCCACAAGGAGAGTAGTTTGACTAAAATTTCAGAGTCAAAACTCCTAGAGTAATCAAGTCTTCTTGGAAAATTTAAGCAATTCAATTCAACTAGGCCTTTTTTCCAAATATTTGGGATCGACTACATGAACCTTGATTCACCAATTTTCTCTGTTTGAAGTCATGACATTAATCAAACCATATGCTATCATATCTTTTCTTATTACCTCACTTCATTTAATTTTGGTCTTCTCCTACCGTTTTCCTTATCCTCAAAGCAAACCATATCACTCTTCATCACCAGTGCAGTTTTTTGCCATTGTTGTAAAGACCAACTATCTTGATTGATTTTGTTCCCAAATTTAAGGATATTTAGCTTAACCCCTGGGGAGGGGTGTCAGTTAGATTAAAAGGTAGAACATGTCGACACGTTGGGCCCTTTTTAGAAAGAGAAGGTGAAAAACTAATTATCAGTCAATGAAGAAAGTGGCAATGTCGAAACAAAATTTTGACAGGGAATGAAGACCTGGGTTCTGTATGTCCAAGTTTCCTGCTTTTTGGAATTATTGCACATCACTGCACAAGGTAACTGACAATGAATCGAGCAATGTCGAAAGGAAATTTTGACAGGGAATGAAGGCCTAGGATCTGTATGTCTAAGTTTCCTGCCTTTTGGAACTATTGCTCAGCAGGGCAGAACAAAATTATATTATGCACTTCCAAGTCATCTGTCCAACTAGTTAAAAAAGAAAAAAACTTGCGCACCTAGAATTTCTTCTTCCTAGCAGCAGCAAACTCTCAGAATCAAAGAGTCTGCAACTCTTGGCAAATGACAAGCCCCTAATGATGTTTTGGTTATTATTCTAGAAGCTATATTACCTAAGTTGATTAGTAACTCTCTCAACCACTCCAACACCACGTGATATAGTCCTCTGATGAAAATTTGCAGTTTTTCCTGCTCTCTTGGCACGAGATCTCATGCGTGGCTTCAATAGTCCAATGCTTGTTGGAGGTCTGACATTACAACTATGGGTCTCCTACTGCTGTTGAGTCTAAGTTTGCTCTCCTTTTGATTGATACATTTACCATTCATCCACAATAAATATACACACATAGGCACACTTTATCGGTTGAAGAGTGATTTTCTTTACAAGAATCATTTTTTATGCATTGACCCAGAATAAGCTGGTAACGTTACCAAAACTGAGCCAATGCAGGTGACTAAAAATATGTACTCAGTCGATTCCCTGAAAACATTTTCAAAAAAAATCCCCTTTTTTAAAAAATAAAAATTGCATTTTGTCTAGAGAAAACGAGATATTTAAAGAAAAGGGAAAGAAAAATTATAATTAAAACAGAGGACTTGCATAACTGTACATAGACCATTTCATCAAAAAATTGAAGGGTATTTTAAGGAAGTAAAGTATATAATGATTTGAACTCTGATTTAACCAACGAATTGAATTAAATCGGGAAAACAGGGATAGAGTAGCGAGAGAGGGGAACCTGAACAATTTTTTCCAGATTGAATCGGAATAAGCAACTGTTTTAAGGTATTTGCAGGTCACGGCTATGTTGGAGACGTCTTTGAGGTTCAGGTAGCTTGCACAGCAGACCAGAGAGTCCATATTGAGATCTGTCATGGTTGTGGAGCTCCGGTCCTTTGTTGGTGTGGGTTCCACCATCTTTCCGATTCTTATGATGGACGGAAACCCTAGAAACCAGAAATTTAAAGAAACAAAGATATATAGAGACGAGCGATCTCCTGCAAACAGATTTCTCGTATACGTTGTCTTGGCTTCAGGGGGAGACAGAGAGACAGAGAAAAAGGGGGGAGGGGGGGGGGGGAGGGAATCAATTAAGTTTGGCGTGACAGTACGGTCGGCGAACATTGACGGGGCGGGAATGTGTGAGGTTCATGCTGTTACTCTCCCAACCAGCGGATTAACCGTTAAGTGCTAGTTATCTTGGCAACTTGAAACGGCGTCGTCAGTCAGCTTAAGCGGTACTTATTGATGAAGCTGAGTGGTGATGGAACGGCATCGTCTCCTGATTCCTGAGTTCGATAACTGAACCGAAGCTTGGTAGGGGAACTCAAATTAGTCTGAAAACTCGTCAGTCGTCTCTTGGTATGTAAAAGTTAAGGCTAGACAGTAAAACTATTTCTTTCTCCCACGCATGTAGCGAGTGTTATCCGTGTGGTGTGCAAAGAACACAGTAAATGATGTGACGAAAATCCTTTCAAATTTGCAAAAAACACATTAATTTAAATATGCATAATGTGTGTATATTATATATATATATATAACAAGA
This sequence comes from Nyssa sinensis, assembly GCA_008638375.1. NCBI lineage: Eukaryota > Viridiplantae > Streptophyta > Magnoliopsida > Cornales > Nyssaceae > Nyssa > Nyssa sinensis. The sequence goes on from CM018043.1 coordinate 3,218,558, forward strand.
CAGGACAAAAATAAGAGAAACTATTTCTAAAAGAAGCAGGATAAAGGAGAGCCGCCGCCCTGAGGATCCGAACCCGTTTCCGTTCCATTGCCATCTCTAAATTACGAATCATCCATAATATTTGCGTCATGTTTAGCAGTTCCGTTCCTATGAATTAAATTACCGCAATCACGTGATTGAAAATTTGTCTGAAATCACGTGACTTCAAAAGTTTCTCAGTCTGAACTTTTGTACCATGATTGGAAAAATAAAAAGGCCATAGTCTGGCACGTGGACAGGTCCACATATCCCAACCCCAAAATCATCAAATCATGGGTTTGAGTTTAGGAATGTCCGCAATATATATATTTTTCAAACATCACAATTAATAATTAAATTCAAACTCATATTCAAGGATACACTGTTTAATCCGAGCATGTGATCATTCCCCTCCAAATAACAAATTAAACATACAGAACTTATTTGAGAAACTTGCACATAGTGCAGCAGGGCCAATCTGTGCAACTCTATAAGATCAGGTGACTGAGACGAGGACAAGATTTACAAAAGAATATGCAAAAGGCCCGTGAGTTCTTTTCAACCTAGTAGTGAAGCAACTAAAATATAAAAACAACACTGTCGTGCACTCTGGACTTCTGATTCTGAGCTACGCATTCGGATATCCACATTAGGTTCCTGATCTCTTGCTCCCTCAACCTCATGTATGCAAAGAACACACCATAGTGGAACTGCAGCTCAAAAAGGGGAAACAGATATTCCATAGTGAGTTCAAGTGTAGATGGGTAATTGACTACAATACAAACCAAAACTATATCGAATTTTTTTAAGAAGCTAGATGCAATTAGGTGTGCTTCTGTATACACTTCCACACATAAATACATCCAACATAAAAATATAGAATTTAACAGCTCATCCTCTAAGATACAAACCTGTTGTTCAAATGCCAAGCAAAGCCTTTTCACCTCCTCTTCATAAAATGCCTTGTCAAGCATCTGGCTCTCTCCATAGGATAACTTGGCAAATATGGATTGATAAGGAGGGTATTTTTCCATCACACCACGGACCTACAACAGCAACCACACAAGTAGTAAGTGCCAAAAGCACAACTTAATTGTAAAACAAGAAGCGAGAGAGAGACATGATAGAGGGTTGGTTGGGGGGGGGGGGGGGGGGGGTGGTTTCAGCAGATATTTGTTGATCAGCTAAGATTATAAAATGCAAGTGTAGCTACAAATTTGTTTCGCTGTATATAAAGCAGGAATGTTATGCATGCTTACCAACATGGTGAGAATGACATATAAAAAAAATTCACTGTCAGTCTTCAGACATTATCAAGGTATCATTTTAACAAATGCAAAGCAACAGCACAACCATGACCAATTGAAGGAAGAGGAATTCATAAAAAAAAATGTCACTTCTTGATATCATAAATCATTGCCCAAAGGGTAGGAGAAATCAATTAAAGGTGTTTAATTCAGCCAAAAAAAAAAAAAGAAATACAAAATCCAAAGACCTTATTGAAGCATACCTGATCTATATCCTCACAGACAGCAAGTTCCTCGTGACCATAGGGATAACTGTTTCAGATAGGAAAACCACTGTCAGATAAAGGAACTCCACAAAGGCACAAAACGTCAAAGTCTGGAAATAAAAGCAAGCTCTAAGCAAAGCTTACAGTAAACCAAAACTAGAGTACAACTTCCTACGATCATCTCGAGTAAGCTCAGTGCCAATGCTGCACATAAGAAACCACATAAATGACATCCCAGAAAAAAAAAAAAAACATAAAATTAGATTCGACTAAGAGATGACCACCTCTATAAAATAACAGCTATTCATGAGAACAAAATTCTAAACAATGACACCACCTATTTATTGTGATATTAACAGCTCTTCTGTCAGCTTCAAAGGCAAGGAGGTCAGACATGATCTCTGCAGTGGCACCACCAAGTTTCTATTTGAAAACTTCACATTAGAATTGTATAGAAATAGAAAACAATGACCATTCATAACATGAGGAAATTCGGTAATCAACACTCACCTGACAAAACCTGTAGAAATCTTCAAGGTATGCCTTGTAAAGAGTATTCCTCATAATTTCAATATTCATGTCATCCAAATCCTGCGGATAGTACAAAGTAGTGAGGAGAAAAGCAGTACATAGAATCACTGATCTTTAAAAAGAATCTACAGGAAAACAGTCGAGCATTATTTATTAGAATATACTGAAAACTAATTTGATACCAAAGGAATATGTGCATATATTTCCTTTTTCCTTGCAAGTAAATATTTCCGTTTCCCTGAATATATTTTTTGAAAAGAGAACCAGTTCATGTAATACTAATATATATCACTAGTACTAATTGTAACTGTGAAGTTGATAATGAAAGTTTTATGAATTTTTAATCCTGTTTTTCAGGTAGTTTAACAGGGGAAAACGAAAAAAAAAGTGTGTTGGGGGGGGGGGGGGATTGCAATCTAAAGATACAGGCTACAGTGCTAAATGGCGAATGACATTAATCTGCCATTTATTATTTACATCCTTCATTGGAAACCACGTGATCGAAAAAATTTTGGTTCAAAGAAAAGAAGCAACTGTAGGTAATTTCTTCCTCGTGCCAGAAAAGCAGAGGCATACAGATCTTAATCAGAAGAAAAACAAGCAAAGGCAGCAGCTGGTACCTCAGACGTGATACACTCAGAGAAATATGGAGCCAATGGTGTGTCAACCAGCACCAGTCTATAAAGCTCTCGCATATTCTGAGCAACTGCCAGGGTAGCAATGCTGTGAAAACAAAGGCCAAAAGCATTGCCTTAGGAGCAGTCAAAATAATATCAGAAGCATGCGTTGAGGGCAAATTACCTGTCAAACATGCCCAAAGGGTGGCATTTCTCCAACAGTTCTTGAACATCTCTCTCATGCAAGGTACCAGTAACGATCAGGACAACATTGTCAATCATGTGACCATATCTGAACAATATGCAGAAGCATAAGGTTTATACCAAATTAAAAAATAAATTATTTTTTCCTAGGTATGCATTAGACTAAAACGGCTGCAAAGTAAAATTCACCCTCCTCCTCTCCAGAACAAGTAGGCCGCACATTAAGCTGGATAGACCCAATACACAAGCACCTACCCAACATTCTAGGAATCAGGGTTTGGACTTGAATCAAAATACAGGGTACAGTATAAAGCTTGGGCAGAATTTGGTGTGCCAGCATGCACACAAGCACTCACTATTGGTGAGCTTCAGATAATATCATGAAGTTAGTTACTATGGAATTTTTAGTAGTGACACAACCAGGATAATAGGAAAATAACCAATGAAAGAAAGCAATTACAGAAGATTGGAAACTGATGTGGAAATGATTCCACAAGCATGGCCCAACAATTTCTCAAAACTATACAGACTGCATCAATGTTGGCCGACCAAGGTTACGCCGGCACAACCCCAGATATCATTCCAAAAATAGCATTCCAGAATTTGTTTTTCTAGAAAATTTTAAATCCGAACTATGGAAATAAGCACAATAATATTTTTCAGAGATGGTAATTCAAATGTGTACATTCTATATAAATCCTTGTCTAGTTCTACTATCCAAATAAGATTCACATAAAATGTAGTTTTATGAGGCCATATTATTTTGGCAGGATTTTAGGGTTGGAATTTCAAATTCCAGGGATTCCCAAATTTGGGGCTGTTTTTTACCCTAGATACCCGGGATTTCCACTTCCCACTTCCCACCCCTTCTTGATAGGAGATCTGGGGGCTTTGAGAACACCACTACGTAGTTTTTATGAGGCCATATTATTTTGGCAGGATTTTAAGGTTGGAATTTCAAATTCCAGGGATTTCCAAATTTGGGATACCAGGGATTTCCACTTCCCACTCCTCCTTGATACGAGATCTGGGGGCTTTGTGAACACCACTATGTACAGAGTATTCAGAAGTTCCAACATATCATGTCTCACGATCTCTATTGGAGCCTCCGTCACTTAATCTATCCCTCCTCCACTCCTTTTTCTTAATATCTCTCCTTTCCATCCGTTGAAGGCACTGCAATCCGTAGCTTTGTTAGTGTACCAAATTATCCCAATAGTCTGAATATATTTGATGGCATAGAATAGCTTGAATTAATCATTCAACAAGCAACCACCAAGTATTTGTCAACATCTTACTCATGATCCACCAGTCAATATTATTATTTTCTGATAAATATCCGACAGTCAGTAAGTACATTGAACATACATTGGTAACTTTATTCCATCAAGATAGGTCAAGTGATATGTGAGATCAAAAAGATAGGTCACATTGCTAGTTATGCTAATGTTTGTTTTAAGTGATTAATTGTTTTGTTTTCTAATTCAGTACGTTTTAAGCATAACACACAAGTAGTTGTTCATGTGTAGAAGAGGCCTTTATAACTGTTGGCAGTTGCTATTGATGGAGACAAAGTCAAATGAAAAAATTCTAAATTTAAAAGAACATGTAAAATTGACAAATCACTGGATCTGAAAATCCAGATATTTCAAATCCCATGATTAATAAACCCCAACGATTTAGAAAATTTTATGATAGAACAGACCCAAAGCACATAGTCATTCAAAAATGTATTTTATTTCAAAATTTAAAGAATTTCAAACTTTTAGATTTTTTTAAAAAACATTTAAAATAGTTTTCCAATTTTTTTTTTAAATCAAAAATAATTTTCCAAATTTGGGGAAAAAACTAAGGATTTTCTCCCTCTTTGCGTTCTATTGGGTTTGAAGGGAAGGGCAATACTGCTTTTTCTTTACTGGTTTTATTTACATTTCTCTCCTTTTTACTATTTCAACAGTAACTTCTTTGTTTTCTAAAATTACAGGCAATTATAACAATAATGGAAAAGCCTATATATAAGCACAAACGTGCTTGCATGCATGCACACACGCATTACTATCACACTATCATTTTGGAAGAAGTTGCAGGGTATTATTATACGAATATCAAGAAGAAGAAAAAAAAAACAAAAATGGAAACACCAAACAAAGTGCTCTATATACCTAAAGAATTTTTTTAAACCATGATAACCCTATAAAACTGCCTGTTTAAAAACTGGATGTTTGTAAATTTTGCAAAAAATAAAAACAATCCAAGTATATGATTAAAACAGAGTCATCGTCCAAAATTTATCACAACAATAATGCTTTCAATGAACAGAGATCCACATACGTGATATATTCTAAGAAGGTTGACAAAGGCTCTGTCGCTTGGCACAACATGTGCTTATACTCATCAACAAGTTTAAGCGTGCATTTCTCCACAATCGTAGTTGTATGCAATGGAGAAGGTTCTGCAAGCATATTATAATAATCATAATTAAAACATGAGTTACTTATCGGAAAAAAAAAAGAATATAATAATAATGTATGAGCTAAAGTCTATCTGTCCAGAAAACTTACTTGATTCAACAAGCAACAAGATAAAAAAAAGTAGTATATACTATATATATATATATATATATATATATATTTGCTAAAAAACAGATATTCTAGATAATTCATCCCAATGTTACTCAAAACATGGAAAGTTATGGTATATGTAGTATGCCAAATTCTGTAAATATGTGTAAGAGGGGAAGCTGATTTAGATGACATAAATGGAATGCTATGGGAAAGTTTTAATTGTAAAAGTGGTTTTCTTTTTATGCATAGATTATGTCATTGAAGTGCAGTGCACATCTTGTCTATGTAGCAACGAAATATGAAAAATCAGGGCAACATGTAAAAGTATTAAACTACGATAAACCTCTTTAAGTTGATATGATGCTTTTCATTTATTCCTCTTAAAATGAAAAAAATAAGTACAAATATTTTAAATAGCTAAATTTAGTGTTACAAAAAAAAGAGCATTTTTCATGTTTCGGAATGTTTGTACCAAAACAAGGATCAGTAGAATATCAGCAATTCTGCTAACAATGATCCATCCTATATAGAAGTGCATTAATTTAGCCCAGATATACCAATAAATAGGCATACCTGAAAAGGGAAGACGACCATACACCAATCATCAAGCAAAGCATTTAATGAAAACGAAGGGATTTTTTAGTATATATTCTATACTCTTCTGACCAACCAAATTGGGTGTAAAAGAGAAACAATATACTTTGAAAAACATAAACAAGGAGAAATTTTCTTTTTCTTTTTTTTTTTAATTCATTTTTTCAGCAGATAAATGTTTCAAAAGCACTTTTAGAGCAAAAACCTTATATTTCTTTATAGTTTAGATTGTGGGGAAGAAGTCGATCAAAATGGGTTGTCCTAAAATTTTCAGATTTGGAGACCGTTAAAGAGTTGCTAGTGAGCATGGTTTGTATTATGGTTTAGAGCTTATAAAAAATCTAGATTGCAGTACATTCATATTTCATTTATTTTTTGTTTTTTTGATCTCTGATTCCAAAGTAAATGCAAGCCTTCAATCAAATCCATTTATCATGTTTTGCCAACCATAATATGTAAGACCAAACTACATCAACCATGATGTACTCTCTCTCTCTCTCTCCCCTTTCTCTGAATGGATTCTTTATAGAGAAAGTAATGCAGAAAATTCTGAGAAGTCACAAGATTTTTTTTTTGATAAAAGAGAAGTCACAAGATTTTGGAGGAATTGTTAAAAAAAAATCCACACCAACACCACAAGCAATTTGGAAAGTCTACTTTGATATCAGGTCGTTTAGTTACAATCTAAATCCTATGTTTTCAGCATGGCTTCAATTAAAAATAGACCTACACATCATAGGATTAGGATATTCCATTTGTTAGGTACATGAATGTACAAAATATTTATTCATTCTCAATGTTACCCTGTAACCCTAAGTAGCCATAGAGCATACAGAGTGTGCCACCCGGCTGAAACTTGATATAATGAGATCCTAAAAGAACCAGAAGTCAATGGATTTTTAGCCATCTAAGAGCGGCCAAGAGAAGAAAATGACTCGACTCAACTCAACTCAACTCAACTCAACTCAACAAAGCCTTGTCCCAATTATTTGGAGTCGGTTACACGAATCCTATCTCACCATTCTTTTTTTTATTAAAGATCATTCTTTCTGTAAAATCACTCATTACTATATCTTTTTTAACTACTACTACTAAAGTTAATTTTAGCCGCTTTCTCTCCGTAGCATGACTCTCAATATTAATCGTATCGCTATTCTTTACTAGTCTTCATTTTACATGACCATACCACCTGAGTTGATATTCTTTTGTCTCATCTCCTATAGGTTTTATTAATTTATTCTTAATTCTATCATTTCTCGTCTTACCGCACATCTATCATGACATCCTCATTTCGACTATATTCATCTTAGTATCATGTTATTTTCTAACTGCCCAACATTTTGTTCCATACAACATGACTGGCCTAATAGTTGTTTAATAAAATTTACCATAAAGGTATACGTCGATCACATAATACCCCAGACACACTTCTAAACTTAACTCATGCTACTTTAATTTTATGAGTAAGATCATCTCCAATTTCTCACTCTTGATGAATAAGAGAACCTAGAAAACGAAATTTTACAATTTTTATTAACTCTTGATTTTCAATTTTCACTACCTCCCCATTTGTATTACTAGTTTTATTAAAGTTACACTCAAGATATTCAATTTTTGTCCATTTATCTTGAATCCTTTTTATTCTAAAGCTTCTCTCCAAATTTCTAATTTATCATTTATCCATCTATTAGTTTCATCAACAGTTCAATTACCACGAGCTAATTGGCAGGCTTTTAACTATTGTTACCTAGTGATGTTCCCTGTAGCAAGAAGTCACCATGCTACTTAAATTTAGATATATGAAAGTTTTTCAGACCACCAAGAGGCGAAAATGCAGGATAGACGATGTGAGAGAACGGGCAGAAGGATCAAGATTCATGAATCAAGAGCTAGGCAAGATAGAAAGAGAAGGATAACAAAAATATCACCAGATTCCATAATTGCAAATTGCAGCTTACTTAAATGCAATATGCCATCAACTTCTCAATTAAATGTAGCACTGTTATGAATTAGTGCATCAGCTAGATAAAGAACTAACTTAAATTGATTTCGATGGGTATGACTCAAGTGACTGACTAGATTAGACAATGTTTCAGTTCAAAATTCCAAGCCTCCAACAAACCCACGTAACAGATCGTACCAATTTTTAAAATTGTTTCAAAAACATCTAAATTAAACGCCCAAATCATGTATCCAAGCTCCTTGATTTAAATAGTGAAACGGAAAACCACAATGGATTAGCGCAATTCAAGTAAGAAAAAATATTAAGACTTATCTGTACTCACCATTTTGGAGATATGATGCGTACTCCGTAGCCGAAAGGTGCATCTTGATGTCGTCTAGGGTTTCACACTGGCACAGATTGTTGTAATCGGCAGCCGTGAGCAACGCAGATCTATGACCCCTAACGATCGCTTCAAGATAACCGGCATGAACGTTGAAAGTAAGCGCTTCGAATCCGTACATTTTCTCAAAGGTTATGAAACAGATATGAACGAATTTGCGTAATCGCGAAAGAGGTATTGCGAGAGATAAACGGAGATGTAAGTGATAAATATTAAGAACCAGAGAAGAGGCCCCTTCGGGACAACCCTAACGATGCAGAGGAAGGAAAATATGCAGGGTTAGAGTTAATATCGAAGGGGAGTCGGGTACAGAGGAAGGAAGGAAGGTCCTCTGTTTTGTACTTCCGTAACTGGAGTTTAGATCTGTGTTCGATTAGATCCGATTTGATTCGGCTTCGTTCGTCTCCCGTTCCCAAGGGCCAAGTAGCAAGGTCTCCGGTCACCTGCGCCTTGTGTTGTGTGGATAGGGATGGGAAAACGCTTACCCCGACAGATCTAACGGTTGTGGAACTGCCACGTCATCTTTTATCTAATGCCACGTCATTATTGAAAGTAATTGTCCCTCGCAAAATTTCTTCTTTATCCTGAATTTTCGATAAAATTATTTTCTATAATTTAAAAAAAGTTCTAAAATTTATGACAGACATAAAATAACGGTCCCATTAAATTACATCTCTATTTTAAAATCTTTTGAGTTTATTATAATAAAATTTTTTTTTAATAGGACAATAAATAAGTCCAATCACACTGAATATTGAGTTGTTTAAATTTATTTTACTAAAATAAATAAAATATGAATTTTATCAAAATTTGACAAGTTAATTTTTCAAATTGATTTCGAAAAAATTTCTAATTAAGTCGGTTATGAGTCGAACTCAAATAAATTAATTTTTTTATATATAATATTAGACTTTTTTTAATTTAATGAGTCAAGTTCAAACCGAGTTCAATAAATTAATAAGTCTCAAAATATATTCAAACTTAATTTATTTATTTAGCGAGTCAATTTGAAACGATCCTCTAATCAAATTGAGTTTAAATAATGATGCTGCATTTTTTGGTCTGTAAGGGTTTCGAACTCCGTTGCTTGAGAAACACTCAAAGAAAATGATCAGAGTGCCATCGAGTTGGCTCTGACGGTAGCCGCTTCAATGCTTAAGTCAATAAAACTGAATTGAAAGACTGTAATTGTAAATCAAAGAATGAGCATGAATATAATAGCGTACCTTAAGGTTTAATTTATAGGCTGCGGTCTTCCTAAGTTGATTAGGATTTGGAGCCATAGAAATAGAGATTTGATCATCGGAGAGTGGCAATTACCATGTTGGACACTGCGCTTGTGAGATATCCATGGGTGACAGTTTTCTTGTTGAAGACTGTTTCCTTATCCTTAGTTCGGTAGGAGACCAAAGGCGATGACGAGCTCTGAACACCGAGAGATGCTCTGAAGGCCTTGTGCTTAGACCTGTAGATTCTGAAGGCCAAGTGCCTAAGCCTGCCCTAGATGGTTGAGTGTCCAAGTTTGCTCTAGATGGCCGAGCTTTAACTGATCTATAATTACACGTGTTTCATAAAGACTGATCTGTTACTTCATGATATATAAAATAACTTGATTTATTTTATAATCCTATACCCAGTTTTGTTACGTTGAAAATAACCATTAAATTTCCCTTTCAATTTATACCTTGCCAAATTTGTCCATAAAACATGTTCACGTGTGCATTGTTTGTAAACTTATTTTTGTGCATTTTAAAAAGTAAAAATAATTTTAAGAACTTTGTCAAACAATTGAACAGTTTTTTAAAATAACTTTTACAAATAAAAACACAAAAACTTCGTGTAAATCTCTCTCCAAAAGACCTTATATAAATTTGATTAGATGAAGTTTAACCACCATAAATGAAAATGTGTATAAAAGAACTTAGGAATCATTATTGCATTAGTGTACTTAAAAATGAATCTATCTAAATTTAATATAGGATGATGTGTTAATAAATTTTTTTAATTAATAAATGAGTTAATAATTTTATCATTTTGGAATGGGAATTCTTATCTCCTTGAAGAGATAGAACCTGAATCCCATGTCAATCCATTGCCATTGCCCAAGGGCATGCACGAATGAGCCGACCAAGCCCAATAGAAAGTCAATCTAGCCTTGCATAATAACTAAACAAACCCGATATATATAGTTATTGATAAAATTAAGACAATCATCCTTTTTGGAAATTTAAGGAAATTTAAGCAAACAGGGAAAGTGATTTCCCTAACATTATCCATCTATGCTCTCATATGATTAATCTGTAAGGTGATTACTAAAAGAAGAAAATATGCTAAAATTAATTATTAACTCAGGTCATTTGTATAGAGTGAGTCATTTGTATCATTTTAATAAAACTTTGATCATTTTAAAATTATTATTATTATTTTAATTACGTGTAAAGGGAGTAGAAGTTTGTTGGTGAGAGATTTTAGTAACATTTAATTACTATTGCCAACAACTCTTTCTTTTATATATATATATATATATATATATATATTAACAGAAGAAAGTGTTGATATCTATCATTTCTATGAAATTTTTTCAAAAATTAAGAGTTGACTCCTTTAAATTTTTTGGATTTTTATAAAAATTCTCTTTAAATTATACTTTTGCTTGTTTTTTACTCTACCCATGTACTTTTTTTTTATATTTCCCAATCCCATATAATTTTTTTTGTTATTTTTGGGACTCATACAATTTTTCAAGGTATATTTTCAAAAAATATTTTTGAATTAATTTTTTAAACAGAAATATTTTTTATTAAATAGAGTTTCATGAGTTCTAAAATTCGTTACTCTTTAAGTTTTGATATTTCAAGTTAAAATGAGTCTTTTGAAGAAAAAAATTGCATAAAAATTTTAGGTTAAAGACAAAGAAGCTTCTAAAAATTAGAGGTGTCAATTTTTAATACGACACGACAACACGACTCGAATACGATATGAAGTTAACGGATTTGGGTTTAGCATAAATGAGTTTGAGTCATAAACGGGTTGACGCATATAATATGATTAATAAATAGGTCGTGTTTGAGTTTTACTAATGTCAACTCGTTTAACACGACTTAACACGTTTAATTATAAAATATATTACGAGTTAAGGTAATTCGTCTCATATCAAATATTTATCAAAGTTTTAAAATTTTTTATTTATAAAAGAGGATTCTACTTTGATTTGGCCCATGTCCAAAGTTACTAAACTTGAAAATTATCTATACATATTAAAAGATAGGTAATTGTTTTTATTTAAAAAATAAAAAAATTAAAATAAACGGGTTAAGTGTGTCGACACGTGTAACTTGTTTAATAAATGAGTTGGGTTGGAGTTTTGAAACTTGACACGATTAGTTAATAGTGTCAAGTTAGAGTTCACACATTTTTGAATATGTATACTTTAACACAATCCGAACACGATACGATAATATGAATTGACACCCTTACTAAACACTGAATGAATTCAACCAATAACAAAAAAATTACATTTATTTGGAAATTTTTTTAAAATTACATGAGAGAGTTAAAAAAATTCATACTTTCACCCTTCTTAAGTAATATATTTAAATCTGTTACTGTACTATTTACCTCTAACACAACATGCCACACGGTAGTCTATAAAAGAAACTGACAGCTTAGCATCCAAAAAAAAAAATGATCCAAACGCTACGTGACTGAACACCTACTCGGACTCTTATCTTCTGAATACCTACTATTAAAACGTGCATTGCATGAAAACCAAAAACAAAAATGTTTTTAATATTTTGTTGCAGGGTTGGCTTACGAAAACAACAATATTTTAACCACCCTGGTTTCTTCAAGCTCGAGGTTTACGTTACAGCTTGCTGCAATAACTATGGATTATGTGCCTTCCAACCCTTTTTTGGCATGCAAAAAAAATGGTATTTATCGAACTTTTTTGACTGATTTTACTTAATTTCTCATTAATAAATCAACACCTACCCTGGAGGCTGGAACATTAATGGCTGTATGGTGATCAACCCATCGATTAGTGACATTTGATTTTCCCATTTTCTCCTTTATTACACTAATATACTTCCTTTTTTTTGTGAGTGTAATGAAATAATAAGAAAAAATTATGGATTATTACTCCACCAGTCCTTGCTTTCATACATTTCTGTAGTAATCTAAGGATTATAATCAAGCCAAATTGCAGTGTTGTGTAGAGTAGATCAGATTGTTGGTTTTTCTAAGTTGTGTTTGGAAATCAAAAAATTCTACAATGTGTGTGTGTGTGTATATATATATATTCACAGTTAACTTTGCACTCTCACTCAACTCTGTCTATATTCAAAGATTTGCATTTTATCAAGTTTTTGTTACCCTAAAATGAATTTTTTGTATTTTGGATATGAGTTAAAAGGTGGGTTTTATGATTTATTGCATGTATTGGTGATTAATGCTAGTTTAGATGTGCCATTTGATGATCATATTGAAATTTGCAGTCTAATGCACTTGATCATGGAGCTTGGAATATTTTTAGACAGATATTCAATTCGCTCAAGGAAAAATTGTCGATTATAGAAGAGATTCAACAAAAATTTCACACTTTTTCTGGCAAAAAATTAATCTAAAGTGCATGTTTTTTCTTGCATAAATGTACTGTTTATTTGATTGTTATTTGATTTTCTATTAAAAAATGTGCATGTATATTTAGAAATATATATATATATATTTGGAATTATTTGAGGCTAATAACTTGTTTGGATTTGAATATATATATATATATATTTGGATATAGTTTGGTTATATATGAATATTTGCATCAAAGATTAGGGGTTCTACTAAATTATTTTTCCCTTTTTATTAATTCAGTCTTGAAAAATGAAACAAGTGAAAGTTACATAACTAAACATCATATTATTTAGTTTTGATTTAGTCCACATATTTGTATAATTGGACAAAAAAATTAAGTTTTTGTAGATTTCTATCTATTTAATCAAATATTGAGATCATGTTAGTAAAGAGTTTTAGCTGAAACCCAAGTCACTAGATTTTTATTTATTTAATATTGCTGCTGTTAAGTTGTCTAGTATTTTCTTATTTTGTAATTAAATTAATTATAATACGTCATTAGTTACATAAAAAAACAAATTTACTTAATTGAAATAAAAGTTTAACAAATGGTATGTCATAACATGCAATATTTCACATAATTTTTTATTTAATACATGGCATTGATGTTACTTAAAATATATATATATATATATATAGATATATGTGTGTGTGTATAGACACGCACTCTGATGCTACATGAAATTGGGGGGACAATATAGAATAAAGAAGCAAATCAAGAGAGAATTTTAAAATTGAAGTTGCTCAATTTTGAAGCCAAGACCGTGAAAAATGGGAAAAGGAGGGGCAAAGAGTTTAGAGAGTACAACCTTAAAGAGGGTGGGAATAGATAAAAATCCGCTCTTGCCCATAGGAAAGCCAAACATGGCCCGTGGTTTTCCTTTTCCCTCACTTGAAACCAACTGTATTTCTCTTTCAGCTAACCCTAAGCCGTTGTCTTCCTTTTAAACCCCTCATCATCATCTCCCTAACCCATCACCTTCAGCAACAGAGATACAAAATTTCATCTCTCTTTTTTCTTTTTCTTTTCTTACGTAATACATATTCAGTTTAGTAACCTGCATATAGATACATACGTCTATCTCTGCCTTGTTTGTATGCTCTTTTCTTCTTCACCTGGGACTTGCCAATCTTTTTGGGGAAATTCTTGGTGATTTTTGGTTCTTTCTTTATACCCAAATCATAATTTTGCATTTTCTTGGCCTTTTCATTTAATATTCTCGTAACTTCTCCAATTTCTGTAGTTTTCTTTGTCGTTTTTTTTAGTAAGACTTTTGATCTTTCATGGTCATGTCTTGGTAATTCTTGTCTGTTTGTGGATTCCCAGATCGTAATTTTTCAATTTCTAGAGGTTTTTTTTTTTGTTGTTGTTGATTATAACATTGAATTTATTGTATAATTGAGTTTCAATGGGGATTGAGAGGATGTCAGCTGATCGAAAAGGCAAGGAGTATTGCCAATTGCGGAACGAGACGAATAGCAAGTCGAAGAAGAACCAGCGAGGGCAGAGAAAAACTTATCGGGTTCAGAAGCTATATGAAACGTGCAAGGAAGTTTTTGCCTCTGCTAGGACTGGTTTTGTTCCACCTCCGGCTGATATCGAACGGCTACGGTCGGTTTTGGGTATGTTTTGTCTATTTTTTTTTGTTTCCATTGATGCATTCGAGTTTGTCACGAAATTAGTAAGTGGATTATCTAATTTCATTGGATTTGGGTTCACATTTGGTTCACATTTGATGATTATGATTGGTGATTGAATTTGGTTGAGGCTTGCTTTTTGTTAACCTTAGTGATATGTATGTCTCAAATGTGATTATGACTTGCTGATTTCTATTTGGATTTGAGCTGCTTTGCAATGATCAATGATGACAAATATGATTGAGATGTGAAACAGAATTTTATTTGTTTGTGCCCTTTTTCCATTCAATTACAAAGCAAACACTTGAAGTTTGTGAGCAAATGATGCCAAAGCTTGGCATTGTACTTGGTCTACCCTTTTTACTACCTCACATTGGCAGGACCAACTGTGTAATGGCCTTTTTCCATATCATGAATAAATGGGACTACCTTTTTTACTATTTTCAGTATTGGATTTCTATTCTCCACACATTGTTACTTAGTTTCGTCTTGGAAAGAATTGAGGGAAAGACGAGGAGAAGCCTTTATTTGCTTGGAATTCTGTTAGACCAGATCTTTTCTTCCCTTAATAAAAATATTAAATCTTTTTTGGTTTCCTGTACTTCCGCGAAATGTTGGGTGTTAAAAATCTCTGGTAAAGCTATAAAAAAATTTCCTGGTGTCTAAAGATGCCCGAGGCCAAACACCCCCTACTCCTGTTCCGCTTCTACTGTAATCATTGACCCCTCTTGATGTGTATAGAATTGATAAAGATCAATTCTTATTACATTATGTTTAATTTGCTGAAGAATTACATCCAATTTGCATGTTTGAATTTTTGATATTTTAGGGCATGAAATGCAGTTAGATTGGTGGAATCTAGAACTTGCTTTCTTAAGAAACTAGAAAAACTGAACAAATAGTAGATTTACCACATAGTGACGTATTAAGATATCTGAATCTAGTTCCTACTGATGAACAGTTAGTAGATTTAGCAGAATTGACTTGCAAAAGCAACTCTCTGTGGAAATTTGCTTCAAGGTTCTAAGTTTAATTTCTTTAGTAGGCATCTTGGGATTCAAGCAGAATTGACTTGCAAAAGCTAGTCTCTTTGGATATTTGCTTCAAGATTCCTAGTTTGATTTCTTCAATATGCATCTTGAGATTTTGTTTTTTACCCATTTGAAATGAGATTATTTCACTGCATCAGAAGAATCATCCTGCCTTGTTACAAAAAGATAAAATAAAATAAAATGATTTTTCCCCTTCTTTTGGTGATCATCAGACAAAGAGCCACATTAGTAGAGCATGTGCATGCACATTCACACACCACTATTTTTATTTTTATTTTTTTTTGTGTGTGTGCGCGTGTGTGTTTTTATATTTATTTATGCTTAGGAGGATTGCTTTCTCATGTGTAGATAGCGTGCGAGAAGTGGATGTTGGCCTCAGGCCAAATATGCCATTCTTCAGGACGACTGCAAGTGATCGAGTTCCTAAAATAACATACCTACACCTCCATGAGTGCGAAAAGTTCTCGGTACATAAACTTTAGATGCTTCTATTATTCGTGTGAGATGGCGATCAATTTTTGTTGGGTTTTTAATTAATTCTGTTTGTTTTTATCTTTATCACTGACTTATTGCAGATTGGGATCTTTTGCTTGCCACCATCGGGTGTCATCCCACTTCATAATCATCCTGGTATGACTGTATTTAGTAAGCTTCTCTTTGGAACCATGCACATCAAATCATATGACTGGGTGGTTGACGCCCCTTGCAACACAACCGCAAATGTCAATGATTTAAACAGTAAGCTATTCCTTGATGCAGCCTCTGTTCCTTTTTGTACTTTTTTTTTTTATTTTCATGTTGCTACATGCTATATATGGAAAAAATAAAATAATCTTTACTTGCTTACAGACAAATAAGCATTTGTGTGTAAATACTGTGTTTCCGCTTGCTGTTTATTAAAAGCAAACACTCAAAGTTAGTTTAGCTGGCAGAGATTGCTTTTAGCTAATGTTTTAGTTACCTTCAGTAGTGTTTCAATAGCAATTTTGGCACCCCCACTTGATGGAAGTTGAGAATGGATAGCAGTTAGTGTTTTATTTGAACTTCTGTAAAAATGATTCTTAATTGGATATTTTTGCAAATCCCCTATAGTTGGATATTTTGTTTTTATAGATGCCTTTTTATTTTTTTCCTCTTAGTTATTTTTTTTCCTGCTTTTGGAAGAAAGTTACAAATTCGGTTCATGTTTTTTCAAATGCAGGTGCAGTTAAACCGGCTGGAGTACAGTTGGCGAAGGTTAAGGTCGACTCCAACTTCACTGCTCCTTGCAATGCCTCCATCCTTTATCCAGCTGATGGAGGCAACATGCACTGCTTTACAGCACTGACACCATGTGCGGTGCTTGATGTGTTGGGCCCGCCATACTCTGATCCTGATGGCCGACATTGTACATACTACCATGACTTCCCATTCTCCAATTTCACGGGTATAATGTCTGCGTCTTGTCCTTTTTTTTTTTAATTTAAGCTACAGTTTGCTTTGTTAGGGATTTTGATATCACAAAGTACCCTTGAAATTCTATATAAAATTATTATATAAGTGTTGGCAGTGAAATTGTTGGTAAAATTTTTCCAGAAAATACATCCCAACACTAAACCAACCTTTATTTCAATTATTTGGGTTTGGAAATTAAAAATGTTATGATGGATCTGTTAGGAAATGAACATAACACTAACGGATGTATGTTCTACTCGTGCATTTGCATTTGCATTTATTAATACTTCGACAACTTGGGGTTGGATTCGTAAAGTTGCTTTTTAGTTTATATGTACTCCAAACAGTTCATTTTAATATATTTTTACAAATAAATGCATGCAAGTGGTGCATGCTTTCTAACTCAAGCATGACGTGCTGATTTTTTTGGTTCTTTATGAAAATTTAGTTGATGGGATATCAGTGCCGGAAGAGGAGAGTGAAGGCTATGCATGGCTTGAAGAGTTGGAGAAACCTGACAACTTAACTGTAATTGGAGCAAAGTACAGCGGTCCAAAGATTGTGAAGAATTGATATCATCAATGTACTTCCATTTTTCCACTTCATGTTGTGTAGGTCAGCTGATTGTGCAGCAGATGGACTTTGTTTCTTTCTTTTTTCTTTTCTCCCCTTTATGGGGATAGATAGTGCTCTCTCTCCAGTTTAAACAGTTATATGTACATAATCAAATATAACAAGGAAAAAAAAAAAAGATGAGCATTGGAAGTTTACCGGGTAGTTAAAAAATGCACATTTTTCTTCAGCACACTCCGTCTTTACTTCTTCAGCACTCTTGCGTCTTTAGATTGCAGCACTCTGTACTTGTTCTTTTTTTGATTAATGTTAAGTGAATATTCATAGTATTTCATTTTAAGGTAAATGCTTTCTAAACTATTTTGCGAGATTAGTATGGAGGAAAAGTGGTTATAAAAGGTACTCCTTGTTTACCATTGGAAAAGTGGTTATAAAAGGTACTCCTTGTTTACCATTAACTACCGGTTGTAAACGAGTTGAGTTGAATCAATCGGTTGACTTGTTATGATTTACGAGTTTTATAATTTATTTATTTTTTGAGTTGATTTCGAATGAATATTTAGTTGAATCAATTATGAGTCGATTAGTATTTGTTATTTTATTGAGTTAATAAAATGTTTGGATATGATTTTTTGAATCAATCATGAGTCGATTAGTATTTGTTATCTTATTGAGTTAATAAAATGTTTGGATATGATTTTTTGAGAAATATTTTTAGAATGTGTTTTATAATTTTGTAGTTAATTTTTTGAAAATTGTGAAAATGTGTTTAGTTATGTTAATTAAAATTCAGTTTCTGAATTAAAAATTATAAAAATGTGTTTGGATGTGATAGTCTTAAAATAGATCTAGAGATGAAAAATATGAAAACTCATTTGGATGCAGAAGACATAGGGTGAAAAGAAGGGGTCTTGGGGTGTGTGTATGGAAGATATGGGTAGATGAAAAATATGAAAACTCATTTGGATGCAGAAGACATAGGGTGAAAAGAAGGGGTCTTGGGGTGTGTGTATGGAAGATATGGATAGATACTCTCTCTCGTCTTCATCTTTTGAATTTTTTTTTTTTGTTATTTTAAAATTTTTGAGACTACATTGAAATACTTTTCGGAGTTGTATTAAGAATAAAATTAGGAGTTGGTATCCAAATAACTTTAAAACATGTTTTGAGTTGGTATGTGGTTTAAATTGATTTTAAAGGCTCATCTACAAAACTGGCATCGATTTTTGCGTCAACAAAAAGTGGATTTCTGAACTCTTACTATTGTCATGTGGTGGGACTGGGTTGCTTGTTTGTTTTTGGCACATTATGCAAAGGATGCTGATGTAAAATAAACTCCAAACCAAGAAGAAAATTGCAATGACATTTTTGTTGTGATGTATCTGGATTCTAGACTATCTATCATAGGTAAGGACAAGAAGAAAAAGCCTGCACTTAACATGCATGATCATCTGATGCGTTAACAACAATGCCATCTTCCACTCAGAGCCATATATACATATATAATATCAAATCAACCCAAGCACTCTCTCTATCTTTTGTTTCTCTCATGGCTTTCTGGTTCTTGGAAGCAATCTCTTTGCTCTTCCTTTTCTTCTCTGAATCTAATGCTGTCTTCCAGGACAACCCACCAATGTTTCTTTTAAGCAGTATTCTGGTTACATTGTAACCGATCAACGCCATGGCCGAGCTCTATTCTACTACTTTGTTGAGGCTGAATCCTACCCGCTTTCACGTCCCTTAACCATGTGGCTCAATGGAGGTTCAATTCAACCCATTATTTAGCTTGCTTTCCTCTGTCATATATCACAGCAAAATATGTTTCATATTCGTAACTTCCATTTGTGTTTGAATTTTTTTATATCAGGACCTGGTTGTTCTTCGCTTGCTTACGGTGCATTCATGGAACATGGTCCATTCAGAGTGGGAAAGAAGGGAAATCTAGTAAAGAATGACTACTCCTGGAATTTAGGTGCCACTTTGCTAGTTTGGATTATCTTAGACTTCGTAGTCTTCCATTTTAAGGAAAACCAGTTGCTAGATTGATTTTAAATTTCCACTTGCATGTTACAGCATCTAACATGTTATATGTTGAATCACCACTTGGGTTTGGATTTTCATATTCAAACACAAGCTCAAATTACATGTGGAATGATGACAGAACTGGTATGCATCTTCTTGTTGATTCATTTTATGACAATTTAAGTTTTTAAAACAACTAACTAATGATTTAACATGGTATCAGAACATTGTTTTTGAGAGGTCTCGCACACCTCACACATTGTCAATGCCAACTCTACGTGTAAAATGGGTTACACGTGAGAGAATGTGTTAGCGCTTGATATACATTACATTATCGACCAATTCTCTAACAACTAAAGCTTTTAAAGCCATTGGTGATTTATCATTCTTATTGATCATGATTATGTTCTGCCTAGTCTTTCTCAATATATCCACTAAATGATTGGTTTTGCGTGGTGGCAGCTAAGGATAATTTGCGATTCATCGTTAAGTGGTTGGATGAATTCCCAGAGTACGGAGACTCTGATTTTTTTTTAGCTGGTCAAAGCTATGCAGGTAACAAAGGGAAACAGCATCATTAAAATTTGATGTGTTTCTTTATGGGGGCTTAATTTTAGAGTACTATTTTCCTTTCAGGACATTACATTCCTCAGCTTGCAGATTTATTGCAAAAGTATAATAGTAATCCAAACAATAAACCCATCAATCTCAAAGGCATTGCTGTAATCATCTCTCCACAACATCTGATTTCCCATTCTTAATTTTCTGTAATTTTAAGAAGATGAGTTCTATTTATTCTAATTATCATTTGCGCGCAGCTTGGAAATCCACTTTTAGATGCGGAGATTAGCGTAGAAGCTGGTGATTACTTGTGGACGCATGGTGCAATCTCTGATGAAACATTCATGTTGCAGAATATGAAGTGTAATTACTCCAAGCGTTTTAGCGAGCAATCTCATGATCTATATACAGAGGTATGCAACAATGTGTTCGCTAGAATTTCTGCAGAAATTGGTCACAATGTTGACGAGAAAGACCTTCTTCTGCCTCAATGCTTAAGCCCAAACTTGCAATTTGGGCATGGTACAACGCTAGGGAAAATACATGCAGAGGTATGCATTGAGTTTTTGCTTTGAACTTTCAATTTATATCTATATTTATTATTTGAGTTTTTGCTTTGAACCTCAATTTATATTTATATCTGTGAACAGTTTGCTGGGAGGGGAATTGGAGGTGATCCATGCCTTGAGGACAGAGTATTTTACTATCTCAACAAGCCTGAGGTTCAGCAGGCACTTCATGCCAACACAACTGACGTCCCAGTTGATTACTGCTTCTGCTCACGGTCTCTCTCTCTCTCTCTCTCTCTCACACACACACACATACATTAAGGATTTAGTGAGGAAATGAACGAGGAAGGAAAAAGGAAAAAGGAAAAAGGAAAAAGGAAAACGAAAGGAAAAACAATTTCACTTATGTTTTTTAAATTAAAAGTTCCTAAAAAATGCTTAGAATTAAAAAAATAAGAGAAAAACATGATGCAAAATTTAAAAATTCTCTCATATTTTTTTTTCATCTCTAATTTTTATGGTAATTGATTGATTTTTTTTTTCCTTTTTTCACTAAATACTTGACAAGTCAAACAGAACCTTGGAGGGTTCCGAAGGAAAAAAAAATTATAACCTGCCATTTTTGGCCATGTATGCCAGTACAAGTAATATTGCAACTGGCATTTGTTATTGCAGGACACTTATATATCAACAAGATAACTCGGTCACAAACATTATACCACTCGTTGGACGTCTTATTAAGAAGGGCATTTCAGTTGTGCTTTATAGGTAGGTTTTTGTTGTGAAAAGCAAGAAAAATACTTTCAATTTGCCAACTAAACAACACTCTCTGTTTAATGGGGTTTTGTTGTGGTTTTTATATATGATAGTGGGGACCAAGATTCAGCAGTTCCTCTTACTCAAACAAGGAAAATTGCTAATAATCTTGCAAAGGATTTGAAGCTACTCCCTTTCACCCCATATGCTCCTTGGTATGACAACCAGGAGGTAAGAAAACTCTCCAACATTACAAAAATCAAAATGATTGGTCTTGTTATTCTCTTTGTAATTCTGAATGGGTTTGGTATCATTTTCTTTTTTATGTTCGAATTTCCAAGAATGAAAATGATGAAAATATCAAAAAAATTTCATTTCCTAATAAACTCAAGATATAAAAAAATTGTGGAAATCAATTTCCAACAGTTTCCTCGAAACAGCCCCTTCCAATTCTTTTTTTCTAAAATGGTTTTTTGAAAAGAATAATACCTAGTCCCAAATTAAGTAGAAGGATTCTCCTCTTACTACAACACATAGTAACAAATTGTGTTTTAGACACATAACTAAGTAGAAAAAACTTTCTCTTGTCTCATTTCGGCCAAGTTTCTGTCCCTTTGAAAATACTCACATTTTTTTTTATTTATAGTTTTTATGTATTTTTTTTATTTTTTGTTCTTAAAATAAATGTTTTCAGAAACAAATGGACCTGAGGATTGAGGTCTTATCTAAGTGGTACAAGTGTTCACTCTCCATACAATTGGCATGAGCTCGATTTCTCTCCTCACATCGTTAGGGTTGTAAATAAGTTAAGTTGAGTAAAGCAGTGAATTGTTCAAGTTTAATTTGTTAGAATAAATAAGTCTCCTAATTGTGTTCAAGTTTGGCTTATAAATTTTTCGAGCCGATCTTGAACAACCTTCTGAGCTGAACTCGAGCAGTTTGATTTTTTATATAGTATTAGACCACTTCGAGCAGTTTGATTTTTTATATAGTATTAGACCTACTTTGAGCTTGCTTAACGAGTCAACCTTGAGTCGAATTCAATAAATTAATGAGTTTCAAAATATGTTTAAACTTGTTTATTTTGCGGGCCTATCTCGACCAAATCGAGTACAAGCCAAACTCGAACAACTCAAGTTATTTTACAACCTTACACATTGTTGTATAAAAATAAGAAACAAACACAGGCATGGAAGTTTTTGTTAATGATCACTAAATTTGACGCCAAATTGCATGAATATGGACCCGATAGATCTTGGGCTTTCTTATAGCTAGGAAGATGTATGTTTGAATTGGAATGAAAATGAATTTTGTAGGTAGGAGGTTGGTCACAAACATTTGGTGGGCTAAGAGGAGGAGGGAACAATATAACATATCTGACATTTGCAACAGGTAAGGGGTGCGGGCCATGCGGTTCCATTCACTTCCCCCTCCCAAGCTTTCACATTGTTCCGATCGTTCCTTAGGGGATCTCCACTTCCTAGCCAACCATGACTGGTTTTTGGGGTCAAATGGCTCAATTATATGCATTTCTACCTATATGTTGTTTTACAACAGTTTGAAGCAATAAAGTTTTGTTTACAATAATTTGTATGGCAAGCCTAAGAAGCTCAATAACTCTGTGAGGAGCTTTTAAAAAATTTCTTCAACGGCTTGTCGTCTAACCTGTCAAATTATAGGCAAGTCATTCATTTTATTATGTTGGACAAGGAAAATAGCTTTGTTAGCCACTTTCTCTCAGCAACCATTATGTTGTCCAATGGTTACAAAGAGAGACTTGTACATTCAAAAAGGCTATTTTACTTTTTTTTTAGAAAGGAAGATGTTATATGTATTTTTAATTTATAAGAAAATGTTCATGCTTCTCAAATTTCTATCCCAAATGTGAAACTAATGTGACAGAATTACATTAATTACATAATTTCAAGTAGTGTTAGTAATCTAATGTCATGTCAATGCCACTGTCGTCAGTTTATGATACAATTTTGAGAAGTATAGCATTGCTCCCAATTTATATCTCCAATCTGATATGTCAAGATATGATAGTTTTGGGTCGCACGTGATGTAATCTTCCAAGCCATTTTATCTTAACACATCACATTGAAATACAATTAGAAATATAAATTAGGAATACCTAACACTACTTTCTGAAAAATGTACCATTCGAATAAGAAAACTCTAAAATATAACATTTTGATACTGTAATAATCTCAAAATATAACTTTGACACGAAAAAATGACATTTTAGTTGGAAATGCTCTTAGAATTTATGGTGATACGGATTCTTGTCATTCAACATTTTATTTTATAACAATTTTGAAAACGCACTGCCAACCTTATTTTCTAATTTTTTTTTCTGTTTTTGAAAGCATAAAACAGTTTTTATAAACTTTTGGAAGCAATATTGAACACACACACACACACACACAAAAAAAAAGAAAAAGAGAGTTCCAAATGGAAACTCTTGTTGTTATAACAGAAACAATACAAACTGGATATATCCAGGGGCCAAGGATCATGTCTAAAATTGTCCCCAAAAACAAATTAAATTAGTTAGTACCTGTGCAGATAAACACTTGCTTTCTTTCTATAATTTATCAAGAAAAAGTAGGGATACTGAGCTGACCATTAATGTCCCCATCATGGTTGCTTACAATTGATAGTTGCAACTTAAATAATCTTCATGACCATATTAGTAATAGTGTAATACAGATGTTTACAACATAGCTTCCATTTTAGCAAAGTAGATGCCTCTGGTGCCCTAAACTAACATGGTTAGGAACTATGGTCGATAACTAATACCCACATATATATATATATACACACACACAGACACACAGACACACACTAATCTCATTTCTTTTTGCTTTTCTATTTTTATTTACTTCCAACTGTTCAGATTGTGCTTCAGCAAATACAACCCAAATCTTCATCTTCAATTCTCAATCTAAACCATTGACCTAGTTGAATAGAATAACCACAACTTGGCCTCAAAGTCTTCACATTGCAATAATAAATATTAATATATCTTCATGACTCAAAGCATGTGGACCACCATCTCTCTCTCTCTCTCTCTATGATCATCATTTATATTTATATATGAGTTAACCAGACAACAACTCAGAAAAAAAAAAGGTTCTACTTTGCCTTTGAACTTGTAATTTAAATTACATTAGTTAAAATTTTAAAAATTAAAATATGAATCCAATTTTTTTAAAAAAGGTGTGATTGGTGAGGGCTGCTACTCTATTTTATCATCCATTGACCATCCTTGTTTAAATTTTATGACTAAAGAGAACCGCCCAAAAACCTAGTATTTATTTAACACCTATTTTAACTGCCAAACTACCCCTTACTTTTATTGAATTTGATTTCTTTTGTTGACCATTTTTTTCCTTTTTTTTTTTGGGAAGAGGGGTATTTTTTTATAACTTGGGACAACTTTTATATAGCCTGCCCTATAGTACTGTGAGGGCTAGCATTGAATAAGGCAAGATTAGGAGTTTATTCGTATATTAATTTAATAGCTTAATTTTGATGGAAACAACTAATTAATTATCAAGTCATTGTTAAGATTACTTATTTTCAGTAACTATGAAAAGTTGGAAGAAAAAGGAAAATAAAAGTAAAGGAAAATTTTAAATTAATAGGTTATCACTTATCACACTTTCCTCAAACATAACAATAATGGTTTTTTTAAAAAATTAATTTCTATTTTCATTTTAGCCAAGAATATATATATATATATATATATATAATTTTTTTTTCTTTTTATCACTAGAGCTACAAACCAAAAGCTTTTAACCTTTTTTTATTTTATTTTATTTATACAACCACAGGGAGCAATCTAAGAAAAGATGTTTAATTTCAAATTCGAATCTTATAAAAAAGTAAAACAGGTTGGATCCATGCAGTGTTGATGGCTGATCTATTAATTAATTGTATATTATGGTGTTATTTTACACTTAGTCATTCAGATTAAAAAGTCAAGAACTTGTCACGTCACTTTTAGTTTCTCTAACCACCCAAGCTGAAAATTTTATCTGCTCTAAACAAAATTATGTTAAAAAAGAGAGGAAATTGTTATCTAGTTTTCAAGTCAAACTAATTTCATCAGCTATCTAAAGAAAAAGCTACAATATCTTCTTCTATTTCCTGCCTATAAAAGAAAGCTAAGAAATATATGTATGCATGGGTGTATCAAATTTTGGCTGAAATAAAGCTTTGTTGAAGACGTCAGATGAATAAATATTTGAGAATGTAAAGTTTATAGTTCAATATTTTACGAGTATTTTAGGGTTACCTTTCTCGCAAATGAAACTTGTATGAAATAGCTGTAAAAGATGACTCTAATTTATAATTCGGTCCCGTAACTGAAACTACCTGTCGTCGAATAACTCTAAGGTGTAGCTCGGTTGAAAACGTATAAGTATTTGAGAATGTAAGGTTCATAGTTCAATATTTTACGAGTATTTTTAGGGTTATTCTTTTTGCAAATGAAACTTGTATAAAATAACTGTAAAAGATAACTTCGATTTACAATTCGGTCATGTAACTGAAATACTTGTCATTGAATAACTGGAATGTGTAATTCGATTGAAAACATTAGAGGAATAAGTATTTGAGAATGTAAAATTCATAGTTCAATATTCTACGAGTATTTTTAGGATTATCCTTTTCGTAATTTTTTTTTGTGTGAAATAACAATAAAAGATGACTTTGATTACCAATTCGGTCCGTAACTAAAATAGCTACTGTTGAAAAAAACAAAAAAAAAAAAATGACTGAAAAAAATCAACATGCTAGCTTTATCAATCAGCACCCAATGATCAGATTAGCTTAGACTTTTTATTTTTATTCTTTGTGATGCCGTAAAGTTGACCAATATATATTCTACCTTTTTTTTTGGGTTAGACATATTTATACTATTTGGTTTTATTTTCTTGTACTAATTTTTCTTCAATAATTTAATGAGAGAGATTTCTTATGAAAGTTCAATAGCAAGTAAAGTAAGACCTTAGTTGGATGCCTTGTACTACTAATTTTCTAGCAAATTGTTTACAGATAGACTAGGGGTTTACACTTGGACTGGGTCGATCACATCATCATAAGTATGCAGTGGCAATCGTGACATAATATCTTTATATTTATATAATAGGTCATATTTGGTTTATTAGCAACAAGTTTGGTTTAATAGTTATAAAAAAATTAATTGTTAAATGTTTAACTGGATGAAATTGGTTGAGAATATATATATATATATAAAAGAAGTTGAAGAGTTCGTATCCCGAGGTATACCTAGGTCATAATTTTAGTTTAATCTTAAGCTCAAGATTAAAGCAATTATAAATATTTGGGTGTTACATGATGCAAGTAATTAATTATTATATGATATTTTACATGAAGTTTGAAATTTTCAATGATCATAAGAGGCTTAAATTAACTTTAGATTGTTAGTTCTATGGTGATTTCAATATAAATTAAGAAACTTATTGATGCAGTTGTTGGGAATGTCGTATGAATTTATTAAATTCTTAATAACTTGATACGATTTAAAAAATGAATAATATGTAGATTCATTTTGTTTTTATATTTTGACTTAGTTGGTATCTTATTTTGTGATTTATATATATAAGAGTATTATTTAAAAAAAAAATTATAAAAAGATATACGATAGTTTTAAGGTTTTTTTTATAAAAAGATATACGATTTTGTGTAAGTTATTATTGGATAAAGTGAATTTCGGGTTTGTTAGTATTTTGTTATTATGATATTCTCAATATTATTCTTGTATATTAGCATAAACATCTTGTCTAATCATACAAATCATGTGTCTTTTTGTATTTTTATATTTTTTTTATTTGAGATTGGTTTACGATTTGATTTTATTGTTTTCGCACAACATCACTTTTAAATCACATTTGAAAATAAGCCACAAAGTTAATTAATGAGACAAAATACGACAATACTTAAATTATATAATATTTTTTAATATTTTAATATTTTATTAAATAATTTAGATATATATATATACGTATAATATGTGTGTATATATATATACATATACATAAATATAAATTTGTATGTTTAATAATATAATTAGTTGATTAATTTTGATTTTTAAAAATAAATTTTTAAACAGAAATGGAGATGGAGATAAATGACATAATAAATATGCAAAACGAAAATAGAGATATTTTAACGGACAAGAGTGGAAGAATGGATGGACACCTCACCGCATCCCATTACCATTTATACCGACGAGTGAATATATGGCGCCAACGGTCATCGCCCTATTTGCAATGATAGCGAATAGAGTAATGATGAAAAGCAGAAATTATAGAGCTTGAAATTGAGGCAATGGTGTTAGTGCGGTGGAAGTTAATGTTTGGGGGGGTGGTAACCAAGTCCAGCGCACACAATTTTGTGCCTTTTAAGAATCAACATCTGTGCTATCTCACAATAAATCAGAAGAGTTTAATGATTTATAAATGTGGGTGAATATATATATATATATACATACATATATATATTTTGAAGATTGGCCTTGGTAAACTTTTAACAACTGCATGTGGATAATAGCATTAAGATAGATAACTCCTTGTAGTTGTAAGAGAGGTCAATGCATGGACAGCCGTGTCCCTCCCGCGTGTTTAACAGGCGTGAACACCGGAACCTGACGACAACAAACAAGGGCCCACCCCCCTACGAAAGCCACCGGCTACCGGGGCCAGGAGATCACCCTTTCAGACTTTGACTGGTCTCCATGTGACAGTTTCTCTGTACGAAGCTTCAAAGATGGGACCAATATATTATGGGATGATAGTACTATATAGGAAAATGGCTTCCGAGTATTGCGGCTCTCTCTCTAAAGTCTAAAGCCCAATTGTGTCATAAACGTTGAAGTTGAATTCTTCTTTCTTAGTTATTTCCTTTATTCAACTCTCTCTCAAACTCTCTCTGTATATACATATATATATGTATGTATGTATGTATCTAATTGTCTGTATAAAATACGTATATGAGTGTAGTTGGGCAGTTGACATTTTTAAGTGTGTGGGCGTAATGGGGGAAAGGTGAGCACTTAGATTTGAATTTGTTTAAACCGAGTCAGAATATGATCGGTTGTTTAATTTATAAGAAGACAAGTATTGCAACATATATAGATGGCCAAAATGTATAGAGGAGGCTAAGATAGAGCAGAAGCTAGAGATCATATATATATCTAAGCAATGGAGGCCGCTAGGGTTAATGTATCTAACGGCGGTGGTGCAGTTACAGAAGAAAACAGTACTGATGAATCCATTGGCCGTGAAGAGGGTTGCAGTCAAGAAGCTGCCGCTAAGGTACAGGTCTTTCATTATCGTAAATGTTTTGCTTAATAAAGATCTATCATTGCTAAAACAGTTCTATCATCAGAACTAATTGTCATAGAAACACAATTGTTTCATAGACAGATTCTTCTTCTTCTTGCCATTTTTTCTTCTTCTTTTTTCTTTCTTTTCAGTGATGCATTGGTTTTCTCTCTCTTTTATTTATTTATTATTATTTTTTTATGTGAAGTTCTTTGTAAATATACAGCTGGGTTATAACTTATAAATGGAGGTCATGAAAATTTTTCTCTTTATTCAAGAAGTTTTGATTTATTATGCTATATATGTTTGGTAATAGTATATGGAATTGAAGCCTAAAAATTAAAATTAATTGAAACTGAAAGCAAGTTAGTTTGAACTAACTTGCTTTCAATTCTAGTCGGTCAATTACAATTCTTCTTCTTTTTATACAAGGGTGACTCGAATTAAAATTGTGTATATCAAAAAGATGAATCTTTTCATCTTGAATAGGCCAACTTATCTTGACCAATTACAATTCTAAAGTCCAAATTTTGCAATATCTAACACAACTTTAGTTTATTTTCTTTTAAAATCTTTAGGCAATTGACATGTTTTATATTATGATCTTGGGAAGATAGATGGCTTGAATATATTTTTCTTGATTCTTGATATTTTTAAAATGTTTCTAAGAAGGCCACGGCACACGTACCACAACCTGATGATCGTTATAATGTAATTAATTGTGCTACTGTTCTAGTGCAATTGTGGCAACGGTGGATTAATATTCATGTAGCAGCCACCTTAAATCACTAATGTGATGAAAATTAATTAATTATTAAGAGAAATGTTTGGTATACCAAATTTAGTTATTTATTCTTTTATGTTAATATGTTAAGAATATTTTTGAAATTAATGAAAAATTTAGCTTCTTTTAAAGAAGAGTTGTGATAATACAAGTCAATAAATTTGTTTAGTGTATATATCTCTATATATATATATATATATATATATCTGGCCTTACTCAATTCTTAATATTACAAAAAAAAATGCAAATATATGTTTTTAAACTTTAAATTTTATTCTACCAATTGTTGAGAGTAGAGATTTTGATGTAACCGTTGGTAAAAGAGAAATGTTTGTATACCAGATTTAGTTATCTATTTTTGTTCATTACGGATGTGTCAAAAGTAATTTTGAAATTAATAGATAAATTTTATTTTTTTATATAAATGTAAAGAAGAATTATGATAAATATTTATGTCAATAATAATTATTTTTTAAGTGTATATAGTATTAATTTTAAAATAATTGGATGAATAAACAAACCATGGAGTGAAATGGGTGTGTATGATGAAGAAGACACATGAATAATATGGAAACCCTGATAGTTTGGGGGGGGTCAAAAAAGAGCCACCGTTATTGATGAAAATTCTGTAGTGGAAAGATAAATTAAAGGCCCTGGTGCATGTATAAGATGATAATTTATACGCACAGTAGGGAATTAAAAAAGCTAGCTGGCTCTAAAAAAGAGAAATATATATATACACACACACACACACCCTTTACATTGATAAAATCAAAGAATGTTTACTGAAGCTAGCCTGTATTTAGAGTACATTTGTAATGGTAAAGAAAAAGAAAAAGTGGTCTCATGCATATGTTTGTCAAAAAAATGATTGATCAAAGTGATTGACTCGAAGACTGCAATAGTTGGGCTGAATAATCCAGCTGTCTGATAAATTCACCGTTTTATTTGAATTACAGACCAATGAAATATTGACTTTATGCATTACATAATTCATTGAAATGTTAATTTC
Source organism: Nyssa sinensis (assembly GCA_008638375.1). Lineage (NCBI taxonomy): Eukaryota > Viridiplantae > Streptophyta > Magnoliopsida > Cornales > Nyssaceae > Nyssa > Nyssa sinensis. The sequence continues at coordinate 3,249,266 of CM018043.1, forward strand.
TTTAATCTTGTTAATTAACTCTGATAACGTTCTGTCAAATGAAGGGTGATGAACTTGAATCAGCCAAAGCAGAAATGAGTAAAGTGAGAGAAGAGAACGCAAGATTAAAGATGATGCTACAGCAGATTGAGAAGGATTACCGGTCCCTCCAAATGCGCTTCGTCGACATTTTTCAACAAGAAGCCACCAGGAATAGCAATCCAGCTATCTCCCATGATGAGATTGAAGAACCTGAACTTGTATCTCTTCGCCTCGGAAGAAGTCCGAGCGAGCCTAAGAAAGATGACAACACCAGCAGCTCCAGCAAGACTAGAGACGATGAGCAGTCGAAGGGAGATCTTAAACTTGGCTTGGACTATAACTTTGAAGGGTCTAGGTCAGATCCAGTGGAGCTGACGTCAGATCGAAGCCCTGAGAATAGCTTGGAAGAGGCAAAGGAAGAAGAAGCAGGAGAAACATGGCCACCCAGCAAAGTTTTGAAGAATATGAGAAGTGGAGATGATGAACTTTCACAACAGTCCACTGTGAAAAGAGCTAGGGTTTCTGTGAGAGCTAGATGTGATACTCCAACGGTGAGTACAAATCTTAACATGCATGACATATATGGACGTATTTAGCATGCATGATACTGTTCAAATGAAGTGCATGTTGTTTTGATTAATCTGATGTTTCTGATTCAATAAAACATTTTTTCATATTAGGTTTGAATTGGTAAAAGTGATTATTTTCCTTGCAGATGAACGATGGATGCCAGTGGAGGAAATATGGACAGAAAATTGCAAAAGGAAATCCATGCCCACGAGCATACTATCGTTGCACAGTTGCACCAGCATGCCCAGTAAGAAAACAGGTGTGTTCTTGTTTTTAAATCTATATATAGAAGAGGTTTGACAATTTTGTTAAATATTGTTTGTCTTGTCATCTTTCTTGGAAATGTTTCATGCAAGGGCTAACACTTTGCTTTTTCACACATTAAAAAAAAAAAAAATTCTGTGTTTTATGTTAGAATTAAAATTTTATTTATTTTTCATTGAAAATATCAAACGTGAATGGAAACAAAATATAAATATAATATCGAAATTTATATGTTTTTATTGAATATAATTATTTTTGTAAAACTATATCGAAACTGGTCGAAACAATAAAAATATTTGTTTTGTATAACAATAAGATAATATCTATTTTTCAAGTGTTTCTACACATTTTAATGTTTATTTTTATACATTTTTTTAATTAACTATATTATTTATTTTTACCATTTATATATTTTACTATATATTTTCAAATGTTTCTAAGTATTTTAATGTTTTTACATTTTCACTATGTTTCCAAAATATTTACAATTTTTTGGTGATTGAAACAACGTTAGAAAATGAATTTTTGATTTTTTTTTTTTGTTGATAAAACATGTGTTTTCATGTTCATCTAGTTTTGCTTCCTATGTGGCCTCCTCAAGTGCTGCTTAAGCAAAATAACTTTGCATCATCTTTTTAGCATATTGGAAGTACTTCAATTATGTCCAAGAACACTGAGAAGTATGCTGAATAGAAGAAAAGAGTAGCTAATGTTTCCACCCTCCGTTTCAGGTCCAACGATGTGCTGAGGACATGTCGATATTAATCACAACCTACGAAGGAACCCACAACCACCCACTTCCAGTTTCAGCCACAGCCATGGCTTCCACCACTTCTGCAGCTGCTTCCATGCTATTGTCCGGCTCTTCAACGTCTCAACCGGGCCTTGGATCATCAGCTACCACCACTCCACTTGCTAACCTCCATGGATTAAACTTCAATCTCTCTGATAATTCAAGAACAAGACCATTCTACTTACCAAACTCTTCCTCACCTGCATTCCCAACTATCACTTTGGACCTCACCACAAGTACTCCATCCACTTCATCGCCTCATTTCAATCTGTTCTCTTCAAGCTTCCAACCAACCCCGAGATTTCCATCAACAAGTCTCAACTTTTCTTCTTCAGAATCCAACATTTTACCAACTGTTTGGGGCAATGGGTACCTCAATTATGGTACACAACCCTTTAATAAGACCCACTTAGGGTCCATAAATCCTGGAACTGGAAGACCATCCCAAGAACATTTTTATCAGCCTTACATGGAAAAGAATAACCAACCTTCTTCTCAACAGTCTTTAACAGACACCTTAACCAAGGCTATCACCTCGGACCCAAGTTTCCGGTCAGTTATAGCAGCCGCTATTTCATCAATGGTTGGTGGCAGCGGTGGGAACCAAGGAAACCAAGGCGGAGGGGAGAGTTTTGGACAGAATTTGAAGTGGGGTGAGCCCAGTCAGGCCATATCTGCAAATCCAGTGACCCCAAATGGTAAAGGTTGTGCATCAAGCTTCTTGAACAGAACCACATCTTCAAATTCTCAGACAGGAAGCATGATGCTTCTCCAGCAACCTCCATTACCATTTTCTCTCTCCAAGAGTACTACTGCTTCCACCACAGATAATAGAGATCAGAACAATTAACACTGTTAGGAAGCTGTTAAATTTTGGGGGAATTATGATTTTTGATGGAGATGGAAGTGTATGAATTTTCTTTTCCCTTTAGTCTTTTTAAGAGAAACTTATGTAATATTTATACATTAAGTGGACGATATGGAGTGAGGTGACAAAGCCATGAAAGCATTATCATGCAACGCGACTCATCCTTTATAATCCTTTGTAAAAATTGATAGACCAATGAACTTTCGCTTTAACAGATAATCTGTGCTGTTACATTAAGCAATTTATGTTCAGTATATTCATTGATAATATTTTAAAGATATATATATATATATATATATATATACAGTTTATTCTGTTACAAAGTCTGTAACTCCAATTTGGACAGAGTATATGAATTACAACTAAAAAAAAGCTACCTCTAGTGTATGAAACTCCCACCATTGTAGAGTTTGAAAAAGGAAGTTAAAAGTATGTAATTTTACTCTTGCAAGTAAAGAAATTTTTTCAGTGACTCAAGCCATGAATGACAGTTTTCTGATTAAAATAATCATAATTTGAGAGACCACTCTATGAAACCTTCAATAGCTCGTGAAAAGCCTCCTGAGGTATATCAACGGAGCCAACGCGCTTCATTCGCTTCTTTCCTTCCTTTTGCTTTTCTAACAACTTCTTCTTCCGAGTGATATCCCCACCATAGCACTTTGCAAGAACATTCTTCCTCATAGCCGAAATACTGAAACAAGCAAAGGATAGGCTAAACTAAACTGCAGCAATGGGGGAGTGATTATGTCACATATCATCCGGGCAAAGACCTTCCACTAACTAAATCTGAAGCAGCTATCTAAAAAGTTCCGAAGGAGACACAGAGATTTATTTCCTAAATGTAGAATCCTTAATTTCAGTCAAACACTAATCATACATAAAGTTTAAGATGTCATAATTCAATCATGTATTATTTAAGTGAAGTTCATTACTACCCATTAACCAAACTATGAGTACGATATTAGAGAATACAAGCTTAGCTTAGAATTTTGCATCAGATGAGAGAGATGGTAAGTCCACCAGTCAATGTCTCGGCTGCATAAACCCAAATGTTTAGACTAAAGCAGGAAAAAACTCTATTTTAATAATCACGCGACTTATGTTACTGAAACCCCTGCAAGTACCGCACATCAGCACCCGAAGAAAGAACAATTTTTGAACAGGCAACAGAGAAACAAGGGAAAAAACCACACAAGTTGGCATGGAATGAATCACCAATTATTGATAGAATAACCCTGCCAAAACTATTTAAGAAACAGGAAAGTTAACTGCCTTACGTTTCCCTCGCAATTACTTTCGATCCAATGGCAGCTTGTATTATTATCTCAAACATTTGCCTGTTCCAAGTCAAGAATTTAAGGAAATTACTGAAGGCAAGAAGTAAAAAACTGGTTGAGAACAAAAGCAATCAACTTTGAATCAGCAGACCTGTCTATAAATTTCTTCAGTTTCTCCACAAGTTCACGACCAACACGTTGTGCCTTCAAATTATGAACAATTGTTGCCATTGCATCAACTGGTTGTCCATTCAGGAGAATATCCAGCTTCACCAAATCAGAGGATTGATAGCTGTTAAACGCATCCATGAAGAAACAATCAAAGGAAAGCCAAAATACGCATGTTCACCTTACATAAAACTTGATATAAAGAAGGGGGAAAACAGACATTATCTCTTGACAAAGAAACATGTGCCCTCTGGTACAGAGAGGCAATTTTGCTTAGTGGGGCTGAGGTTTCTATGTAGAAAAACTAAGCTAGGTCTCTTCAGTAGCCCATGCCACTATACCAGTATACCACCAATTCCTGTAATTACAACCTCGTGCAATATCAGAGTGCTGCTTATGGAGCGCACATGTGTAACACATCCTTCTGGTGCCCCCCTAGATTTCCTAGGCAGATGACTGCACATTGTGTGTGTTTATGCATGAGGGAGAGAGAGGAGCACACAAACTTACTCTGCATCCTCATAATCGAATGATGCATACCCTGACGTTATACTCTTCAATTCATTGTAAAAGTCAACAACAATTTCCCTTAACGGTAGGCGATACTTCATAAAGGCCCGTTGACTGCATGTGAAAACTCAAAGGATCAATATTTTAATTAAGGATAATAAACAAAAGTATTGATACATAACTACCACCTAGAAATAAAATATCACAATACAAGCAGTCAAGACTCAAGACCCAGTATTCTGTTGACCCAGTCTATTGGTTTTCCTAAGAACTGGATAGAATTTATCAAAGCTCTAAAAATCCAGGTAAACGCTTAAATAGTAAGCTCATAATACCCTGTCATTTGCATTATAGTTTCTATTAGAAATATGGTATTAAGAGTATGATATCATATATTTGCATCCTACTCTTTAGTATTTCATCCATAGAATAGACTGAACCAGTAAGGAATAACCATATTCATAAAATGAGTTGAAACAGTGAGGAATATTAGTAAGCAGAATGGCCATTGCAAGAAACGATGTCAACTTTCTTGGCACAAAAGTTACCTATCAATAAATGAGTACTCCAACTGCTCCCCTCTCCGCTCAGAGCAAAGGGTAATAACAGGTCCCACATACCTTCAAATAGAAGGCAAATGAAGAGAGAATGAATAAATTCTTTGCGTATAAAGCAAAAAGGAAATCAGGTAGGATGTAAAGGGAGTACGAGAGCTTACTCACTAGGAATAATAATTGTAGCTATTACTGTTGGTTCCCAACAAGCAGTCACCCGTGTTTTGGGATTTGAGGTCAATGCAGCAGGATTTTGAACTTGCACTTTGCTATCAAAAAAAAAAAAAGGCACCAATATATACTGCTTCGTAAAGCATGTGATAACCCAATCTTTAAGAGACAAGAAAACAAGTGCCACTCACCTTCCATCTGAATACTCAAAAATATATGGTACGGTTGGAACAGTAGAAATGACATGCGCTCCATACTCCTATCCATCCACAAGACAAACATGGTTAACAATAAGTAACTACTCTGAAAACAGGTATGAATTGTGGGAAAGTCTATTATCCTCCGCATTCACGAGCATAATCAACTATTCTTTTAAAAAATAAAATATGAATAATTCAAACAGAAATGCTAAATCATATTTACCAACTACTGCAGGCAAGGTTCAACATGTCACGTATATGAATAATTTCATTTTGCTTGCATAGCATTTGTGCTGATGTTAGTTTTTTTTCTTTTTGTTCACAGAATAAGAAATAGATTTCTTTTTTTTTTTTTTGATAAGTAAGAAATAGATTTCTTTTGAACACACACAATCCATTTAATATAGTAATAATGACTTCATTTCTTATCATTTTAGAAAAGACTCTTTTTCTGTATTGACTTCTTTTTGCTTTTTCAATTTTTCCTTTTGGTAGGGACTCCAGTTCTAATCGATTCCATGAAAGCTTACTCTTTGGTATCCTATGAAATACTGTAGGGATATCCTCCTTTCTGATTTCTTTTGTGGGTTGACAAATACAACTAGACAAGATCTGGGATTACATTCTGGGCTACGCTCTTCACCATGGCATGCCCTCAAGCATCAATCCCAAGGGCATAACAACTAAACAACAAATTCTCATATTTCAGCCCTTTAAATTACTGAAACTCCTTGTAAACCAGAATGTTTGTGTTCCTTCCAGAAGCTTATTACAGCATCTTTACCTAACTGCCTTAACTATTATTTCTAAGGAGATCGCCACATGGCACCTTATTCAGCAGCCTCGCTACCAATTATCAAAAAGTTTCTGTTCTGGTGCCTCTTTCTAAGTGGAAAATTTCTTGAAATCCACCATTTTTTACAATGTTTCCATGACACTAATTCTGGATGTTTAATGATAAGTTTCTGCACCCATTTACCAGTCTGGAAAGCATCCCTGCAGCGCCTATCTCGTATACGCCAAATTGAATATACGACCTGCATACATTTCTTCTGGATTACTGAGTGGATTATTTTCAGTGGACTGAAAGAACATTATTGTTAATGGGAATGCCAAACAATTAAATTATGGGTTCCTGCCAGGTTCAATTTAGAAGATGTTCATTGGCGTCTCTTGTGTCCTGATACCAGAAACCATTACTTCTTTTGATAAATCTTTACTTGCAACAAAAATCTACTGTAAATGTTCCAAATCATTACGGTGGAAGAAAATCACAAAAGAGGGAAGTAATACCTGCTCAAGCCGCTGATGAAAAACATCCATGTGTAGTAAGCCTAAGAAACCACACCTGCAGGAAAAACACAGTAAGCATGATCAGAGTAGTACTGTATATGAAATTAATATATATCTAATGATAACAGAGGAAATATCCTCACAGAAAGTAATCAACACCTGAAGCCAAGACCAAGTGCTGTGCTACTCTCTTTAGTGATTGAGACACTGGCATCATTGCAAGTCAGTCGCTCTATTGCATGGTTAAGTGCTTCAAAATCGGATCCATCAGCTGGAAAAAGACCAGAAAACACCATATGTTTTGCAGGTTTGAAACCTGAAGAGTTCAAAAATATAAATAACATAAACAAACACACAGCAGGTACTAGGATCAGAAAATATGAGATTTACATTTTTTAGGCTACAAAAAATACCAGAGTAACTATTACAAAATCTTATTGAACATAAATTGAAATCAGCCAAGTCAATGCACAAATATTTCTTCACTTCAACATATAATTAGTTGTCAATAGCTTTTGGAGAAAAGTGTGCACCAAAAAAGAAATAGATGACTCCATAGTAGGTCCAATGTGGATTCACATTTTCTTTTGCACACAAATTTCTCTAATTAATTTATATTATATATTCAATTATTTTTCTCTCCTCAGGAGCTTCTTGGCATCAGAGATGCAAGCCACAAATGAAGGTTCAATTTCCATGTGGATAAATATATATATATATATATATATATATATCTTAAATCAATAGGTAAAATGAAAAAATTACTAGGGCATAAACTCAAGAGATGGCAAAGACTTCCTAGTACTCTGACGTCACTGAGTAGAGATGCAATAATAACTATGTGAAGCCGGATCAGAGTACCTGGAAGGGGTTCTACAGCGCTTCGGCTATGATATAAAGTATCGCCAACACGTGCCTCTTTGGTTGAACGCATGCCACTCACAATGTAACCCACTTGTCCAGTTAAAAGGACTCCAGTAGGTGTGAGTTCAGGATGCATGATCCCAACATCCAGAACTTCATAGGCTTGACCAGTTGCTGCAGATGAAATCTTCTCCCCCTTGCGCAAAGTGCCATCAACAACTGCCACATGGCAGATTACTCCTTTGTATTCATCATAATAAGAATCCAACAGAAGCATGCGCAAAGGTGAACTACAATTTCCAGGAGGAGCAGGTATCCGCTTTATGACAGCAGGAAGGACTTGCTCAAGACCTTGTCCTGTTTTAGCAGATGTCAAAAGAGCATCACTTGGGTCAAGGTCAAACATGGATTTAAGTTGAGCTTTAACACGATCTGGGTCAGCGGTTGGCTGGTCAATTTTGTTTATGACAGGGATTATTGTCAGGTTAGATTCAAAAGCAAGATAAAAATTAGCAACCGTTTGTGCCTGAACACCTTGGGCAGCATCAACAACCAAGAGGGCTCCCTGACAAGCTGCTAGTGATCTTGATACTTCATAGCTGAAATCCACATGACCTGGTGTGTCGATTAAGTTTAGCAAGAAACCTTCTGGCTCTTGTGCATCAGTGATGTCATTGCCATGAAACTCGTGCTTATAAAACATAGTCGCAGTCTGAGCTTTAACAGTTATTCCTCTTTCTCTCTCTACCTAAGAAGAACCAAAGTATATTGCATAAAAAAAGTTGTTAAAAATAAAAGCAAGCGTAGAAGAAAAATAGGAAAGATAGTTTTTCTGGAGGTGAAATACAAAATCTAACTATAGGCTTCAGAGAAAGTAGTCCCTATTTGCTAAATAGAATAATTTTTTCCCAACATGCTAAAGCTGATAATAGAAAGATTAGGTTTGAGATTTGATGTAAAGTCCAAATTAGACTACTGATACTCATTGTTAAGGAGATACATCATTTTCCAATTTCAGTGATTAAATTGACTTTCAAGGCATAAGATGTCGAATCAGTACTCTAAATAAAGGTGTAAGGCTTTGTACTTGATTTTCTACACATATAGCAAGGAGCATTTGGAACACCCTTTACGCATCCTTTTTTAGCCTAATCTTGTCAAATATTTTAACCACCCCCCATTACTTTCTCGCTATATCCTCGAGTCTCGCTGCTGATAAAGCTTATTGTCTATTGGATTCAAGTCAACAAACATTTTCATTTGAGGAACTTGCCAAGAAGTAAAACATTTTGGTTTGAGTAGAAAAATCACAATTGATTTCTTGAATCATCTGCATCAAATATTGGCTCAATCTTTGAATACTATATTATGCGGAGAGATTTGGTATGTTAGGCACAGTAATATGAAAAGATTTGTCCCACTATTTCTGAAAGTTCCTGTGTTCATTGCTATTGTGAATATAGACAAACTATGACCTCGAGCAACCTCTCCACGACAACCCCCAAAAACACACAGACACCCCGAACCAATTTAACCAAGTTTAGTGAATAGTTAGATGGAAACATACCTATCCGAAGGAAGGAGGAGGAGAAGAAGTTAGATGTAAACATTACACGATAAAAAGTAAAGGGGCTAGAAACAAAATTGCGTTGGTGCAGATTTGCTTCCAGTACCAAAATGTACTCGTGTGAGTTAATGTTCAGAAAATTAAAACTAACAAAATGGCGGGATTTTACTATTGTTAAAGCGTAATCAGAGGCCAAATAAAAAACATTTTGACATGACATAATATTGAAGAATGGAGATATTATATTCTCCTCATAATTCACCAGCTCAATATAGTCCCCCAAAAAGTGAATAATGAACTTGATCATCGTGAAAATCATTGGTGCTTACAAGCTAAAGAGTGAACAAGAGTATATAAACATACTCGCCAGTAATAGTTCTACTAAAGGCATCGATCCCGCAATTTATATTAACTAAAAAAAGAGGAACTCGGCAAATGTATTGCCCAATGCAGTACAGAAATTACATCAACGACGATAATAATCATAGAATTTTATACCTGCAATTTATCTAGGTACTGGGGTTGACCATGGCCTTTCTTGATAGTCCCAGTAAGCTCTAGGAGCCGGTCAGCGAGCGTTGATTTCCCGTGATCGACAGTGGGCAATGATCGAGAAATTTCGAATCCTTTCGGAAGGGTACTGGCTTAAGTCTATGACATTGTCTCTGCTATTTTGGCGAGAATGAGAACAGAAGGCATGACGACTCCAACCAAATTGGGACCAATTTAATCTGTTCTCAACTGCGTTAGCTCTAAATATAGCAGAAAATGGGCTCGAATTTAGAGGAATTAAATAGTAAAGGACATATACTTTGATGATTTGAGAGACTTTGAGGCCCGATTGAAATAAGCCATTTGGGGGGTTTATAGCCAAAAACTAACCAGACGGAGATTTACCGGACTTGTCCCGGCATAGTTGAAGTTGTGAAGGAGAAGCTTTCAAGGACAGAGTAGAGCTATTGTGTAAACCTTTCTCGGCTCTTAGAGGTTAGAGAGGCCCTGCGCCCCTACCGATGTACCGTGTAGGTAGCTAATAGGGCTTAGTTCGTTTTCAGAAAACGGAAAAACATAGATTGGAATTTCATTTTTATTTATTTATTTATTATTACGTTCAAATGAAGAATTCCAAAATGCCATATTAAAGCATTATACGGATATACACATTTTAGGCACTTTGAACTTTATTTTTAAGATTTGGGGTTGGTTTTGGCCAAATGAAATCAAATTCGATTTAAATTAGAGATGGTTTTGAATTGATACCTTAAAAATTCGAAGTCCAATTTTAATTTAAATATAAAATTTATATATGAGTAAATTAGGATAAAAATAATTTTATAAACCTAAAAAAAAATCAATATACTTGCCATAAATCTTACGAAATGACATTGTGATTTACTCTTTATATATTATATAATATTTTATATATGAGAATTATGATAAAAAAAGATTTATAAACCTAAAAAAAAATTAGTGTACTTGTCACAAACCTTAGAAAACATGATTATAATTTACATTTTATATATTATATATTATATTTTTACTTTAGATATTCACTATTAGATTAATATACATTTTTTATAAGAAATACTGTTTACATTTTTTTAATTTCAAAATTGTTTTGACTTTTAACATTTTTTTAAAACTTAATTATGTTAAATGAATTATTTTTACAATTTTTTATTTCTTTTAAAATGATTAATTTAGAGAAACTATTTGAACTTTTAGTATATAATCAAAATAAAAAAGAAAGACACCAATTTATTGAAAAAAAAAACAGTGAATAAAATCTAAAATCTTGAATTAATAATTAGGTTCGGGTTGAATCCGATACTAATAAATCATAATTCAAGTTATGCTTGAATTGAGTTGTTCACGTTTATTGTCGGGTTCGGACTAGGCTTAGATTGATTGTTTTAAAACTTTAGTTAAACTTTGACATGATTCAACCAGAATTCGATTCGTCTAAATTTTACCCTTGAATTTGAAGATAGTTAAGTTAATAACAACGATTTATAGTTTGTTTAATAATTTTGAAAAAAAAAAAATTAGTACAAATTTTAAAATAAAATGTCTTGGTCTTGTTTGATAAGATAAAAGGACCAAATAATTAGTTCTTATTTAAATTGTTGGTAGAAGAGAAAATAAAATGTATAAATTATTTGATAATTAAATTAATAAGAGGATGTTCTTATTACTTAAGTACATGTCGCAATCATAAACATACAATCACATAAATATAATGTGATTATTTAATTTAAATTAAATAAAATAAAATAAAAAGTATATATATATATATATATTATATACATGATTAATTGTGATTAAGATGCATACTCGAATAAGTAAAGATTTCTCTAATTTAATTTGAAACTAAATATTATTATTTATGATTTTGCTCTTCGTGACGGTAGGCTATATGGCCATTTTTCTTAAACAGTTATCTTTTGAATAAAAAAATTAAAAAATTTAAAATCAATTTATTTTGTACACATGGCCTGATATTGTTCGCTTTGAGCCACTGCCCACATGGCTTTAAAACGCGTCATACCATTAGAGAGCAACAACCTTACTTATAAGTCTTTCACCAATCCTTTCCCTAGGCGATGTGAGATAGCATTACTCTCTTCCATTACTTCCTCCCCCATAGAAATACTGTCCTCTTAGGCGTGAGTGCAACGGACGTGTAGCCATTCTCCACACTCGGTTGGGGTCTGGCTCTGATACCATTTGTAACAGCCCGCTCCACATGACATAATATTATCCACTTTGGGCCACTATCCGTATGGCTTTAAAACGTGTCATACCATTGGAGAGTAGCAATCTTACTTATGAATCCTTCAACTCAGGCTGATGCTGAGAGGAAATAGTAATGGGCTTGGGGGCATCCCAAAAAGGACAATATCGTGGGAGGGGAGGGCCCAGGCTTTGGCTGGCACTCTAATACCTCATGACGCATTCTGAGCCCAGTGGAGCGGAAGAAACAAAGCCTTGAGGGATGGCTACCCAGGCCGCTGCACGCCTACCTAGTTGGGAGGAAAGGGCAATGGGTTGGGGGCATCCCAAATAGGACAATATCGTGGGAGAGAAAGGCCCAGGCTTCGGCTGGCACTTTGATACCTCAAGTGCGAGCAGTGGCCCAAAGCAAATAATATCATGCCACATGGAGCAGGCCAGTATAGATGGTATCAGAGCCCGGATCCCAGCCGGAAGTGTGGAGATGGTTACACGCCCGTCCGCCAAAGAGGACGGTGTTCTTATGGGGGGAGAGGGTAATGCATCCCACATCACCGGGAAAAGGGATCAGTGAAAAATTCATAAGTAAGGTTACTGCTCTCCAATGGTATGATGAGTTTTAAAACCATGCGGGCCGAGAGCCCAAAACAGACAATATTATGTCATGTGGAGCGGGCCGTTACACCATGTTTGGACTGGTGGTATAAGAGTGTTTGATATGATAAATGTTATCCTGTTTCATGTTTTATGTCTTCTATTGAATTAAATATTTATATATTGTGAACCATTTATATATAACTTATCTCAATGGGTGATGATATTAGAATTATCACATTCTATTGAAATAAAAATACAATGTCGTGTCATAAAAAAAATTACAATTCTGTAATATAGAGAAACGAAGCTGAAGTCGTCGAAGAATTAAGTTAAAAAATCGTATTTTTCTTTGTTCAATTTTTTTATATGTTTCAGATTTTTATATCAATAAATGAATTCTTTTTTTATATATATTATTTTATATATCTATATATATATATAAGATAATATATACGAATGTATGCATGTAATAATTGATTTTGACTGATTTTTAACAATACGGATTATGATTTTTTTTTGAGTTACCTCGAAAATAAAATACAATTATATTTTGAATGATATTTGCACAATCACATTCTAAAATATTGTGATTATAATTACTAGATTTTACAATTGATTTGTGAATAAGATTTTAATTAGATATATCGTATGCATATATTTGAAATAAAAAATTAATTGACTTTTATAAAAATAAATTTTGAAGTTCAAATTGTATATCAGAACTTTATATCTAGCATGCACACAAACATATAAATAAAATATAACAATATATTAAAGTCTTTTATTCGGTTAGTTCCAAAGATTAGACTGAAATATTAAGTTTGGATTGTAACTCAAAAACAATTTTTTAATTTCAAACGTGGAATACGAATTTCAAAATATATATTTTTTAAAATTTAGATTATCATATCTAAATATATTTTTATAATTTTTAAAAAATTAATTACAAAATTTTGAATATATTTTAAAATTTTTTTTTAAAAATTAGTTTATGAATCACAATCTAAACGGATATATAATTTTATATCATATTATATCCAATTATATCCTATTCAATCTCACTTTTTTATCCGATCATCTAAAATAACCCAGTTTAATATTATGCGAGTTTCAAATAAAATCTTATAATTTTGACATAAATATTTAGATTTCTTAATTTAAGAATAATTTAATGTAAGCAATTGCAAAATATCTTACGAAAAAAATGTAATCACGCGCGTTTAAGTAATTTTAACGCTACTAAAATGAATTTAACCATTCATGTTTTACTGCATTGAACTGGCGAGTAAATAACCGGAGATACCAGCTTACACATGACGCCAACTCTAAACTTGGCGACACACGGGGAGAGTCTGAGAACAGAGAAATCATTGACGTCTGATCACCAAGTACCAGTACAATCCCGCCAGAAACACAGAAGTTCTTCCCGCTTCTGCTTAGGTAACCTATCTATACATGCATACATGGATGATTTATGTATGTATGATTCCTTGGCCAGTGAGATGGTTTGTGCAAACAATTAGAGCTATTGCCTTTCAGGGATTGGGGGATAAAATTTGGTGTATGGATCTAGGGTTTTTGTGTCTTCGATGAACGTGGTAACTGTATAAGATATTCTGTTTAAGAAAACTAGTTTAACGCTTTAAAATGAAAAATTCATTTATGATTTGATCCATGTTGAATTTGATTTATTTTGATTTTGTATTAGGCAGCGAAGATGTCGACTCCAGCAAGGAAAAGATTGATGAGAGATTTCAATAGGTTACAGCAGGACCCTCCGGCTGGCATTAGCGGCCCGCCTTATGACAACAATATAATGCTTTGGAATGCTGTTATATTTGGGTACTTTATGATCGATATACAACGCTATATGTATTCGTACAAATTTATTCATGCTTTTATTTATTTGTTTTTATCAGGAATTGGAGTTTATTTAACTTCCATTGATTTATTTGTTGGGTTGTATTGCAGTCCTGACGACACTCCTTGAGGACAAGTTGTATATATATATATATTATATTTTTTATATGACTATATAATAAAAAATTAATATTATTTCAATCAAAATTAGCATAAAAATACACAAATCACATCAATATTATTAAAATATCAAAATAAAAAATTCATTAAATTAAAATTTAAGAATATCATTTAATAATCAACATTTATGATTCAAATTTTAAAATAAATTTGTTAACTACTATATATATATATATATATATTTGTGTGTGTATAAAAAAAACAGTGGAGAAAAAGAGGTAAATTTTTTTTAAAAATTTCCCCCCAAAAAAAAAAATCCAAAAGTCTGTCCAAAATGTGTTTGTAACATGTCCAATTTTTTTTAAAAAAAATTAGACACTCCTTTTTAGTGTGTCCGACACTGATCTGTGAGACAAAATAGAGTATCGGTGCTTCATTGGATGGAGTGTCTTTTCCTACTGTAACAACATGTGAAAAACATTTCATAGTTTTTGAAGTATCTTGGTGGCACTTGCTATTATCATTAATTTGCATTGTCATGGCAGCATTTATTCTCTCTATTTTTCTTATTCAACGCTGACTACAAGGAACATTTTTTGAATGTCAATACTAACAGTTAGTAATCTGATAATTTGGACATGCCAAGGACATTATGTCCATGAGACAATGACTTGTATTGCACTTTAATTAGGATTTCCAATGCAAAAACTTATTGGAATGGGATTTATACGTTACCATGTAGAGTTGTTTTTTGTTATATTCGTCCAGCATTTAATTGTCGTTGTTCTTCCTCTCTTTCTTTATCTCTCTCCCTGATTTTCTTTTTCAATTATTGAATGTATGCTGCTTTTATCCCCTTTTTATTTTATTTTAATTACATGACACTGTTTACTATGTTAACAATATATACTGTCTTGTGCTTTCAGTTACGTTTAAGTTGACACTTCAGTTCACTGAGGATTATCCAAATAAGCCACCAACAGTGTGATTTATTTCCCGAATGTTCCATCCGAACAGTAAGTTGGAAACATAACTACATCATCCTACTTTTGTTTACTTAGTTCTCTAATCATTTACTTAGTTCTTCTATTATACTATTGCATGCACATAACAGTTATTTGTGCATGCATGTTTTCTGTTGGACACCAGGGGTTGTGTACTGCAGTCTCCTTCTCCCCTTTATCCTTTGCATTGCGCCTCAATTTTTAATTTCTTGTCCTATTTGCTGGAATGCATTACATAGTGAGGCTTCACTTATGCTGGTTCCTTGTAGTTTTTATTTTGTACTTGATCAGTTTATGCAGGTGGAAGCATTTGTTTGGATATTCTGCAAAATCAGTGGAGTCCAATATATGATGTAGCTGCTATACTTACTTCTATCCAGGTATGGTAGGGATGGTTGATCTGATCATACAAGTATTTCGCAAAGTATTTTGTGTGATCATATTGCTATTTGTATGAAATCTGTCTCCATGGATTTTATTTATAAAATATTGTTTTCTAACCATTTATTACAAATTGAAACCAGATTGTTCTACCTGATCCATGCTGAAACCAGAGTACAGTTTTTTTGGCTGAATTCCCTATTCCTGACATATTACTTGATTATAAGTGCTAATGGTGAGGACCAAGGGTAGAATTTTATTTCCAAACACGATATGTTAAGGCATCAGTAGTTATACTGTTATAGTGTCATATTCGACGAGTGCAATACAAATTGAATACCACTAACTGGCTTAAAATTCCAATCTTTCACTTCTTGTCAGAATATTTCTTTCAAATGTGGAGCACATATTCTTATCCATATTGTTGATATATATTCTTTTTGATTGGCATAATTATTCATATTGTTGATACGCTGAAGGTTAAGGTCTGTATGCACCCTAGAAGATTGCTAAGGAATTACTTCTGGTCATCGCTGTCATTGGACTACTAGAAAGCTAATTTTGCTTCTTCTTTTTCTTCTCCATCACCCTTCTGACAATTAATTGTTGCCTTGAATAGCAGAATACATAGTTGTGGTTGTGAATCAGTTGAGCAATGCTTAGCCGATGAACCGTTAGCACCTTGACCTCTATAAAGGTGGGCCTTTATGCTGTGTATTTGTTTTTTTTTTTTTTTGGTGGGGGCAAGAGAAAATTTAAAAGGCAAGGGGTTGGATATGTATGTGTCAAAGGGTTTAGTTAGACTTGCACCTTGTTTGGTAGGAAGGAAGAATGGAAGGAAGGAAGTGAGAGAGGGCAAAGGAGCAGGGATGAAGAGTTCTTTCATGTGTTTGGTAGAAGGGAAGGGGGAAGGGAAAGGAAAGCTGGACCCACGATTTTTCTTTTCCTCCCAAAAGTGAAGGAATGGAGGGAGATGGTTCCTCTTTTTTTATTCTTCTACCCCGGCTTATGTCGGCGGGAACATCACATCGGACGATGGACCCTAGGTCTCCTCTTGGTTGGTAGGCTTAGAGGTTCATGCCCTTATCCCTTGGACGGGGCCTTGTATTTATATTTTATAGTCACTCCGTGTGTATGGTTAGGGTTTCCTAGGATTGCGCTTGATGTGATGTGTCTAATTTCCATTAGTTTGAGTACAGCCGAAGGAGTGATTCCTCTTACCGTACTGAGTCTCTATTGTAATTTTTCCGAGCCACACAAACCACTGTTCCCAAAGTAGGGAGGGACATGACCCGTGTATCAAAGTTTTCATTGGTCATGTCCAAAAGTTATGACTCAGCCGCGAGGGCTAAACTGTAGCCGTTCGGGCAAAGGTAGCGCATGTTTGTCCTGTCCGAAGGGTCTTGACAAACTCCGTAAAGGTCATCATGATTGTCGGGCTAACATGTATCGAGCCTTGGAGCATGCCATAATCGCTAGTTATAACACTTGGTTATATCAAGAGATTCATGACGGCCGCTCTGTCTCCACTGAGGATAGATGTGGTGGGAGCTTTCGTGATATCAGGATATCACGCAAGGGTGTGTGCTTAAGTAACTTCCTCGGAATCGATGGTACCGCTCGTGGAGATGTGTCAAGTTCCATGGTATCGAGAGGATCATGCATGGCTAACCCACACAGTGTTTGGGAGTTTCGCGCGCTGGGGTTTTAATGATTGTTCAAGGTTGTGGAAAAAGGCACGCAAGTGCCTACCGTGGTGGACCGCAAGTCCGTGACATTGAGGGTTCTCATTTATTGATTGTCTGAGGATATTTTAGGGCTTACGCACAATGCTTAATTGTGGGTCCATCCTATTTTGAAGTCCACTGTGGATTAGACATCTACATAAGAAAATAAAATTTTAAATTTTGGTCATGTATTCTATACTTTTTAGATATTGCAAGGCATATATCCAATATATCATAAGAAAAAAAATTGTATTTTAATTTTTATATATACATACAACGCATAAAACATATATACATACAAAAATATATGTACTGTCATGTTTTTAATGTTTTTGTATCCTCTTTTTAAAGATTGTCTCATATTGTTGTGTTTGTATCATATCCGTATCTTGTATCCATGTTAATGCTTCATAACAATTTTCCACCCCTCCTATCAAATGGGAGCATTTGGTCAATTTCCGGTGTTGAGACTTGATTACCGACTCTACACTTTCTTATTCTTTATCTTCATTTTTCTTCATGATTAGTCTTATTTCTTTTCTCCATTTTTTATGGCTGATTGAAGAGGGGGGGGGGGGGCTTGCATTTGTGATTTTATATAGACTTGGTTGGTTGGAGTGAAGTGGATTGCTTCATTAGAAAAGGGTTATGTAGGTCTAGAAATTTAGACTTTGTTGGATTAACTAGATATAAAAATGTGAGCCCCTTTTTAAGTTGGGAATATTTTTAGTCGAGTCTCAGAAGATATTTCATCGCATTTAAGGATTAAAAAGTTTCAGCATTTGATGATTATTGAAGAGAAGAAATAAGTTAAAATGCGGTTCTTTATTTGTTTTATTTAGGTACAAAGAATTGCATGTTGTAATCTGGTGGACAAAATTAGAAACCAGTGGCAAGGGCATAATGTGGTTAGCGATCCTAGTTTCATTGTGGCTTGAAGTTGTATCTTCTGAAAGGCAATTTGAGTAGGTGGAATAAGGAGTCTGGAAATTTGGGGTGGGGGTGAGAAAAGCTAGAGTGCTAGAGGAGATAAAGAAGCTTGATGACCTAGATTGAGGTTGGGAGAGTCGGGCCTAAGGTTTTAACGAATCCAAGCCATTATAAAATAAAATTCCAATGATGTGTGTGTGTATTTTGTATGATTTTTTTGGAACTTTTGATATTTTAGATTGGAATACTAAATCTTGCGTTCCAAATCGCTAATGATCCATGTTTTGGATTGTGCGATCCCAATTCGCAATTTGCTTAGGGAGTAGCGAATTGTGGTAACCAAACGTCAAACACCCAAAAAAGGAGTATCTAATTTTTTTTTTCTTCTGAATTTTGGACATATTCTGGACACATTGTGGACACGTTTGGGACATGTTTTCTATTTTTTTCCTCTCTTTTTGAATTTTTTCTTCTTTTTCTTAGTTCTTTTTTGGTTACACACACATATGTTCTATGTAATAGTTAGTAATTTTGTTTTGAAACCTGAATCATGGATGTCAATAATTAAATGAAGAAATTCTTAAATTTTTATTTAATGGCTTTGTTATTGTAATATTTTAATAATATTTTTTGATTTGCGTGTTTTTATTCCAATTTTAATTGAAATAACGGTAAGTTTTTATTATATGTTCATAGAAAAATATAAAAAAATTAAATATATTCAATGTGTTCCTGACGTGTCTATATCTTACTTTTTTGAGAAATGATGCGTCTATGTATCCTTGTTGCGTGTCTGTATCCATGCTTCTTAGTTGATGAGGTTGGGGGGGGGGGTCATTATTTCTACATCTCAACATCCTTTTTTTTTCCCCGGTGCATGACACCATTATCTTTTGTGATGCAAATGAATTTCGAATTTTCTATTTTAGATGCATTCTTATGTTCTTTTAAGCAGTGTCAAGTTTACTCATTAACTTGCCAAATTGGTGATCCTTTATATTGAGGAGGTACAAGATCTACTTGGGCTTGTTAGCAAATTGAGGTGTAAAGTGGGTTCTTTACCGTGTATTTGGGACTTCCTCTTGGACCTTGGTGCATCGTTCAAGCCAGCTTCTGTGTGGGATACAGTGGTTAAGAAATTTGAATGCTGGTTGGCTGGGTGGGAAAGAAGTTTTTCTCCAAGGGTGAGAAATTAGCTCTTATAGAACTATTGCCTTATCTAGTTTGTCAATGTGCCCTTACTCATGACCCCAGCTTCAATGGCACAAAGGTTTGGAGAAGAATCAGACCGATTTCTTGTATTTAGGAGGAGTATTTCAAATGTCACTTGATTACTTGGGATTATGTTTGTCCCCTTTGGACACAGGAGTTCGTGGGGTGAGGCCATTTAAGGAATTTAATCAAGCTCCTTCTTGGTGAATTGGCATAGGCAGTTTGTGGTTAAATTATTGCACATGGACAAAAGTTGTTGAAGGAAAATTGGCAACAAAAAAGAGGTGGTTCTCAGGGGAGGTTTTGTGTTCTTATGGAGACACTCTCTCCCCTCCCAAATTTTGGAAATATTATTTTTATCACTATTTTTTTTTTCTTCTTCTTCTTTTTTTTAATTTAGAGTTCCCTTCGCCAATTTTTTTTATATTTTCACAAGAGCTCCCTAGATTATAATTCCTACATTTGTGCCCCTCTCCCCCTCCCAAGTCTGGTTTGGTTCTGCCATTGGTAATTAAAAAGGGTTGGCATGGATTTTCTAATTTGTTAAGGGGTGTGGTTGGAAATGATCATAAGACGATATTTTGGCACGACATTTGGTGTGAGACTGGAATCATGGATTACAGTGTTTGTAGATCTATTCAGGATTGAGGAGCTCTAGTGGCTGATTATGTGAGGTCCTCGGAGAGTGGAGTGGTTTAGGAGTTGTGCTTCTTTAGGGACTGTCAGGATTGGAGATTGGTTTGACAGATGCTCTTGTGGAGCTATTATATAGTTATCTCATTCATGGGGATAGAGAGGATACTCTAAGGTGGATCCCAGTCAAGCAAGAGAATTTTATGTCATGTTTGGTACGGTGGAATTTGCATTCTATGAATGTCCATTCTAACTTTTTCATTTCTTATTCTTGTTTGGTATGATTGGGAATGCCTATTCCATGGAATGAACAGTCCATTAAAAATCATTCTAACCATTCTTTTGGCCTAGATTAAAAATCATTCTAAGCACTCATTTGGCCTAGATGAGTAATCCTTATTCCATTCCATTCCATTCCATGTCATTTTCATTCCATTCCTATTTCATTTCATGGAATGACCATTCTATTCTTGCATACCAAACATGGCCTTAGTGTTAGCTCATGTTAGGGAGTTTTTTCAATTGAGGAGGTGACCTCTTTTCCTTGGAAGGACATGTGGAAAGTTAAAAGTGCTTTACAAGGTTTCATTTATTTATTATTTATTTTTGAGTAGACTGTTGTGCTGAAAGCTATTTTGGCATTGTGTAGACTGCTGTGTTGAAACCTATTTTGACCTTGGAGATAACTTAGGGAGGAGGGGAAAACTCCTTCCGAATCGGTGTTGCATCTGCAGGACCGTGGAGTCATTTGTTTTTTCATTGAATGGTTGCTAGAGATTTGTGTTGTTTGGTTTCCTCATTGTTTGGTCTTGAGTGAATTATGCCTATAGCAGTTGGTGATTTGATGGGTTCTTGGTTCGGTGTTGTCCTGGTGGCAAGGTTCGTGAGGCGTGGAGGGCAATACCTTGTGTCTCGTGTGGTGTTATTAGTGGGAGTGCAATAGGAGGACTTTTGAGGACGTGGAGATGTCAGTGTATAGGTTGGAAAAAAAAATTGTTAGACAGTTTTAATTTATGGATCTTTGTGCATTTTCTAGAGTCTAGGTTATTTTTTGGATTTTTTTTGGGTGATATAGTGTCTAGTCACCATATACTTGATTAAAGCTTTAATTAATAAATAGTGAGTCTATTAAACCAGCGAAAAGCGTCTTTTCATAAAACAAAAAATGCCGTTACATTAAGATTATCCTCTGTCGAGATTGTCACCATCACCACAGTGTTCTCCGATTCATTTTGGCCATGATGTCACCGATGAGGACCCCCTTGGTTCTTTCTTAATATATATACACTTTATTTATAAAAAAGAGGAATATTTTTGGTGTAATCTGAAACTCTTGTATGCCTCTAATCTATGATGTGGTTATTCGAAAGCTGGTCCTTGGTGTGATAGGTTTTCTTAATCAAGCTGAAATTATATCTTGACCCTGGCTTGTGAGCCTCACATTTTAGATAAGGGTTTATCTTGTTGCATTTACTTTTTTAGAAATGCTAGGTTATGTGGAGATAACCTCTTGGCATTTACTACATGAACTTCTTGAGCCTCACATTTTAAATCAGGTTTTATCTTGTCTTGTGCCATTTACTCTCTGAGAAAAGCTAGGTTATGTGCAGATAACCTCGTTTTTTTCTATTATGTATTGGCACATACAAAATGAACTTCCTTATTTGGTGTTGATGACACCATTTAACCTGTGATTGATCAGTTGTGATCTTGATGAGACTATCTGTTAGGATGTGGAGGTGTGTATATATATATATATATATACATATTTGTATACATTGGATAGGTAAGATATAACTATGAAAAACAAATTGTGGAGGAAAAATGTATTGCAGATTATATACCAAATGTGATAAATTCATGAGGTAGATCTATCAGGACCTTAATTAATCAACCAGCCAAGCGTCCAACTATCAAATAAACAATTAAATGAATTATCCAGACCAATGCATGAGAGAGGTTAAGGTTGCATTTATGCGGCAGTTGATGTGTCACGTGACTGTCTATAACAATAGATAAACAGCATCCTGCAGATATTCTGATTTCAGCAAATCAAAATTTTGACACATGCTATACTACAATAATAGATAACAGCATCCAACAGATGTTTTGATTTCAGAAAATTAAATTTCACTAGTCCAGGTATTTTGTTGATGCCTCCAATTTTTCTCATTGCAGTCACTGCTCTGTGATCCGAACCCAAACTCACCTGCCAATTCAGAAGCTGCACAGTTGTTTAGTGTGAACAAGCGGGAGTACAATAGAAGGGTACGTGAGATTGTTAAGCAGAGCTGGACAGCAGATTAGAGCTCTTTTGGTTGAGGTGCCTTAGGAGGTTGTTGATTGGTGAGCTAAGCTGGATTACAACATATCTTCCTTCTGGTGGATCTCTGAATTTCACCGAAATGGCTTGTTTGAGTATCATTGCTACATTAATAACAAATGTAGTAGAAAATTGTTGCTTAAAATCATGTCAGATGTTTGCTTGTAGAGACTTCAAGCTTCTGTATTTTGTTATAATCTGTTGTGTTGTTTGCATCCTGGAGTTCTTTTGTACATAATGATTTCTTGTATCAAATTGACCTGAAAACATATTATATTTCTTGCATTCAGTTATGTTTGTGGTTAATCCTTCACCAGAAGTAAGAAAGTAGGTTGGTGATGATGTGATTTATTAGCTTTGAAGGAGAACTTAGTGCTTATTGTCTTGCTGATGATGGAGAGTGCTTAGATGTTGGATGCGTTTCTAACTTTTGCAGGGGTTTGCACTTTAATCCATTAACTTTTTGTAGCCCCTTGGGAGTCTTTTAACACTTGTTTTGAGATTGTTTCAGGTCTAGTTCTGAATGGTTAACTTCCAGGTTTAGATGGAAGTGAATCCTTGAAAATCAGAGATAGCAACATAATGGGGTCTCAACTGATAGGTAAAGAAGCCCGCGTGCCTGGATGTTTGCCCTTTTCAGCCCAAATCTCGTGTAAAATCTTCCCAGGTTCTGACATTAAAATAACTTTAGTCCAATGGACAGATCGAACATTCCAAACATAAGTTTGTCATCGGTAAGAACAATGTGTTGTCCAGATCACTTGCAGAAGAATGAGACTAACAGCTTAGGCAGTTCCCCTGAGGACATTTTCTTGGTATTAATCACTTTTTGTTCTCAATGCAGGTTGTCTTAAATCCTGTTTGCCTTGGAGTCCATCCCTTAAGTGAATCTTTTTTTTCCCTTTCCTGAGTATGCCATGAGAAAAGGTATGGTATTGTTGAGCTCTCTGTCCTCTGTCCTCTCGATCTAGAACTACAACTCATCATTGCTAGCTGCATATTTATGAGATAGCTGAACTGGCAAGCTATGTTCTTGAGTTAATACTACACCGACACTCTTTATGGAAACCATTTTGGCATATTCTTGTAGGCTCCACTCCACCCTCAACAAGGTAAAAAAAATCAAAATAAAATCAACAGCATGTCCCTGTGGGATCCACCTAGAACGGGCAATAATGACATTTGCTTCTGTTTTTAGCTCAAGGAGTAGAACAGTCGCAACACTGTTTTAATGCTGTTGTGTCTAGATGGTTTGATGCTGTATACTGACGGCTGTTTTACCTATATTAATTCAACTTGTCATTATTTCACCAGCTGGAGGATTATATTATCCAATGTTTGTCTCGTAACGTGAATCCTTCTTTGATGTGTCATCCTAGTTTATTTGTTTCTTTGGCTGGTTTGGTAAGGTGTAACTTTCTTGTTTGCATTGGATCCTGGTAAACTCCAGGAAGAACAGGAAGAAAAGTCTTTTTTTTTTCCTTCCTTTCTTTTTGTCTGGTTTCAGATTAATGAAAGCTTCAATCTTGATCCATAACACATGGTCGTGCTATGATATGAATATGTCCTTTTTGTAATATAATTTTCTCAAAGTTTGGTCATTGAGGATTGAATTTATGACATTTTCTCAATGATCATACTATAATATAATTTTGAGTCCTTCACCGGCAAGTCCTCTCTTGGGGTGGGTTACACCCTGTCTGTGTTTTAAATATATGAGGTCTTACTATGTCGGTGGTTTCATTAAGCTGTAAATCACATGGCAAACCAGTTCATTCTGTCTCTGGATATATATGAATGTACACACACATTTCTGAAACAGGCTGGAGTTGGCTCGGTTTGGGTTTATATGTAACCGTTCCAAGTACTTTGGTCCTGGAATCATATAATTCAGGCACTTTTGTCAATCTTTTGCCAGTATTTAGTTGAAACAGACGAAATGAACTAATTCATAGTAAACTATGGAACGAATAATTATGATATGTCACATTTTTATCTTTTTTTTAAAAGTGAAAAATACAATTTAAAGTTTTAATATAAAAAACGAGAGAACCAAAAAGAAAAATTGTGTATGATAGTCAAAAAAGTTCAGAATAAAAAAAAGTATCATCATTCATATTTTACTCTTTATAAAGTGTGTACGTTTGAACAAAATTTACCACACGGAAGAATATATATATATATATGTGTGTGTGTGTGTGCATTTTTTTTTACCATTTCTCATCCCTGAGTATCAATGGAGTTTTAGTGAACTACGAAAGACCATTTAATAAAAAATAAATAAAATTGGGTATAGAACTTTCATGGGTTACATTATTTGCTAGTTGATGGTGAGAGTGGGTTACTTGCCAGATGGGTTCCAAATCACGGATTCACGGTTGAGATAAAAAAATAAATAAATACTATGAGCATGTTCTTTATTATTCATTTATTTGGCAGGGAAACCAAAGTTTAAATGCGGGCACACGACATGCTGGTGGTCCCTGATTCCATTATGTCTTCTTGTTGAGAAACCGTGAAGAGTCTCGACAGTTGTTCGGTGCAACTACTTGCCTTGCAGTTACATCAACAGTTAGATCAAACAGACTCTTGCATCCACCGTCTATATATTTTTGGCTTAACAATGCCACTCTGCATCCGAAAAAAGCTCACCGAGAACGTCTATCTGTGAGACTCCCATTCAAATCGGAGCATTTTCTAAAGCATGAGATTCGCGTAAGTTTACATAAATAATACTTAAAAATTTTATTAAAACTATTTATCTTTATAAGTTGACAGTTTTGTATTAGCTGTATATCACATTATGTCACAACATGATGTGATATCTAACCAATATAATACTGCCAACTCATGAAAGTAAACACTTTTAATAAAATATGAAAATAAGACTAGCATTACTCTTACATAAATACTTAAATATGAATGATATGTCTAATTAAATATTTTATGACATATGACGTTCTGGTAAGTTTACGAATTTTAGGTATTTAAAAATTATGCTAACAAATTATTTATTATTATATAATTATATGAAAAAAAAACTTGATTTAACATAAATTTATCCCAATTATTAGGGATTGTCATACTCTTTTAATTTACGAATAATATTATCTCGAATAAGAAAATTTAAACGAAAAATTGCCTTATTTTTATTATATCTTGAATTTCAACCTTCACAATATCTTCGTTTGTATTACAAATTTTATTAAAGTTATATTTTTAAATTTTATTTTATATTTATTCATACTTTAATTTCATTAATTAAAATAATATTATCAAGAAAAATATAAATCATAGTATTTTATTATATATATTTTTAATCATTTCATTCATAATTAAGTTACAAAGATAAAGACTTAATGCAAAAAATCTAATAAACGTTTTACACTGTGAATGGTTTAATACAATCATCTTTATTCATAAAGACTTGGAACTCATATAAAATTAACTCAAGATAATTTAGGTTCCAAAGTTTTATTCTGTTAATTGTTTAATGCAATCATCTTTATTTTATTTTATTTTTATCAAAATCTGTCTGTTTTATTGATTTTTTTTTTTTATAATTTTTTTACAAGGCTTAGACTTATATAAAATTTAGATTATAGTAGACATATATAAAATTTAAAGTCTTTTTTTATAGATGGACATTAAAGGCATTACTTTATTTATTTAATGATGATTGAACTAATTTTTTTTTATGATTTTTTTTGTATATGAATAACTATTTTTAATTTTTTTTATAATTTCTAATTTCATTTAAAAAAATAATATTTTATTTTATTACATTTTCATGAACCAAAAATATTTATTTATTTTTGAATAAGTCTGTTACAGTAAACTCTTTTAATGATATTCTGTTATCTATGTTATAACTATATTATTTAGTGAGACATAATATATATATATATTTGTAAATAAAAATGTAACACATGATGTACTAACTCCAAACCTACCTAAGAATATTTCGTTCTATTGATGCAATTCTCAACTGAAACCGAGGATACGACGTCGTAAAACGCTTCCGTCGTCGTAACATGGAAGGTCCAGGTGTCTTCTAAATTTCAGACGTCTTCAAAATTTTGAGTTTCGAGGTGTTCCTAGACGAAAAAAAATCTCCTTAACTTCCAACTTTACTAAAATCGACTGTATTAACTACATCGTCAGAGAGACACAGAGATGGGCTGTGGGTTGAGAACTGGACGGAGGAGTAGAGTGGGGAAAACGATGGAGGGGTCCATGGCAATTACTGCATAAGGCTAACTCATGGTACGGTATTGCTTTTACTTCTACATCAATCACTCTTTCACCTGAAAAAAAATTGATCTTTTGTGTTTTCTTTTTTCTTTATAACATTTTTATCAATCTGTTCTCTCACTCATTTGCTTTGTGTTTGTCTCTCGAATTTGGACTTCAGGAGTGTTTGTTCTAGGCTCTCAAGCCGCTCATCGTTCAGGTATGTCTCAGATCTGAAGTACATTGCTTTTAAACCCACTTCAATTACTTGTCTCTCCGTATATTTACCTATATATAGATATATATGTTTGCATGTATAGTTTTTGACTCTTCGTGAAACACTTGCCATATTAATTTTGCCCAGATCTTGGGATTCAGAGCTTCCTTGGCTATCCTTTGGTACATGTTCCTTTGGTGGATTATTTTCTTTAGTGTTCTTCAATTTACACTTTAGCTCTTTTCAATTGACTCACCGTTCTTGCTTTGTTTCTTTATCTTTCAAGGAAATTTTGGTAGGTTGCAGTGAATGAATATGGATATAATTGAGCTAGGGTTCTGTAATCGTGTTTATTTGGTTCCCCATTCACTTCTTTTTAAACGAATAGATTCTTTGTTTTACTGTGATGGTCATCTATAATTGTTTTATTTTTATTTTACTGCAATGTCACTGTCTTCGGAACAATGCTTTCGGCATGTACTTTTTCCAGTTATCTTGAATTGTTATTATTATTATTGTTTATGAATGTTAAATTAGGTATCATCTGTTTTTCCAGAGTTTTTATGGTGTGATCAGATGATTTGATTGTTATTCCTGGTGTGAACAGGTGATCTGATTGCAACAGGAAAAGTGCTCAAATAATATACTTGATGATAAACAAATAATTAGCAGTGGAAGAGATTAAATGTGTTTTAAGTTTTTAACTTTATGACTGTTATGTTTTGATAATTTATTATTACTATTTTTTGGGAAAACATTGCTGTTTATAATACTTTGAACTAAAGACTGTAGTTTTCATTTTTTAGCTCCTAATCTTCAGATTATGTGGCTTGATATACAAAAAAAATACATCGAGCTTAGCCTTATAATTTAATTTTTGTTTTGTTTTTATTTAAATTTTCCCAGATGTTTGTAGGTAATTAATTTTCGTTTTCTTGTGATTTTTCACATTGTAACTGTATTTGTGACACTTTTTTGTTGAAACCATGCAGGGCTTGAAATTCAGTTTTCACTTTTTCTGGTACCGTCGTTTCAGCAATGGGGAAATCTCCAGGAAAATGGATCAAGAATGTTCTTTTTGGGAAGAAATCATCCAAATCTACTTTATCACAAGTAAGAAGGATTTTAGTAATCTTTTTATGTCCACTGCTGCCATCTAATGTATATTGTTTGTAGATATGATATGATTATCTCTAATGTCTGTCTGTGCATGTGCTTGTGCACGCTAGAGAAGACTATATTTTTTGTAAGACATTGGTTTCTGGCATATCATAGGAATTGTCTATGTTGCTTCATTGCTTGCAACCTTCTGCAACCCACAATGGTTTGAGTTGTTGAATTAATTCACGCCTGGTGTTTTCTAAACTCTAATTCTGAAACACCAATGCAGACAATTCCGGTTTGATGGTCTTTTTCTCATTATTGGAACTGCTTCTCAGTTCTTGGTCGAATTGATTCAAAACTTGCCTCGCCTGTAGTGCTTCTGATGATACATCACTGAACCTGAGTTGTAGCCATCTATTGCATTACACTTTCTATACCAAAATTAGGGACTCTTTTTGAAATTTTAACTTTTTTAAGAAAATATATTTAATGTATTTTTGTTATAGTGGGAAATTAAAATTCCACCTTTATGTTGTGTGAAATTTCACCCTGAGGACAAAGTTGGAATGTTACAAAATAAAATACATTTTTTTTCACAGGAAACTTTTGTTTTGGGACATCCCAGAAGAAATGAGTGACTATATAATTGGGATTGGCGTGGGGGAGTTATTTCTATGAATTTGATGATGCATTAGGAACTTCACTCGTTGATGTCCTTTTCTTTTATAGTTAAATTGAGCTTTTATAGTTAAATTGAGTTGATTTGTCTTGAACTATTAAGTGACATGGACAGGTATGCCTTTCTTCCAAATGTTGTGTCCAATGAAAACATGGCAATATATTTGAAGGATTTGTGAGGCTCAACACTGCTGTCAATTCTTATAGTATTTAAGTTTGGTTCTCTATGATCAAGTGCTTTAAAATGTGGACCATCTTCATGTTGCATCCTTTCTGCAAAAAATAAAAAATATCTCTACCTTGAACCTTCTTCTTGGTTCACTTATTTTTCCATAACATGAGCTTGGAGCCTGGTTGGGGGCTTGCCAACATAAGAGCACAATTCTTGGGTTTTGTATCTGTTCCATCTGAAGGATTAATTTGCAGACTCAAACATTTTCAAGAATGGTTATTTATGGTGATTAGGGTTCAAAATTTTAGGCTTAGTATTTGATAATTAGTGTTGTGTTACTATGCATGTTTGTGTTGGAGTACTTGCAAGGAGAGAAATAGGCATACTTTGATGGGATGGAGCTAGTGATTTTGAGGCTCAAACACTAGATTATGTGATGCAGGATCAAAGATAAATCATATCCTATCCTCAAGGATCAAAGATATATCTCCTGAGTGATGATCTTTCCTATACCCTATCATTATGTCCTCCCTGTTTTCTTTCTCTCTTTTATTTTATTTTTTGTTTGGCTCATCAGGAGGTCTTCAGCATCAGTTAATTCCTTACTTCACAAGTTCTACACTTCTGCCTGGAAGATAGATCACTTTCATATTTATTTTTTGGAACATTATTCTTTTGCTGCTTAGCTATAGCTTGTTCAAAGTTGGTACTTTTATTTCGGGTATTAATACTCTTACTGTTGTTACAATTAATAAAGTGTGAGGATTCTGATTTTTAATTATTATCTCTTGCAAATAATGTCACAATTGAGAAAAAGGCTTCCGTTGCTGCTAAGGCACCATCTGGAGATTTGGCTGTAGATCCTCCTCTGATATCAGAGTTGCCACCTCAGACCACTAACAGAAGTGGAGGACATGCAGAGTTTGGGAATGTTACAGCTGCCAATTTACCATGTAATGCAGTTGTGTCATTCCCAGGGAAGCAACCAGCAGATATAAAAGGTACGATGGGATCAAACTCAGCACCCAGTGATGAGATAACCAGGCAAGAGCAAGCTGCAATAAAGGCACAGGCGGCTTTTAGGGGCTACTTGGTAATATTCTCTAGCATAAGTTATTGCAATTGCCCTGGAAAATTATGTCCTCAGGAAATACTGAGGCCAATTCTCTTATTCTTTCCTGTAGTACTTCTGTTTTTACTTTTCAAATATGGTATTTACGTCAATCTTTCACCATAACTGTTAGCTGGGGAACTCTATTTCACTTGCCACAACAATCTTCTTCTTCTGACTCTGCTGTTTGGTTCTTTTGGTTGTGGTTCAAAAGGTTGGCCCATAGTGTGTGTATCAGCCCATATGTAGTGGCATGTTTGGCTTCTAAGGCAGATTCCAGAGATAAAAATCACATAGGTTTTGGTCTGGCAATGACTGGTATGTTTGTATTTGTAAAACACGGCCCTCTTATACATGTGACATGTAGAACAACTCTTAACGGTTCTGAATCATTTTTTTTCTATTTCTGTATAGTTTCTTAATGGTTATGTTGTTTTCTGGTAAATAAGAACTTTATTTGAAGCACCAAATTCAACTATCCCATATTCAAAACTAGGGGCGTAGCCCCCTAAACAAACTGTCACAAACTGGGAAGTATTACAAAATAGATTCAAACAGGAAACCAGCCACATCAGCGAAAAGTAGATTCGGTTGATCCCACGATTGCTGCAAAGTTGATTTGCAGAGGACTTAACCCTCCAAAAGAATTGAGTCTGCTCTGAATAGTATCTGTAATAGCCCTTGATTGAGACTAAACATCCTTGTATTTTGTCCTTTTTGTCCTACTCTCCATTATGCAACATGCTGCTGGAGTGAGTCTGATGATAATGCTTCTCAGTGACTCACTCTTGCAACAATATGCAGCCCACTTAATTAATCTATCAACCCCTTTGTCCTACTCTCCATTACGCAATATGCTGCTGCAGGGAGTCTGATGATAATGCTTTTCAGTGACTCACTCTTGCAACAATATGCAGCCCACTTAATTAATCTGTCAACTCCTTTGATGCCAAGATATTCTAGTCTTCCTCAATAAGGAAAGCAAAATACTTAGAGAGTACTATTATCCAACAAATGATCATGTTTTGTCCTGGTTCATAATTGTAGATAACATAATTAATAAATCTACATCATTTGGATGGAAAATAAGATCTGGTGGTGAAATCTACATTCCGGGCTCTCAGCTTCTTTAGAGCTTTTGTTGGTAATAAACATTTTAAAATTCCTTTCTTTTTTGAGAACAATGATTATTTTAAGTTTAAGAAAGGCTTTTGCTTGTAACTGTGATTGAGTTACCGATGTTTATTTTTGAATCTTAGGCTGTTGTGTGAACCTGGGGTTAGTCTTCTTTTTGTTAAAATTTGTCTATGTATAATTTCAGCATAAAATGTACTAGGAAGCTTTAATGTGATTTGGATGTATCATTGTGCAAGATGTCAGAATTGTGCTTACTTTTGTGCTCCAACTTTGTTGATTCTTAAAATATCAACTTTTCTTTGACTTCCTATGATTTCTGTGCAAATTACTTAAAATTTTGGGCACTCAATAATTCTACTAGATTTTGGGTATCTATTCATTGATCTGATCTTATGTTGGGATTTTTAGTACACTTCCTTCAATGAGAAATAAAGGGTCAGGGTTGTTTATTTATTTCCACATATTCCTTTACTTTTCAGTTTTATGTTTCTTTTTTAATGTTCAAATATATGGTGTTGTAATGTTATTTACGTGTATCTTTTTATAAAAAGGCTATATAATAGTGACACTTCTTGAGAGGAGTAGCGTACATGCTGGACGTGTCTGACTTTCTTGATTAAGCCAAATTTTACTGTCATTTTTTAAAATAGAAGTCACACACATGGCCTAAAAAGGTCAAGTGCAATGACCATTTTTTTTATGTAGAAAAAAGAATATGGTTGTAAAGGAGAAAAATAAATAAGAGACCACTGGAATTAGTATATATTATGTAATTAATTCAAGTTATGCAATTATTTATATTGAATAGATAAATTAATCATTATTTCTTCACTTACAATAGATGTATAAAATGTATGGTTATCATTATAGAACTTGCCATCTCACATTTTCCTCGTGTTGTGTTCGTGTCTGTTCTACTGTACATTATCTCTCTTTAACAAATTAATTTATATATAGAAAAGGAGTGAGAAATCATTAATGATCAGCTTTATTTATTGCTGACAGTCATGTTATAATCAATGTAGTATGTAGTATGCAAAGTTTAATAAAGTCTTTAAGGAGACTTAATACTCAACTCAACTCAACAAAGCATTTGTCCCTATTATTTGGGGTCGGCTACACGAATCTTGTCTCGCCATTCTTCTCTATTTAATACCATTCCCTCAGCTATTTCACGCATTATCATATTTTGGTCTCTCTCGCCCCTTTGCTTGACTCTCAAAATGAACCATGTCGCTTTTCTTTATTGGTTCATTTACTGATCTTTGTTGTATATGATTATATCACCTTAACTGGTTATCTCATATTATCTCTTGTAGGTGCTACTCCTACCATCTTATGATTGTCTCACCACACACCTATCTCAATATTCTCATTTCAGCTATACTTATTTATGTTGTTTCTTAACTGCCTAACATCACGTTCCATACAATATCGTTGGTCTAATAACTGTTCTATAGAATTTAATTTTTAATTTTGAAGTTATGTGTTGATCATACCCAACCCACTCCTCTATTTAACCCATGCTGCGTTATTTCTATGAGTAACATCAACTGAAAATTTTTTATGCCGACTGTTAGCTACTCGATGCAACCTTTTTTCTGGGCTTGGGGTTGGCTGGATAATAATATGACACCAAGCAAGTCATAGGCAAAGTTCTATAAGGAGACTTAATGTTACTAAAATAATACTTAAGGAATTGAATTTGGTCATCATTTTCATCTTTTAAGCTCTTGGTAGCTTATTTGTTCATAAAAAGAAATGTTCCTGCATGTATAGTGCAAACAAATGAACTAACATGTACATACATATGACCCCAAATGTACATGTATGTTTCTTTTTATGGAAGGAGGGTTGGGAACGGTTCATTGCATGCATTTTATATTTTTAATGGGCTTTGCAAAACGGGTCATTGCATGCATGTGTGCATATAGTTGCTACTTGCCAGTTTGTAGGGATCTTTTCTTTAGTTTTAGACACGACTTCTAGAATTAGTGACATTCTGGCTTGAGTGATCTTGTAATGTATCTATATGTTATTTTTAGTGTTATTAGCATCGGTTATGAATTAACACTGGTGAATTAATGATTGTTGTAATATAGTAAAACATAATGTTTGCATTTACACTTGATTTTAGCCAAAAGGCCAGGAAAGGTATAAAACATAATGTTTCCATTTATCTTTTTAAATTTGTGAATAAACACAGATCTCTCTCTCTCCAGGAATATCTATTGCTATGTGTTTTGATTTGAGTTATACATCTGTTTGACTGTAAACATAACTATCTGTGAAGGCTCGCCGGGCATATCGGGCCCTTAAGGGCATCATAAGGCTGCAAGCACTTGTTCGTGGGCACTTGGTTAGGAGACAGGCTGTTGCTACTTTGCGTTGCATGCAAGCGATTGTTAAGTTTCAGGCATTGATTCGTGGCCGAAGGGTCAGACTTTCTGATGCTGGGCATGAGGTGCTTAAAAAGTGCAATCCGGAAGAACCTCTGGTAATCCCTCAAGGGACATCTTGCATTAGTTGCACATTTTACTTGCCTTTCGATTCTTTTATAATGGGAGAAAAAGGTTTTTACAATTTCTGTGGTGCCTAATCATTTTCATATCCTTATTGATGCACTTTCATTTCTCGTTTTCCTGTGGAGACGAGTAAAATAGTAGAAGCTGACAATTATACTGATTAATATAAATATTATTTGGTCATTTCTTTAAAATCATTTATTTTGTTTTAGGGAAAGATACAACTGAAATAATTCTGGACTAGCCAGGCAGATTCTTTTTGTATTGTCATTCTGATTCATTTGGCGCCTTATTTACTATTACAACCGTGGCTGTCATATATTCACATCGCACATCAGTGTTAATCATCTTCTGACTAATTTTCCATCATTTTAGATCCTTCAACTTGAACCACATCACTTTTTGTTAGTAAAAGTCATTTGTCTTTAACTTATCTTCTTATTCTATAGTGGTACTCTTGACCTCCTCACATGTGTTTGTTTCTAGCCTATTTTATGGTATGCTACTAATCTATCTCAACAATGGAAAATACATGCAGGGGCTAGCAAACCCCACCCACCCAACCAAAACAAAATTGGAATTTTTATCCTTTTATCACTAGGTTCTATTGAATTTTTTATTTTTTTAAAATTAGGAGTTTCTGACTCTCTCCCCTGCCCCTTTGGTGGTGAATGTGATGTCCAAAATATCACCTTATCTATTGGTGGGCTTTCTTATTTATGCCATTTTCCCCAATAGACACCTCCTCTCTAGTTGACTTCATTATGTGCTCTGTAGTCTGTACAGTGTTAAGTTTGGTGATATCATGTGCAGCTAGTTCTATTTCTGTTATTGTTATTAGTATTATTAATTTTTCTTTTGCTTTACCAGGATTCTAAACGGGTGAACTTACTTGGAGGAAACACATTTCTTAGGTCAGAGAAGCTATCAACAAATGCATTTGTTAGTAAGGTATATTCAACTCTATGTTTTAACAGTAGATACTAACGATTTTTTTTTTCTTACCTGTTGAGTTTACTACTTTAAAACACTTTGTTAACTGCAATGATTTTTAGAATTTTCTTCTGGCTGCTGTTTCTTTTCTAATGCATCATGCCAACATGTCTCTTTGAGCAAGGGTTTGCAGAAGAGTGATATAGCTTAGGAACTATATTCACTTAAATTTTAGAAAGTCTAGATATATTTTTCTTTGCAAAAGCCACGCTTTTTGTACAGAATAGATGATAGTTAAAATGCTGGCTGATAGTTGCTAGAAAAATGCACATTATTAGATGGGAGTTTGGAAGAGATTATAGTTCTCATCCCGAGTCTTGTTTGTTCTATACCAAGATTATGGTAGATACCTCTATAAATATTAATCCATCCGTTACTACCTTATTCCTTTTCTTGATGTCCAAAAATAAAAGTCTAGTTTGAAAAATCAAAGCATAAAGTATTGTAAAATTTCCAAATTACCCTTTTTTACCAATTTGTTGTGATTGTAGTAACTAATGTGAAAGGATGTCCCCTTAAAAAGTTGATTTTCCCAAAGGGACTCTTAAAATGGGACAGAGGGAATACAAAGTAATACTTATGATGGGGTCTCTGGGCTCCTTGCCCAAAAGCAGCTGACAGTTGATCATCTGTAAACTCTTTTATATACATTGAAATTGTTTGATTTGATTATCATATTGGACTTATATACACTAAACAAATTGATAGAAAAGATGATACAATCAGAAATTCAGAGTTCCTTAGTTGTATCCCATTATCACATGTATTTGGGGTTGATGTCATTCCATTTTACTTCTTTTAGCTTCTTGCTTCGTCGTCTACTGCTATGCCCCTGTGCTTGCAGTATGATCCGGTTGAACCAAATTCAGTTTGGAACTGGCTAGAACGTTGGTCATCATTCTGCTTTCGGGAACCACCTCCACAGCCAAAGAAGATTCTTGACTCGAAGCCTCAAAAAAAGCAGGCTACCATGCAAACTTTAGGAGCAGAACCAGGAAGGCCAAAAAGAGGTGTCCGGAAGGTTGCTGCAATAAATGTAGACAATAATTCATTGCATTCCTCCTCCGAATATGAAAAGCCCAAACGTAACCAGAGGAAAGTGCTGAACCATCAAGCAGAATCTGCGCAAGAACACCCTCAAAGTGAACTCGAGAGGGTTAAACGCTGTTTGAGAAAAGTTTCTGCATCTGCCGAAGAGGCTGCTGACAAGGCAGAAGCTGTAATTGAGAAGCCACAGCAAAGGCTGATGAAAGTGTCTAGCTCCCCTGGTCCTGATGTTTCTGAGCGGGTTATAGATAGTTCTTCTGATAAAATGAATGATTTGAATGTCACAGTGTCCGAAGACTCAATGGTTGAAACACCTCCAAAGCCATTGGTAGTAGATGGGCCAGCTGAAATGTTTCTTGATGATCATCCTGCAGTTGAGCTTCATCCTTCAGAAAATGGGGGGAATGTTGAGAAAAGTCCCACGGTAAATGAGGAGATGAGCTCTAAGGAAGATCAAACTATCAACGAGAACCATAAAACCAGGAGGAGGAGATCTTTCCCTGCAAAACAGGAATATCCTGAGAACATCTCACAGAACACTCCTACCTTGCCAAGCTATATGGCAGCAACTGAATCTGCAAAGGCAAAACTTAGAGCACAAGGATCCCCAACACTTGGTCAAGATGGGGCTGAAAATGGTTTCATTAGGCGACAGTCTCTGCCATCCTCCACCAATAGCAAATTGAGCTCACTGTCGCCTCGGATGCAGCGGCCAGTACAAGCAAATGGCAAAGGGGGAAGTAGAAGTGACCGATCATTGATGTCCTCTAGAGATGGTAAGGGTGTGAACATTGATAGCATTTGCAATTTATTTTTGCTATTTTCATCATGCAATTTTATGAATGATATCAATGGATCTCCAATGCATGCGTGTTATATCTTATGCATAGTTGAATTAAATCACGAAGAAAGATGTTTCTGTGGATAATTTAATACGGGGAACCTAACTCTTAACTCTTGGGGTTGGATGAGTTGGAAAGAGCCTTCGGTAATATCTTTAAGGTCCCAGGTTCAATTCCCAACCCTAGGGTCACTTACCTATCAAAAAAAAAAAAAAAAAAAAAGAGAAAAAGAAAATTTAATATTGGGAACTTATATTATGTTCTTGGTTGTGCTGATTGCTTGATGGTTTCTTGCTTTCATTCTCCAACTGTCTATGTTTCCAAACTTGATGAAGGAAGAAGTCCATCGTAATCTGAATTGCTTAGATATGCTTGTAGGTTGTATACTGAATTGCATTAACATTTCCATTTTGTCTATGACTTTCCTTTCTTTCTTTGTTTCCTTTTGCCCCCAGACATTGGGTATCAAACAATTAGATTCATGTAATGTTGTTTCCTTGTCTAATTCACCACATTTTTCAGTTTTTGACATTGGAGTTCCTGTATAATTGTCATCTTCCGTAACATCATCTTGTGATATTTGTAAAATGCAAGTGATTTCTGAATTATTTTGTGGGTGGTAACTTAATATTTCAGAGAAGGCACTCCAGGCAGGGTGGAGGCGGTGAGTGCTTGGTTTCTTCAGTAAAAGGTGACTTCTTGGTTGCAGCTCTTCATTTGGTTCTTCTTGTGCAAAATTCTGTTGTAAAACATGAAAAAGAACTTGACAAAATACCAGTTGTTTGATGTTCCCTTTGTCTTTCCCTTTTTTCTCCCCTTTCTTCAGGTGTTACAAGAGCATGTATAGTCATAGACCCAGTATGTCTTGTTTCATTTAACATAATCTGTGTGCTGTATTCTTTATTATATTTAATTTTATTTGTTTTTCACTATAGCAATGTATGATGTGAGAAACCTTGAATGTGTTTGATAATCAGTGTCACATTCACACTAGAAGTTGCATATACAGCTCGTTATTTTTTCCTTCTGTAAATCCACTTTTTCTCAGGTGGTGGATGTGGTTGTCTAATAGTTGAACAGGATTGATCATTTCAATTGGAGAGAAGCCTATGTAAAATCATTACATGGCCAGCGACAATGTCACTTTACCATTTTTAGCTCAATAGTGACCTGTTCACATTTTTAACACTTTTATTCTCTGCATAACTGTAAATCTACAATATGTATTCATAGACCCCATGATACTTTCAGACGCTTGAGAGATACTCAACAACACGACTGAAGGTGACTGAGGTGTTTGATTAGACGCAGATGGCAAGTGGTAATGTTTCTGCCGTAAATGATGGATTCACCACTCAATTAACCCGTTTTTAATTCCCGACCTAAGCACATCGCTCTCTCACTGATGTTCTGCCAGACACAGTTCATTGCACATATACAGTGATATCTCACATTAGGAATACAAATGAGAATAAAAATTCGGGATATGTAGCATTGTTTTGCATACAAAGGAGGACCATCAGCTAGCCTTTAGCAAGTGCCATGTTCTTCTCAGAAGAGTGAGGCCTACATTTCTGCTGTTATCACCACTGTATATTTCTTTCCTGTTGTTGTCTACTATGGATTTTGTTTTCATTCAATGTTCTACTGAGGTGAAATATGCATAGACTGAAGCAATGAATGTCTTCACTTCCATAATCAAAACTCAAGACGTAAATCACAGAATTTAAATGCATGGCTGATCAATGTCTATCCCTTTAGTTCTAAATTAATATATGCTAATTAGCCAACAAACTTTAAATTATTCCGATGCCAAATCTGATGTTCAATATATAACGTGTTACTTCAAAGATAATATTGCAGTTTCACACCTTAAAGATGCTGATTTTGTTATTTTTTTTTTTTCTGACGTTACTCGTAGGATATGACTTTAAGGAAGTTCACTGGACACAAAAGGCGAAGAGTGAGGTTCCTGAAAGTGAAGGACGGGAATGTCACTCCTAGACCTTCCTTGTATCCATTCCCCAAGTAAATGCATCCTTTGCTCACTGATATGCCGCCGTATATAGTGGCTCCGGTGTCATGTGACCATAGAATTTTGCCGGTCTTGGCGTTCATTGCATAAACGGGTCCAGTTTGATATGCGGATCCGGCAAAGAGGACGCCATTGCTAACAGTCACAGGAGCATTAGAGGTGGCATTGCTAGGATTGGCTGTTGACCATAGGATTTTGCCAGTGCGAGCATCCATTCCCACCCATCCGCCGGCAGTTGTGATTTTCTTCGATGGTTTGAGAGTGAAGTTCTTGCCCTCGTCGTTGGCAATGTTGGTGTAGGACCCTCTTTTTATCTGTGGCTGCTCCCCAGGTACCTCCTCCAGAAAGACCACCAGGTCCAGCCTCCTGCATTAAGCATTCATCAATTTTCTTCTTCAAGAAAGTAATATACACTAAGAATCATAGGAGTCGCAGCTAGGAATGACAAAATACTCTCTCCCGTCTTAATAGTTCACGCATTTGAGGATAAAAGAAATGAAATGGGGCGGGGGGAAGATATTAAAATTTGAGAGGGATTTGGAGTATGGACTGAGTTTAAGTATTCCCTCCCGCTCAGGTATATGTTTTAATTACATAAATATCTTTTAATATTTTTTATATTTTCTTAAATAACTCTTTATCTATAAAAACTCAGATGCATGTGTATTTATACTGTATATATAATTTGTATAAACATGTGTATGTAAATTTTTATTTGTAACAATATCATTTTATTAGTTTTAATTTTTTTAAATTAATTTTTAGACGAGAATGGAACCGGGTGAGGTGGAGTTTTGAGGAATCGGGTGGAGGTGAGAGGGAGGATGGACCCGCCTGAACACATCCCATTGCCATCCTTATTTACAGGCCAAATTCAATCACCAGAATGATAAAGATTTTGAAGCCAACTTACCGTAGACCAGACAAGATTGCCACTATCGCGATCTAAAGCCCATGCAAACCCACTTTTCTGAACTGCCACGACAATATCTCGTTTAGTTCCATTGACAAGTATGCTTAGCATCATTGGTGCCTCCCCAAAATCAGCATCTGGGTTAGGGCCAGGAGGGCAGTTGGGGGTCGAAAGGTTGTTGCATGCAAAGAACCATACATCATAGCCCCCCAGTTGCTTATACCAAGCAATCTTCCCAGAGTCCAAATCCAAGGCCAGTATAGATTCTGAGTGGTTATCCGGCTCGATACACTTATCAGGATGAGTAGGTACAGTTTGATTGTTCTCTTTTTCTTGACATTGTTGTACACGCAGAGGAGCTGAGTACAGGTTCCCAGTGGCTATGTACACAAGGTTTCTATTAACATCTATGGAAGGGCTGCTTCCCCATATGGCTGCTCCGGCGTATGCTCCAATCTTGCCGTGGTTGTCCGGCAGCATGAAGGTCTGCCATATGATGTGCCCCGTTTGGACGTCTAATTTGGCGAGACTGCCTCGGAAGGTGCAGCATTGCTTGATGCTGAAGCCTTCTTCTAATGAAGATGTTCCAACGTAAAAACCTCTACATAAAAATAGATGAAATGTCACATGTATTTATGATAGCATCACTTCATTAACCAAACATTTCAAAATGACTTATATCAAACTGGATCATCAAGTCAAAGCCCAGTGAAATTATATGTTCTAACCAGAAAAATCCATTCGAATTGATGATCTAGTTTGATACAAGTCATTTGGGCACTTGGACAAAGTTTCCTCTTAGATGAATGGTCTTCACAATGTGGAGAGCATGGAGGTTGCTAGTAGATGCCTTCGAGACTTGAAACTTGCATGTTGAGGTATGGGATATGAATTATGTATGAAAGTATTCTAGCAACATTTTATTACTCCCAAGAAGGTCCTCTCAAAATGCTGACTAAGAGGATTTATTTATAGGCTTCAAATGATATAATTGATCCAAGGATTATGGATGAAAGTATTCTAGCAACATTTTATTACTCCCAAGAACGTCCTCTCAAAATGCTGACTAAGAGGATTTATTTATAGGCTTCAAATGATATAATTGATCCAAGGATTCATATTAATTATCACAAATGGAAGGTTAGGATTAAGTCTTGGATGATAATTATTATGAAAAAAAAATACAAAATTTAATAATTATTTTATCATAATTATTCTAGATATTATCTAAAATGAAAATAAATAAATAATCAATTACCAAGGTGAACCAAGGTCATTTCCTTATTATTCTAATAACTAGATAATAGTGGATTATCTAGATTTATTATCGAAATAAAAATAAGGAAAATTCAAATGATGTGAGTCAATCATATGCATGTTTATAATTTATAGTCCAATCATAATGCACCTCATACCTAGTGGACCAAAGAGACTCGATATAATATCTAATTTATCCTAAAATAATAAAGATAACTTCTATGATAATTATTGTCTAAGATTACCAAAATATCCTAATATTGGTGATAAGTCACCAAATTATCCCCATAGCATATAAAACAACCCAATTGCCCTCAAGACATAAAAAAATGCCTAAATTGTCTTTAAAATGTTGGGATTAATAAAATATCCTTAGTTAGGATAAAATGTCATTGAATGACTAAAATGACATCCGCATGCCAGAATTATCAAAATATCATCGAAAGGGAGTTATGATATCAAAATTACCCAAAATATCCCTAAAAAGTAAAAATTCTCTTGAATTTACCAAAATACTCTTACATACTAAGAAAACACTAGCAATTACCAAAATGTCATCGGAGTCAGAATATGAGAAAAATCTATTGAATTTGCGAGAATACTCTTAAAGGGTAGGAAAGCACTAGCAATTACCAAAATGTCATTGAAGTCAAAATATGTAAAAATTACTAAAATACTTATAGACCGAGGACCACCCTGAAAAATGAACAAAATACTCCAAAAATAGACAATATTGTAATAACTCTCTAAAAGTGACGAAATTATATGCACTCAAGGAATTTCTTGAAATACACTGCTGAAATAATCAGAATGTTGTTGGAATAATGAAATTTTTTGAGTATACTACAAAAAATTATGAAACTACCCTCAAACAATCAAAAGTCACAAAACAAAGTGTCTACGTATATATTATTCGTCTTGCTTGAAAGATTAGACTAATTTCTTGGTATTCTAAAAGCATCAATTTTTTTTTAATTAAGCTAATAAATGCTTATGTAATCTATTACTTACAAGTTACAAATTATAATATAGAATGGCCAATCGAACTATTGTACTAATGCAAGCAACAACTTGATGGCCAATTATTAAGAAGTCTAACTTTGATTTCATTGTACAAACTTGAAGGCCAATTATTAAGAAGTCTAACTTTAATTTCATTGTACAACGTTAGCATATGTATTAAAATAAAGGTAGTAGTATGAAGATCTACGTTTGTGTTGTTATGAAGTAACATCATTGACCTAAATATTGATTAATAGTTAAACTATACATTACCTTGTTGGTAATACAATATTTTCATGTAATTTTTGTTTCTGATTCTGTTTTTTGATATATTACAATAATAAATAACAAGAAATTTGCTTTATGTAATGGCTCACAGTTTGTGGAATCAGTAAAATAAAAATGTGAAAAGTAACTGGTGACATACATCATTAATAAATATAGGCTTCAGTTATAAATAATTAATGGTGAAAAAATGGTTAGTTTATACTATTCAAAATGTATTACTAGCTAAATATGAATAGTGAAATATTTCAATAAATAATTAAACATAAAATTTGGAAGATTTACATGATTTCTTTGTTGATTAGGGTTGAGATTAATGAAGGACAACAGTCATCAACAGAAAGCAAAAAGATAGGTGAAAATATTGGCTATAACTAACCCTTTGTGAAATGTTCCGGACATGGTAATAATAGTAGCAGGATGGCTGTCCAGCCTGGTTGACCACATGAGCTTCCCGGTTGCTCGTTTAACGGCAATGATCACCGCGGGTCCATTGATTCCGATAACGAGCAGATCACCAGCTACCGTTGGAGTTGCTCTCGACACCGTCGTGCTGACGTTCAGCGTGTACCCAGTTGAGTTAAGGCCGGTAAGTTTTTGCAGGTTCTTCTTCCACACAAGAGAGCCATCTACTGCTTTAACTGCAAAGAGGTATCCATTCCAGCTTGGAAAATAAAGTGTCCCATTGAATATTGCAGGTGTTGCAGTTATGTCTCTCCCTGCATAGAATTTCCACTTGAGACGTAGCTGGGAAACAGTTGAAGGGCTGATATTGGTTTCTCCATAGGCATATCTACGGTTGTATATATCACCACCATGGTTCAACCAATCTCCTGATGTGGAGTACTGTCTCTTTACATGCCTCTGGAACCAACCACACAGTGGATGAAATTAACCAGTTGTTTTTCTTATGGAATTGAAGATTTTATACAAGAAAAAAGAGAGCAGAAGCCAGGTTACTTTGACATATAAAAAT
The DNA here is from genome assembly GCA_008638375.1 of Nyssa sinensis. Taxonomy (NCBI): domain Eukaryota; kingdom Viridiplantae; phylum Streptophyta; class Magnoliopsida; order Cornales; family Nyssaceae; genus Nyssa; species Nyssa sinensis. Next base: position 3,292,436 of record CM018043.1, read on the forward strand.
GTGTGTGTGTGTGTGTGTGTGAGAGAGAGAGAGAGAGAGAGAGAGAGAGAGAGAGAGAGAGAGAGAGAGAGAGAGAGAGAGAATACTTACATCTCCACAAGCGGTAGCAGTGATGGAAAGTAGAGAGAACATGCACGCAAAAAGGAGACAAAGATTGGAGTAGGCTTGAGCAGGTGCCATGATAGCAGAATCTTGAAACTAGCTAGTTGCAATTGTTCTCAAGGAAGGAGACTTTGGCTATCTATAAATCCCAAGAAGATTAATGTTATAGTGTAAAAATGGTTATTCTTATAACTTAAAATTTTTTTTTTGAGTAAATTTTTAAATTTTTTTTGAGTAAATTACATTAATTTCTCATAAATTTTTTAAATTACACTAAATCTCATACTTTGACAAATTATAAATATTATCTCTAATAATTTTTTTTTCAAAATAACAAAACTATCTCTTTCATATTTTTTCTTTTTGAATTTTTGAATTTTGATAATTTTTTCTAACTTTGTTTTCATAAAGAATTTCTTTATTTTATATAAAAATAAGTCTAAGATAAATAACTTATTTTTATTTAATATTAAAATAATTTTAACATTTTAATTAATATTTATTTAAAAATAAAAAAATTAATCAAAATTGAAAAAATATAAAAAAAAAAATCATGAAAGAGATAATTTTTTCATTTGAAAAAAATTAATTAAAGGTGAGGTATTTGTAATTTGTTAGGTAAAATAAGAAGAATCAGTATAATTTTAAAAATGTGAATATAATTGTCAAAAATCTCAATAAAAATTAGTGTATTTTATAAATGTATATTGGGTTCATATTCTCTACCATAATAATTTGTACAATTAATTTAAATCATTTTACTTGTAAAAAACTGTTATCATTTGTTTTAAAAAGTTCTCTCACCAATCTTTCATGTACAATGCCATTAGCAGACTATTACAAGAAGTATAAACAAAGTTATTATATATTGAGAATGCTCCTTGCTCAATGACAATTGGCATCAAGTTCAAAGTCAAGTTTGGATAAAAAAATAAATATCTAATGACACACGCGCGCGCACACACACACACACATATAGCTTACCACTTCAGATAGAATTTTGAAAGAAAAAAAGAAGAAGCTTAAAACAGATGGCTAATAAACAAATGTTTAAAACCCAAAACCCGACTTCATCTTATTTTCTTGATCTCTGGATCATAATTGCTTTTTAAAATTTATTTTTGATGTGGTTGATTGACATAGAGATAGAACATATGAATAAATGATGCGTGACAATATATTAGGATTAATAATAACAATAATTTAATTAATGTATTCCTAATACATTAGTGGTTCTCATTTTTATTAAAATATTAGGTGATATTTTCTTATCCAAAGTATCTTTTCCCAAAATCTTGCAAAATAAATGCAAGTGTGATCACTGGAAACATTAGCAAAGATGCAAGTGTATTATTACCCTAGCAGGATGATACCATTGCCGCAATCATAAACATATATTTTTAGGGTATATATGCACTTAGTTAAGCACAACTAGTCACAAAAACATAAAACTGACCATGGGAGGACAAAATATTCAATCTATTCAGTACTTTCTTCTTTTGAAATAGTGATATGTCAAACCTTCTGGATCATTAAAAGATCAACTTTTTTTTTTTTTTAAATCAAAGCTTCTGGTGAATGCAGCTGGAGTTGGAGCAATCTGTTAAATCTGAGACCCATATATTGTTGGGAATTTCATTAGGAAAACCGTTGGTAATGGTCAGGACACAAACCGAGGAATCAACGGAACTGAAGAGAAACTCATTGATAACATCCAAGAAGTCTTATGCATGATCACAGTGCAGAAAAAAAGAAAAAGAAAAAGAAATGTCAAATCTGGACAGGTCAACGGGTGAGTTCAGTTCTTAATTGATCTTTTTAATTGAATGCAAGAAGGCAAGATTATCAATTAAATTGTGATCTTTGACATTTTGCTCAATGATTTTATAAGTCTATGTCACTTTGATGCTCACTCAAAGCTGAAATATTCCAAACACGCAACAAACTTTCTTATTAATATTCTTGATCATTATATAGAAACCAAAGGTACATAAGGTGTTTGTTTATTCAGAGATAATTAGCATGCTAGGTCTTTATTATCATATACTGATATACATCTTATGAGGTTCATTCATGAGAGACAGAAGGCGAAGAGGGAAGTTCCGCCAGTGAAGGACGGATCAAGGCTTCCAACATTCACCGCATATCCATTCCCGACAAAGATGCACCCTTTGCTCACTGACATGCCGCCAAACACGGTGGCTCCAGTATTATATGACCACATAATTTTTCCAGACTCGGCGTTCATTGCATAGATGGGTCCTTCTCCATTTGTGGAGCCAGCAAAGAGGACACCGTTGGCCACGGTCACCGGGCCATTGGAGGTGGCGTTACTAGGATTGGCGGTTGACCATAATATTTTGCCAGTAGTAGCATTCATTGCCACCCATCCACCACTGGTGGTGTTTTCATTAGATGGGTTGAGGGTGAAGTTCTGGTGATTATTGTTAACAATGTTTGTGTAAATCCTCTTTCCATCAGTAGCTGCTCCCCAAGTGCCTCCTCCCTGATTGCCCCCGGGTCCAGCCTCCTACACAAAAGCTGTTCAGTTCAGTAAAAGTCAGATTGAGGTTCTCTCTGGAGAGTTTCAGTGCATCCCACATCTCACGTGAGAGTGGAATCCACATAGATAGGTCTCACTGTGCCCCCACCTCATGTGAGATAGGGATGCACTATATTGGAGAGAATTCAGATTCGTAATTAAGGTCCATCCAAAGATTTTGTTCAGGCTTATAAAAATGAACTAACTGATGTGTTTGGCAGCATGACTTAGAGCTTTGAATTTGAACTAACTTACATGCATCTAATTTCATTTAATACTGAAAAATGGTGAATTCAATCTATTTATACGGAAAAAAAAGTGGAGTGAGAAGACTTAAGAATAATACTCTTGTTTAGATTTGATTATTGTGTAAGACTTATTTGCAAAATGCTCAAATTTGAGTGTGATAAAATTATAAAACGAATCAAATTATTTGAACTCGGCTCGTGATCAGTTCAGTTAGATTAGTTGGTAAGATAAATAAGTCAAATTTAAACATATTTTGAAGTTTGTTAATATATTAAGTGTTGTTCTAATTTAACTTGCAAAGTAGTGTAATATTATATAAAAAATCAAGCTACTCGAATTTGATTTTCAATCGGTTTGATTAGAGACTCGTTCGAAATCGACTTAAAAAAATTAATAAGTCAAACTTGAACATAATTTGAAATTCGTTTAATTTAGTAAAGCTTGAACAATTCAATGCTTGTCTTGACTCGACCTGACTCTCATTTACAGTTCTGAGTGTGAAACCACTTGATTAGACTTTATACTATTTATACATGGTAAATCGACTAAGAATAATATTTGAATGATCATGTATTTGTGTCCATATATTCATATAAAATAAGACTCATTAATAGAGTTTATAATGATAAGTGTCATGATGTGAGTATATGAATACAAATACAAAGCCATGAATCATAACTCATCGACTAACTAAGGTCGGGCAAACTTACCGTAGACCAAATAATGCTACCATTATCACGATCCAAAGCCCATGCAAACCCACTTTTCTGAACAGCAGCCACAATATCACGTTTGGTTCCATTTTCATATATGCTTAACATCATTGGTGCCTCCCCAAAATCAGCGTCAGGATTTGGCCCAGGTGGACAATTTGGTGTGGAAAGATTGTTGCATGCAAGGAACCATACGTCGTAGCCCCCCAGTTGCCTGTACCACTTGATCTTTCCAGAGTCCAAATCAAAGGCTAGGAACGATTCTGAGTGGTTATCGGGCTCCACACACTGGTCTGGATGAGTGGGGACAGTCTGATTATTTTCAATTTCCTGGCATTGACGTATGCGTAAAGGAGCCTGAGTATAGGTTTCCAGTGGCAATAAAGACAAGGTTCCTGTGAATATATAAGTTCATGAAGCGTGACAGAGATATACATACATACTGTATACATATGATCTGGAGCAAAAAACCTTTAAAAAAATAATAAAATACCGATCTAAACCAGCCCAATCTAAGTTTTTATTTTTTAAAGTTTTGGTTCCATCAAGTTTGTGGTTGGGTTCTCGTTTAAATTTTTGGAACTGATTAAAGTTGGTTCAGTTTCACTTGAACTCGATCCCAATCTGACTCGTGCACTCGTACCTATGAACATCAATGGAAGGGCTGCTTCCCCATATAGCTGCTCCAGCATATTCACCAGTTTGGCCATTATTGTCAGGCAACATGAAGATTTTCCACTAAGATGGCACCAGATCGAACATTTAATTTGGCAAGGCTGCCACGGAAGGTGCAACATTGCTCAATGTCCAGGGTTTCTTCTAGTGAAGAAGTTCCAACGTAGAAGCCACTGTGAGACAGTTGAGCAAAAATATCAGTGTTATTTATTTTCTGTAATTGATTACTAGGCTTCTATAACGCATCATGCTTAGATTTCAATAAATAAACAAGATCAATCAGTGCAATTGAAATTTGAAACCCAACATTACGATGAGACCTCATGTAGGATTAAACCCATAGAGAAAAAAAAAAGTATTCAACCATACCGTCGTGCCATGTGATTTTCACTATAATTTCAATATTTTACTATGAATGATTGAATTATAATAAAAGTCAAATGAGAGTGACCGTCACATAACTTCTTTATTAGAAGACTGATTGCTCATGAAAGAGTATTTAACTATGCAGTTCAAAAATCAAAATTTATAAGACAATGACGTCCATTAACATGGTGGCAAAGGACGTCAACACAAATGAGAAAAATTCTTCTAGTTTCCTGCCAAATTATCACTTGCATATTGGTTAATTTATGTTTAACTTGTTAATTGCTACCTTACAGTGGACTCACATGTTCACACAAAGCGAATATACATATAGCACCCTTTATATGACTAAACAATGCAATCTGTTGAAGGGAAAATGAGTTCTATAAGGTATATTTTAATTAATGCAACACAAACAAAGAAGTAAACATCTGATGATTTCGGCAAATCAAATTATTGGGCCTCCTATATATGATTTAATAAAATGCATATATATAAAATGTTCAGCTAGTCATATAAAATGTCGGTAGAATAAGTCAGATTAGCAAATCTATTAAGGTAGTATTAAATTTTCATAAAAAGACTTGTAAAGCTTGAGTATGCAATTATGCATCAACCTTTAACAAAAAAGAGTGGAAGAAAGACTTGGGGTCCATGTTGAAGTCTTCAATTTGAATTATGCTATCATGTATTATCCGTTTTCCCACCATACCCTCTCTCTCTCTCTCTATAGATAGGAAATATGTTTAACATTTTCAACTTTTATTAATTTATAAAAATATTAGATTACAAAGATAAGACTTGAATCTAATCTTAGAGAATATTTGACCATATAAAAAACTTGTGCAACAAGGTTAGGTATCTCTCTCTCTCTCTCTCTCTATATATATATATATATATATTTTGATGAAGTCATTATTGTTAGGTAAGAGAGTTTGGAATTCTTTTTGATTCTTCATAAGAACATTCAAATCAATCCGTCATTACCAAGATCTTCGTCAAAAGGCGGAAGGTAAGATAGGCTTGGGGCTATAGACCACCTAATTTTGGAGAATTTTTTTTATTTGAAATATATATAGTAATTTTGTAAAAAAAAAAATTTCCTTTACTTTGAGAAAAAACAAAATTTAGCCCCCTCAAAATTTAAAAAAAGAAATTACGTGTAAGATTGGAACAAATTTTGTGAAAAAAATTCTTCTAATTTCAGGGAATAAATGTTTCTTCCTAAAATTTCTCGAAAAAAGTCTTTAGTCTCGCAAATAGTTTTTTTCTTCTTGATTCTGCCATTTATATATATATATATATATATATATATGACGGATCTAAATTAAAATATTTTCACCAATTTGACTTTTGGTTTAAAAATAAGTTTTAATAAAATTAATCTACCGGACATTTTTCATTATACATAACTATATATATATCATCTTGATTAAGATTTTCTTCATTATATATGTATTTAATTTTTTTTAATATAAACTTAAATACATATCATGTATTTATTAAAAAATAATTAAATAATAAATAATATATCTAAGTACCTCGAGAGAAATCAAATCGAGGAAATGAGATATAGACCTAATTAATCTAATCGAATTCACACATTTTAATTTCTTTCCCATTATTGCAGATTGCCGGAAAAGTCAGAGGCTGCTTGACTTGGTGTCTTCGAGGAGATTTGATAACCTAATTAAGCAACTTCACGTGTCATTTGGTCGACGTCATAAAAAAAAAACACAATCTCTTTTTTCTACCATTGCAATCTTATGCGTGTACATTGTTCTGAAGCAACAACATTGACCAAAATTAATAAATTGTTAAATTACATTGATTAGACATGGACTGTTATAATGAACTGTTTTAAATATAATAAATGGAATACAACTTATCTCTTTTGAAAAAAAAAATGGATGTAATGATTTATATATGAACTCATTCAATCATACATCTTACAAGGATTAAGAAAATGGGATTACATTCATATAAAACATTTGATTGAAGAAGCAATTCAGGGAAGATGCATGTATATGAAAACTTCAATGATGTTTAGAAATTTCTGTATAGATCTTTAATAGGTGCAAAATTCTACGATAAATTTTCACATTATTTTAAAAAGTTCTTGGGGAAACCAATTATAATAGTTAGGAAAAACACTCGGAAGAAATGTGTGTAAAAATCACTAAGGTAAAGAGCTGAGAAAAGGTGATTCCAGAAAGTTTTCAAAAGTTTTTTTTCTTTTCTGAAGTTCTGTTTCAAGAATTTTTCCAAGAAATTTATCCAGGTGTCTCCATAAGATCCATATAGATCCTATACAATTTGCCAAAGTGTTCGACGTGCTTGAGTAATGCTGGGATGTGTGTGAGAGTAGAAATTTTGTCATCAACCAGATCTATTGACCTAATTCATGAACTCAATTAATGACATCTTTCCATTTAGGCAAGATGTTGCTTTTGAATCTACTATATACTAAACATCTTGCTCAAATGATAAAATGTCAGTGATCCCTGAACTAGTTCATGACAAAACTTCTTGTGAGAGTGAGAGAGAGCTAGCACTCTGGCAAGTGAGATTACTAGAAGTACTAGACCTGTAATTCGAGCTGAATATTCTCTCTGCTGCCTTGAAAAAAAAGCTAAAATGACCCTGTCAAATGTATTTGTGACTCACCCCTTGTAAAATGTTCCAGACATGGTGATAACAGCAGCAGCATGGCTATCAAGCTGGGTGGACCATACAAGCTTCCCGGTTGCTCGCTTAACAGCAATAACAACAGCTGGCCCATAGATGCCGATAATGAGCAAGTCCCCAGCTATTGTTGGGGTTGATCTCGACACTGTTGTATTAACATTAACAACAAATCCAGTTGCATTGAGGCCAGTGAGTTTCTGCAGATTTTTCTTCCACACAAGCTGGCCATCGGACTCTTTGACAGCATAAATATATCCATTCCAGCTTGGGAAATAAAGGGTCCCATCAAATATTGCTGGGGTTGCGGTTATGTCTCTCCCTGCATAGAATTTCCACCTGAGACTTAGCTTTGAAACAGTTGCAGGGCTGATCATGTTTTCTCTGTAAGCATATCTCCTATTATACAAATCTCCCCCATGATTTATCCAATTGGTTGGAGCTTCATGTCCTTTACCATGCCACTGAAACCAACCATAAAGAGCAATCCCAAATCAGTATATATATATATATTTTGTTTTTGCATCAAAAGGAGAGAGAGAGAGAGAGAGAGAGAGAGAGAGAGAGAGAGAGAGAAAGGGATATACCTCAAAGCCTGCAATAGGTGTGGTTACTAGGAGACAGCAAATGCAAAGAAAAAGGAGAGGATGGATATAGGCTTTAGCAGGAGCCATGGAAGTGGAAGCTTGTAAGATTGTCACAAAGAAGAGGAGATGTGGTTTATTTATAAGTAAACAGAATATCACAAGCGTAATTTTGAGTGGCCTCCCAAAGAGGAGGTTGATTATTATTTAATTTGCAATTAAGGGTTGAGTTGATGACCAGATTTTGTGTAGGTTTTAGTTTTAATTATAATTATAATTATAATTTTTACTTGTTTTGGTAGTCATAGCGTATATATATGTTTGTCAGAACGGTGGTTTGAAAATTGACCAAAGGTGAAGGATATGCTGACAAATGAGTATTATATGTGATGACAACATCAAACTTAATTTAAGATGTCATTGTTTAATTATATGCATAAGAATTTTTGGTTCTTTAATTTTTACTGCAATTATATATATACACAAATTTATATAACAGGGGCTATTTGTGCTCCCATGGAAAGCATTGAAATGGCAAAAGGGGTTATGATTAATATAAATTAATATATCCTAAAATTATTCACATAACCTCAAATTTATTCTTTAATTAATTTAAAAAGAATCGGTAATTTTAAGTGGTTAAACTAAGTAATCTAAAAATTAAGTAAAATTCTTAATTTAATTAATATGAAAACATTCTTAGATAACTGTTATACAATACAAATAAAACAAATACATTAGAGATACGACATTTATAGTGGCAAAAGCCTCACAGGGCCAAAAAAAAAAAAAAAATCAATCGCTGCAAATAAAAAACAAATCCACTAATTAATCAATTCAGTTACAACACACCAAACAACAAACTATGATCACTATATAACCTGCCACACAATCTAGTGTAGACTATTGCTATCCGACTATCTTATTTATTTATTTTGTTTAGATCTTGTCTATCAATTGCACTTCTTTAGCTTTGTCTTACGAGCCGCATAGTAACACGTTGTACTCCATCATCATTCATCTCTTTGGATTCACTCTATCAAGTGTGCAAACTAACTGTAAGCAATCTCTTAATTAACTTTGGGACTTTAGGTTTTAATGTTGTTATCTCATTTTGTCATCAATGTATGCAAAAGAATAGAAGACACTATATATAAATTCATGCAAATCCGAGTAAGAATAGGAAACTAATTGGCCAATTAGGTTCCTACGTAAGTTACTTGCATTCGAATGCAAACTCTCGTTTGAATGGGTAAGACTCATGTTCAAATGAGACAATCTTGTAATTTCACAACACCAAAATATTGCTCGTTTGAATTAGTAAGGGTCGTGTTTGAACGAGAGAAATACTATTTTGGCTATCTAATTCAAACAATCTTGTGTTTTTTTATAATGAACCTAATGGTCAATTAAATACAATCCTATGGTATTTCTAACTTATAGTCAATACTAAAAATATCTAGAATATGTGTAAAATTAAATGAAATATCCCGTCAGAATCATATGTGAAAGATTAAATAAACACTCATCTTAAGTATACAATGCATGTTATGTGTATGTTCATATATTTTTTGGTAGAGTAAATTTGAAGTCTTTATGTTGATGTTCGGAAACTCCATCTTTAAAAATAAGTCTTTATAATTTAGTACTACTCTTATCGAAATCTTTATGAATTGGCATGACTAGTACAAAGATTCAACTAGCTTAACAATTACATATTCAACTTTTTGAAATGAATTACCAATCCAAATAATTTTAGAGAAATTTTACATTAATATAAATAGAAAATTTTCCTTGGAAGCATTTTTCTCACTTACATATAAGAGGGTAACAAGATGATAGGATAACATTAATTATGAAAGAGAGGAGATTATAATCTATCTTTCATGCTTAGATAACTAATTATGGGAAAAAAAATTAATTCTCTCATCTGACTTGAAAAAGACAGAGGAGAGAAAAGAAAAGAGAAGAGATATTTTATTATGTGAGTAGAAAAGATATAATAGGAATTCACTTATTTTAAAAAGTAGGAGTAAAACGGATAATCACTAACTTTCTATTCAATTTTCTCCCACTTTTGGCATGAGAGTAAAATGGATTAATTTGAGGTTAAGAGACCCCTCTCTCTTCTTTCTTTTTCGTTTTTATTTTTAAACTAAGCATGAAATAAACTCTCATCTCTTCTTTTTTTTTCCCTCTCATTTCTTTCAAACTCCCTCAATTCAAGCGAGGTGTTACTCTTCTGTCAATGACGGAGAAGCAAGAATAGAACTTGCATTTATTAATTATATATGCACAATTTTGTTGTATTAATTTTTAGCTCCATAAATGTTTACAAATACAAATACTGGAACACTCAGTAGATGGCCCTTGTCTAAATACCAAACCACCCCCCCCCCCCCCCCCCCCTTTTTTTTTCTCCCCAAGAACACGACATGCTTGTTTATGAAATGATTTCCATTGAAGCCCATGGTAATTTGCAGGCTACAATTTTCAATTGACCCCACTAGGGAGGGATAAGTGGTCAAAAGAGGAACTTGCTGTTTAAGGTTTGGACTGTATCTGTTGCTAACAGAGTGGGGATTCCATCTCTATACTTAAATTAGAGCACAACTAGCTTGACTTGGACAAGAACACTAGTAGAGAAGTAGCCTTTGAAAAACATTACCGTGTGGAAAGCGGGAAGCCATCTTCATGCGTAAAGCAACAAATGAACTATAAATTGATTTTCACGGAGGAAAAAAATGGAATGATTAGTAATCCATTTTGTGTCATGTCATAGCACCATCACGCAGTATGATGCTAAGGTCCAACCCAAAAAATGGGAGGAAAGTTAATATGAAAAGAAATTGTACTACACTTGTTAAAATTAAGACTATGCACATTTTGCAGGATTCATGAGCCCAATTGGTAGAAATTAAATGAATCATATGTCCCCTCATGTGAAAAGAGTGAAAGTAGAATTCGTGATTTTCTCTTAAGAGAAGTAATGAGTTACCGATTAGGTTAGCTCCAATAAAAAAAAATATATTTTTAAATTTTAAGTTCTTGTATATAAATATGCATTTCTTAAAAAAAATTACACCCTAGGACCTGACTATGCTTTTATTGATTACAGGATAATTATTTATATTTGGTTAATTAGATTAGATTTTTTTTTAAACATGAGGAATTTTTTTTTTCAAATTTATATGTGAAAAAATGATGTTTAAAAGTGATACATAAAAATGATGTCCCTAGTATTGCTCAATTAGTATCACATGTACAGGCATTGCTTAGTTGTCGCGATTGGGGTGAAAGACCGAAGACCTAGACTGAGCTGAAATGCAATTAATGTGCAGGTTGGAAAGGTCATGTAAACAGCTTGACTAGACAAAAAGACTTTGGGACAGAGTATTGCAAATCTTGATACTCTTAGTTTGGTCTCCACTGCAACTACGTAGATGCTTCCCTGTTTTAAATGATAAAGAAAAATCAAACCAATCATACAAAGAAGCGTTGACGAAAAGAACAGAATAGATGCTTCCCTGTTTTAAATGATATAGAAAAATCAAACCAATCATACAAAGAAGCGTTGCCGAAAAGAACAGAATAGATGCTTCCCTGTTTTAAATGATAAAGAAAAATCAAACCAATCATACAAAGAAGCGTTGCCGAAAAGACCAGAATAGATGACTCCCTGTTCCCAACTCCCTTATAACAGGGATGGATGAGTCTTCTTGCAATTCAAATTATCAAAAAAGTTAAGAGCATAATCATGGCATTCCCAATTTCCATTTCTCTATTGCTAGTAGAATGGACCAGCTTTTTCTTTTACATTTCTACTATTTGTAGTCCTGCTCATTTAGCATCTGCATCATCAATTGAATTAGAAGCAGAGGCATTGCGTAACAGTGGCTGGTGGGATAACTATACAATGAACGGCTCCTCAAATCACTGCAACTGGGTCGGTGTAGATTGCGATAAAGCTGGAAGTGTAATAAGGATACATACGAGCATATATCCTTACAGCTTTGGATGGGGAGGTAAGCTGGAAGATTTTAACTTCTCTTCATTCCCAAATCTAGTCTCTTTTGATCTTAACGCCAATGGAATCATTGGTAGCATACCATATCAAATATGCGATGCTTCAAAACTCAAATACCTCTCTTTGTCCTCTAATTCTCTCTCCGGAGAGATACCACTTTCGCTTACTAGGTGCACCGAATTGGAGAGCCTCTGGCTTGATAACAATCAATTGAATGGTTCCATCCCTACAAAAATAGGAAATCTAAAGAATTTGACTGCTCTAAGCCTAGCTAATAATTCCCTTGTCGGTTCAATCCCTCCTGCTCTTGGTCATTTGTTTGACTTGTTCTTTCTGGGTTTTAGTTACAACCAACTCAGTGGATCAATCCCGTCAACTCTGAGTCAATTAACCAATTTGGAATATTTTTACCTTGATAACAATCGACTGAATGGTTCTATCCCTGCAGCTCTTGGTTATTTGTTTAACTTGATTCTTTTAGACCTCTCCCAAAATAATTTAAGTGGATTCATTCCAACCACTATTGCCAAATGTTTTGCTTTGCGGATCTTGATTTTGAACAACAACTATTTGAATGGTAGCATTCCACTTCGGATAGTTAACATTCCTTTGCAAACCATGGACCTTAGTCATAACTTCATTAGCGGAAAGATACCTTCGGAACTTGGACGTAATGATATATCACACTTGAATCTCTCCCACAATGAACTCTCTGGCATCATTCCTTATTCTCTCAAATATACGCCTTCCATTGATTTGTCATACAATGGTTTTGAGGGTCCAATTGACGAGGTTTTTTGGAATCAACCATATTATCCTGATGCATTTATTGGCAACCATGATTTATGTGGTGACGGCAAAGATTTCCCTCTATGCCCTACATCTCCCACAACCATAAACGAAAAAAGAAAAGAATTCATGCCCTATGTCACAATTTTTCTTCTTGTCATAGTTTTCCTTGCCTGCTTTATCATTGCCTTTTTATACTTCTCACGGCATAAGGTTGAGAATATTCAATCTGAGGCAAGAGTTACAAAGAATGGAGATATGTTCTCCATATGGAATTACGATGGAACAATTGCATATGAAGATATCATTGAAGCAACAGAGGACTTCGACATCAAATACTGCATTGGAACGGGAGGCTATGGCAGTGTTTACAGAGCACAACTGCCTTGTGGGAAAGTAGTAGCGTTAAAGAAACTTCACCGTTTGGAAGCAGAAGATCCAGCTTATGATCAAAGTTTTAGGAATGAGGCACACGTTTTGTCAGAAATACGACATCGAAACATTGTGAAGCTTTATGGTTATTGTTTACACAATCGATGTATGTTTTTGGTTTATGAGTTCATGGAGAGGGGAAGCCTTTTTTGTATCTTAAGGGATGGAGTTGAAGCTATGGAACTAGATTGGATGAAAAGAGTGAATGTAGTAAAAGGCATTGCTCATGCATTGGCTTACATGCATCACGATTGCACCCCACCAATTATTCACCGTGATATATCAAGCAACAACATTCTATTGAATTCAAATTTGGACTCTTGTGTCTCTGACTTTGGCACTGCTAGATTGTTGGATCCTGATTCATCAAATCAAACCATAATGGCCGGCACTCATGGATATATTGCTCCAGGTATATCACAAGTACTATTTATTTGACCTTTCTTTCATGCAAACTGTGGTGTGACTGGATTAGTGAAATACCTTTTGTGAGCCAATTAAACCAAGTTATATTTTTAGTAGAATTTTTAAAGTTGAGTCATGGTAATGGTAGGATTTGATTTATTTTAATTCTAATGAGACTAGGAGTCCTTGTTCTAGTGGGAGTAGTTTTATTAATTTAACTAGGATTAGAAATCCTAATTGTATTAGGGTTAAAATTTATATAATTTGTATATATGTATGTAAGCACGTCATGTGCTGTATACACCGCAAAAAGAAGAAAAAGGCATACTGTGCTGCAGCCATGAGAATACGGCTGTCTTAGATTGTTTGCCTTGGATTGTTTGCTGTAGTTTAATAAAAGTGAAAGTATGGTTGAATAGTATTCTTCTACACGTTTTTCAAGACGTGATTTATCCCTTATTTTGTGTTTGTTTTATTCTTGTTGCCCAGCCGTTCTCTTTTCACTTTTCCAGCCGTTTTGATTCAACACCTTTTAAATGTATTACAAAATAGTCATGCTATGTATGTATGTATGTATGTATGTATGTATGTATAATCTCACTAATGACATCTTGTCATGTAGGCATACTATTACCTTTTTATCTCTTAAAAATCAAACATTCTGTTCAATAGCATAATATCATTGCATGTTCCATGACAAAACAAATATTTCCTGACTGAATGATAACATGTCCATCTTAGAACAATTTTTATTCACCATATGTATACAAAATGGTAAGACTAAAGCAGAATTACTTTTATATCTATGAACTACTCCACTATCAAGTGTTACACATGAAGTTACTATTATTTATGAAAACTACAAGTCAGGCTAAATTGATGAATAATTTCTGCAACATATACATTTGTAACATAGTCATGTCATATTTTTTTCTTATAAGCAAATGGGAGAAAATAATGTTTGTTAGTTTATTCTAACAAATTTTTTATTAATGCAGAACTTGCCTTCACTATGACTGTTACTGAAAAATGTGATGTTTATAGTTTTGGAGTAGTCGCGCTAGAAACAATAATGGGAAAGCATCCAGGAGAACTACTCTCTTCAATATCATCATCATCATCTTCACAACATATAATGCTAAAAGATGTTCTGGACTCACGCCTGCCACCTCCCTCGAATCCATTAGTTGCTCAAAATGTGGTTCTTGTTGTTACATTAGCACTAGCATGTGTGCGTCCCAATCCGAAAACGCGGCCAACAATGCAAAATGTCTCTCAAGTGTTTCTTCTTTGCAGACCGCCACTACCAAAGCTTATGTTTAGTATTACAATGTCGCAGTTGATGGATCAAGAAATATATATTTCATAAGTGAAAATAAGGTATGGAAGATTATGAATTTCTTTATTTAGCAAATTGAATAACAATTGCATATATAGGTCGGCATGGGAGATTAGTTTGAATCAATAAAAATAAAATTTCATACATTTAAAATAAATTAAATTGTATTAGGACCAGTTTGGGCAGCTTTTGCAACTTTATTTTCGCGTTTGCATTTAGGAAAGTTATATTAGAAAATGTGCTTAATCATTTGATCATTTTTTTTAAAACTTCTTGTGTTAATTTTATTTCTCAAAACACACAAAAGTGGGTTGGAAGAAAATCATAAATAACCTCAAACACTCACGAAACTTGTTTATAGATATTGATATTGGCAAAGCTTATCAAAAATGAGAATTTAATCGTCTGTGTTTAGAAAGTTTGAATAATGTTATTTATGCTAATTATATTCTTTTGTCATAATACACCAATTTATCTATTAATGAAAAAAAATCTCAGTTAAAAATTTATGAGTTCAAGCAATTATCTAAATGGTTTTTCTTTTTGATGAAGTCAAAAGTGTTCTTAATTTACTTGACTCAAATTAAACTAATCCCTGTGGATACAACAATTAATTTCAAACCACTTGTATCAAGTAAGTTCGAAAAGAGTCAAATGTTGAGTTCATAGGTCACCACGAATCAGCCAATTCACTGGACTAAGCCTCATTCTATTAATTAAGTTACTACTTATGGTATTAATTAGAATAAAAGACTACAAAATCCAAATCATTTAACAAAATCTCATAAGAAAAAAAAAGTTGAGAGGAGACGGCCAAGAATACAAGAAAGAAAAAGAACACAGCAGAGGATTGTATATATTGAGATTTTTGGATTTTAGTTTGGACTACTAAAGTAAGTGACCTTCTGTCGTGCTAGTTGTTTTATTAAAAAAAAAAAAAAGACTTATAAATCTTGAAATTATTTATTTTGAAATATTTGATAATAAATTTTAAATTTTTTATTTATAATTGAAAAATTATTCTCGCTCATATACTAGTTTTAAATTTGGATTGGCATGCAACTTAATTGAAATTGAATTTTGAAAGTTAAACAAACACTTTGTTATACAATATTTGTTTGGAACTTGGGATTATTTGTAGAATCTCAGTTTGACTATGAATTGGATCACGCCAATGAGGAATGATAAACATTGGTATTTTGATACCGCCAATAAGAAATGATAATCATTGTCATTGTTCTAAAACAAGTTATTGAATAGCTTTGGCCTTGTCACCTGGTGAATTGTGACCGTAGACTTATTAATTGTTAAGTTATTATTTAATTGTTTTTTATGTTAAATTGCAAGGTTATTTAGAATCATATAAGAATTGTTTGTAAGTTGAAATCTCGAAATATATTATTATTTGAGAATTGTTTTGTAAAATGCTTGATTCAGCTACTTAGGTTTGTGGTCATTTGTTGGGTTGTCAAGTTTATCATATATATTTTTTCTCATTTCAGATTTTGAAGGTTATTAATAGGATAAACATCTTGGCTTAATGGAGTATAATTGGAAGAGAGAGAGGACTAGTGATTGAATGGAATTTGAATTTTATTTAGATTGGATTAAGAAATTTTCTTGGTGAGACTATTTATCTATTTTTGTATTGAATATGAATATTATTTCAAATATTTTGGTGGTTAAATATATTTATTTAGATTTTACAATGATAAGGTTTAATTGTACTGTTATATATTGTGAGATAAGTGATGTGAAATAATTATAAGGTTAAGTCTTGTATCTTTACACTATTGTGTTATTGTGTTTTGTAAACATGTGGTGATTGTCATGTCAACAACTTAAATATGTATTAATGATTTTTTTTCTTTTGAAAAAAAAATATAGACAGACGTTAAACATGAGTAGTTAAGTTTTGAAATTCAAAACTATAGAGATTTGAAAAATCAAGGTAAATTTTTTGTTTTGCCAATAGGACACTGATTATGCACTATTTGTTGGTAAGACACTACATATACATTATTTAAACATAAGTCATGTTTAGGAGCATAATTAAAGTATGCCATAGAAGAGAAATATGCTTAGAATATTAAAATACACCTCCTAGAAAAATTTAAACCTAATCGGAGATAGTTTAAAAAATGGACCACAAAGGGCATCCCGGGTGGGTCCGGCCAAAGCCGCCAACAGGCGAAAATAAATTTTTTAAAAAATTTTTATTTAAAATAATTTTAAGAACTTTGGCTAAATCAGAATGTCAAATTGAGGCGTTTCGGAATGGGTTGTAGCGGAATGGGTTGTAGTGTAACGGGGCTCCGAATTCATTAAGGGCAAAAAGGTCATTTTGCCCCTTTACCCCTTTACTATAAATACAGCCCCTTAGTGTAATTCTTATCAGAATTTGGTCTGAGATACAGCAGCAGGTCGTGCATGGGAGAAAAGTGAAGAGAAACCTAAGGTTTTCCAAGTTTCAAGCCACCAAAACACATCCCTAGGCTAGGATTCTCACAAGACTTCTTTCTAGGAAGTTGTTCCCCACGTCAAGGACTACATTCTCACCAATCGGTTCGGCTGCACAACGAACACAACTCCTTAGTGTTGAGAAAAACCCTTTTAGGTATGATATTTTGTTAAGTAAAGAATATGATTAAGTTTAGGAGTGTTTTATATGTTGATTAAGTGATATATATATATATATATGTTTATTTGCTATTAGAAAGTCACTTAGGATGTAGTTGCTTTGAAATATCTAGAGTTGGTAATTTGTATACTTAAGTGTTCTTTGAATTCTTTGAGAATTTGTTAAAATGATGAAGATGTAATTTGAATGTATGTTTAAATTATTACATGGTAGTTTATATTCATGTAGATAGATCTTGTGTTTTGAAAGATATGATTATTTGATGCATTGATGTTTTGTGAAATTATGTGTTCTTTGTGAATTGGTAAGATGGTGAATATGTGACTTGAGCATATGTTGAAATGGATGGTATATAGCATATGTTCATGTAGAAGGAGTTTTGGGGTTTGGAAGTTATGAATTACTTTGGGTATGATGCATGACTTAAGATAAATACCATGTATTTGATGAATTGTCTCATTGAAGTTGTATAAAGAAATTGAGGCATATTGTGATTCTTTGAAACAGGGTGTGGGTTGAGTACTTCGGTGCTATGCATTATAAGGGTGTAGATCCTATGGTGAAAAACCTAAAATTTGGCCAATTTCAATACTCACAGGCTAATGGAAGGACCGTGAAGCGAGACATACTACAATACTAGTAAGTTGACAGGGAAGGACTGTGAAGCGAGGCATGTGTTGGGCATAGAGTTTGCATGGGTGTGTCACGCATATTGCTATTGCATCGTATTGATAAATTAGAAGACATGTAGATTATAAATATACACTTGCACATGCCACGCCTTAAATCTTGTTCCTTGCATTAGCATTATGTCATACCAGTAGTTGAGCTGACCCCTCGTGGGATATCATATTACAGATGAGGTTCAAGGTACTTGAGACTTAATGAAGTTTTGAAGAACGGAGGAGAAATGGACTATGGAGGATTTTTGGCCCTTGGGGCATATTTTGAGTTGTATAAGGGCATAAGCCCTAAGCCATATGAAATGAACTTGTAGAACTTTTGTGTATTATGAAAACAATGGACAAGATTTTATATATTGTAATGAATATAAAGTTTGTGACCTTTAAGTTCAAGTACATGTGTATGTATGATGGATTGTATAATTAAATGATGTATGTTTAATTTCCATGAGATTGTGGCCATCGGGTGAGGATGGAATGTGTAAACCCTTATTTATATGAAGCATTATGAATATTAGGTGGGAAAAAGACTTAGAAAACAAAAGGGGCTATGTTGAAATTTTGGAAAATTAAAGGATTTGTTAGGTGTGTGAAACACCTTTTAAATAGGTGGGAAATGTGTCAAAAGGGGGGAGGGGAGGTTAAAAACCTTGAAGAAATAGGCTAAAAATGGGTAAAAGTAGCCTTCAAAACTTTAAAAAAAAATTTAGAAAATAGAGAAAATTGGCTACTGGACAGAGAAATTCAGCCGCAGTTGGTACAGTAAACCTGTAGGAAAAATCAGGTTTTGGACCAGCCCAGCCAGCCCGCAGCGCGCCCACCCCGCGCGCGCGCCCCATGCCTGCTTGCAGCCTGCCCCTTGCTTGCCCAGCACCCCCTTGCACATTAGCCTTTTGCACCTCCATGACACCTACCCCTTTGGCCACCTTTTTTAGTCATGTTTGGGCACTCTTTTGGGCTATGTTTGGCTACCCTATTGGGCCTCGTTTGGCCAATCCTTGGGCCATGTTTGGCCACCCTTTGGGCCCATTTTTGGTCACCTTATTGGGCCATGTTTGGCCACCCTATTGGGCTATGTTTGGCCACTTACTTAGACCAATTTTGATGGACCTTTTGACCTATTCTTGGCCCATGCCTAAAGGCATTTGGGACCTATTTGGGCAATTATTCTAAGGCATACTTAGTGACATTTTGGGGCTATTTTAGAGGCTAATTTTGAACACGACTTAAACTATTTTTACCATTAGTTGGGAGAGATGTTTGACTACTATTTGGAACTCACCTTGGGTGAGATTGGTTAATAAAATTTCGTTGTTAATTTTGGGAAAATGTGGGGGAATGAATGCATCTACCTTAGTGACCTTTCATTTATTTTTCTTATTTCATTTCACTCACTCCCCGGGCTTGTGAAAATTCGGAGCTTGACAAAAACAAACTATATGTCACACAAGAGTGGCGTCACAATAGAATTCTTCCTTCATTGATGTGAAGAAAAAAAAATTCAGTGGAACGATTACATGGTACTAATTTTATTGTGATTTGAGTATTATTATAGGATTCATGTGAAATTCATAAAATAAACAGATCACAATGAAAATAACATCATGTTATGTCTCATTATACTATTTTTCCATCAATGGTGTTTGCACTAGGAGAGCCCACCAAGCCCTCTTACCTCTCAAGAAAACAAATTAGCATTAACTTCAAAAACCCACCTGACATTTTTCAGCTTTATAAAGTAATTCCATTCCCCTGATCTGGTAAATATAGGAAAAGGAAAAGAAAATGGAGAAGATGAGGATGGAAATGAACTCATTATTCTGGTTGTCTGACATTAGGCTTCAGCGATCAATTTGGATGGCTATGGTGATTAAGAGTGACATGTGGTCTGACCATTTGGTATGGAGAAACTCCTGGTTGGTTTCCCACTCCTTAGTAGCAATCCTGCCTGCCCTCTATTGCCATGTCTATGTTGAAGAACCGGGCTTTGAAAATGGTTGATTGGTCGCTGGAAAAACACTACAAGATTGAAATGCTTCAAGACGTGAACTGATCATTTTCTTAAAATTAGTATTTGTCCTCACTAGTTACTGATTGGTATGCAATTGGAATCTCTGCAAATCTGAAGCCAAGATACATTAAAGTCAAGTAAACTAATTTTCAAATTGCGTATTATGAGAATTATTAGTAATTGTATTTGTAGAGGTCTATAATGTGTTCTGATGTAGAATAAGTTGCAAAAGTCTTTGAAAGACAATGGAAACGTTCCAAGTTTGAAAGAAAGTCCTGGTAAACGCAGAGTTGATAAGTCACGTTTTTAGAAACTGAGACCCTATTTGGATTCAAGATGATGAAACGATTAATACTCAGCGCTTCGCTATGAGCAAAACTATCACAAGACCAAACGATTTTAATTAGGCCTTCAATTATATAAATATGAAAAATAAAGTATAGTAATTTTGAGAGCAAGAAAGAGAGTGAAATTTTTGTATATCTTTCCGGCCTACATATGCATGAACATATTTATTTTTATGTGACTTTTGATCCATTAATATGTGTATATGAATAGGCACCTTTTCATTCAAATTGGCGCTTATTCATTCAAAATTATAACTATTCATTTGAATATGGTGTATCTTCATTTGAATCAAACCCATTTACTTTTATAAATGATTGTTCGTCATTTTTTGTGTATTAATATTTGTCCAAGTTTTGGCAAACGAAGTTAAATGAATTTTTTTTGAAAGTTTTGTTGGAACGAACTTATGAGAAAGAATTTCACCCTAAAATGGTATAATCATGTCACAATTACCATTGCAAAGAAAAGTATATGATTGGGAGGAATTTTTGACCCGACCCGGATCTTTTTAAAATTTATTGACCTGGCCTAAGTATGTTTCAACTTATTTTTTAGACTCATGCCTTTTTTAAAAGCGATAAGTCTTAGACGCCTTTAGAAATTTTTTTTTGCTAAAGGCTTGTTAATCTTAGACGTCTTTAAAAGGCTTCTTAATCTTATACGCCATTAATTGACTTGATAATTTGATAACTGAAGCATTTAGACCCCGTCTAATGCGAGGGTTAATGCTTACTTGGACTAATCCAATGTGAAGGAAATTATATCCTTTTTTTATATGGTCACTTATAGTTGATTGAGTGAATAACTGACATTTTATATGGTGAATTTGGTTATGAATGTCAGTCATAATTCTTTAAATTATGTTCAGTTTACTCTTCTATTTCTGTTTATTTGTATCTTTTCTTTACCTTCCTTCCTTAGTTAATTCTACACCTCTCCGAAAGTCCACAGCTAAATTCACCATAAATTTAATTGGTGAATCCTCCAGTTCTCCATCTTACAGTTCAGATGATAGTGAAAATGAAATTGAACAGTTAAACCAGTCCTCTGATCATAGGTCAAACTATCAGTCAGATAGTTCTCATGTTAAGTTAGGAAGTACTGACAGTTGTAATAGCAGTTGTTGCAAAACAGTTAATGTTTTAAGTAAACAAGAAGAACTTCTACTCAATTTAGTTGATAACTTAGAAGACCCTATAGTTAAGTCCCAATATTTGAACCAATTCAAATCAACTCTAGAAAACAAAGAAGCTACGAAACCTCCAATTATCCCTCCTAATTCTCCAGTACAATTTAATAAGATTTTCGATCGATTTACTAGCAAATCTAAACCAGTTACTATTCAAGACTTTCAGCAAGAAGTGAACCAAACCAAACTAGAAATTTCAAAATTAAACAATTAGTTCACACACTCAGTCAAAATTTAACAACCCTTAGAATCGATCATGATTCCTTGGCACTAGAAGTTAATAATCATCCTCCTCCTCTTATACCCATCCAACAACTTACAGATGATGAAGTTGAACCAACCAATAACATCACTGTTTCCCATGAGCTACCCTCTACCAGTCAAAACGATCAGACACAGTTCTTGGAAGCAATCACTAGGATTGATTTCCAAAAATGGCGATGTCCAGACACAGCTATTGTTGGGGTTGATCTCGACACTGTTGTTTTAACATTAACAACAAGTCCAGTTGCATTGAGGCCAGTGAGTTTCTGCAGATTTTTCTTCCACACAGGCTTGCCATCGGACTCTTTGACAGCATAAATATATCCATTCCAGCTTGGGAAATAAAGGGTCCCATCAAATATTGCTGGGGTTGCGGTTATGTCTCTCCCTGCATAGAATTTCCACTTAAGACTTAGCTTTGAAACAGTTGCAGGGCTGATCATGTTTTCTCTGTAAGCATTATCTCCCATTATACAAATCTCCCCCATGATTTATCCAATTGGTTGGAGCTTCATGTCCCTTACCATGCCACTGAAACCAACCATAAAGAGCAATCCCAAATCAGTACACATATATATATATATATATTTGTTTTTGCATCAAAAGGAGAGAGAGAGAGAGAGAGAGAGAGAGAGAGAGAGAGAGAGAGAGAGAGAGATACCTCAAAGCCTGCAATAGGTGTGGTTACTAGGAGATAGCATATGCAAAGAAAAAGGAAAGGATGGATGTAGGCTTTAGCAGGAGCCATGGAAGTGGAAGCTTTTAAGATTGTCACAAAGAAGAGGAGATGTGGTTTATTTATAAGTAAACAGAATATCAGAAGCGTAATTTTGAGTGGCATCCCAAAGAGGAGGATGATTATTATTTAATTTGCAATTAAGGGTTGAGTTGATGACCAGATTTTGTGTAGGTTTTAGTTTTAATTACAATTATAATTTTTACTTGTTTTGGTAGTCATAGCGTATATATAGGTTTGTCACAACGGTGGTTTGAAAATTGACCAAAGGTGAAGGATATGCTGACAAATGAGTATAATATGTGATGACAACATCAAACTTAATTTAATTATATGCATAAGAATTTCTGGTTCTTTAATTTTTACTGCAATTAAATATACACAAATTTATATAAAAGGGGCTATTTGTGCTCCCATGGAAAGCATTGAAATGGCAAAAGGGGTTATGATTAATATAAATTAATATATCCTAAAGTTATTCACATAACCTCAAATTTATTCTTTAATTAATTTAAAAAGAATCCTAATTTTAAGTGGTTAAACTAAGTAATCTAAAAATTAAGTAAAATTCTTAATTTAATTAAGAAGACAACGTGCTTAGATAACAGTTATACACTAATTAAATAAAATAAATACATTAGAGATACAACATTTATAGTGGCAAAAGCCTCACGGGGCCAAAAAAATCAATCGCTGCAAAAAAAACAAATCCACTAATTAATCAATTCAGTTACAACACACTAAACAACAAACTATGATCACTATATAACCTCCACACAATCTAGTGTAGACTATTGCTATCCGACTATCTTATTTATTTATTTTGTTTAGATCTTGTCTATCAATTGCTCTTCTTTAGCTTTGTCTTATGAATCGCATAGTAACATCTTGTACTCAATCATGATCCATCTCCTTGGATTCAATCTATCAAGTGTGCAAACTAATTGTAAGTAATCTCTTAATTAACTTTAGGACTCTAGGTTTTAGTGTTGTTACCTCATTTTGTCATCAATGTATGCAAAAGAATAAAAGACACTATTTATAAATTAATGTAAATCCGAATAAGAATAGGAAACTAATTGGCCAATTAGGTTCCTACATAAGCCAATTGCATTCGAATGCAAACTCTTGTTTGAACAGGTAAGACTCATGTTCAAATGAGTTAGTCTTGTAATTTCACAACACCAAAATATTCCTTGTTTGAGTAAGGGTCGTGTTCGGACGACAGAAATACTATTTTAGCTATCTAATTCAAACAATCTTGTGTTTTTATCTAATTCAAATAATCTTGTGTCTTTTTTAAATGAACTTAATGGTCAATTAAACACAATCCTATGATATTTCTAACTTATAGTCAATATTAAAAATATCTAGAGTATGTGTAAAATTAAATGAAATATCGTACCAAAATCATATGTGAAAGATTGAATAAACACTCATCTTAAGTATACAATGCATGTTATGTGTATGTTCATATATTTTTTGGTAGAGTAAATTTGAAGTCTTTATGTTGATGTTGAGAAACTCCATCTTTAGAAATATGTCTTTATAATTTAGTTAGACTCTTATCAAAATCTTTATGAATTGGCATGACTAGCACAAAGATTCAATTAGTTTAACAATTACATATTCAACTTTTTGAAATGAATTAATACAAATAATTAGAGAGAAATTTTACGTTAATACAAATAGAAATTTTTTCCTCACAATCATTTTCCTCACTTACACATAAGAGGGTAACAAGAGGATAGGATAACATTAGTAATAAAAGAGAGGAGATTATAATCCATCTTTCATGCTTAGATAACTAATTATGAAAAAAAAATTAATCCTCTCATCTGACTTGAAAAAGACAGAGGAAAAAAAAAGAAAAGAGAAGAGATATTTTATCATGTGAGTAGAAAAGATATAATAGGAATTCACTTGTTTTAAAAAGTAGGAGTAAAACGGATAATCACTAACTTTCTAATTCTTTTATTCAATTTCCTCCCACTCTCATCTCTTATTTTTTTCTCTCATTTCCTCCAAACTCCCTCAATTCAAGCGAGGTGTTACTCTTCTGTCAACAACAGAGAAGCAAGAATAAAACTTGGGAAGTGAGAAAATAAGAATTACATTTATTTTTATATATGCACAATTTTGTTGTATTAATTTTTTGCTCCCTAAATGTTTACAAATACAAATACTTGTGATAAAATTTAAGAACTTAAAAAATGTACATCGCTTACATGTTAAGGATCATGATGATGAAGAAGTTATTTCATGAGCCCGTTACATGATATAGAGGCCCTGTAGTGCTAAAATCATAAAAATTATCATAGGGATCATGAAATAATTTCACATGCTCATGGCATTAGAAGTTTGTAATCAATTCTGTTAGGTCATTGTATAATTATTCTTGTTAATGGTCTTATAATCGAGTGACATAATTTTGACACTTTTATAAGAAAGGTTAAAATAAGAGTTTAATAGGATAGGTAAGTGTGGTCATTCAACTGAATTTTTCATTGATCCAAAAATCTTAAAAACTCTTATTATATATATGACTTATTATCTAAAATTATATATATGACTTATTATCTAACCGTTGGGACCATAGTTTCACTTTGAAACAAAGTATGTGGTTTGCCCTTTTCAACTGCTCCAGGGGGACATCCATTTCCTTCATTTGCCGGTAGACCTCTGCCTTCGCCCTCCTAGACTACTACTACTATACTAAAGGGGGCTATTAGAGAAGCAGCTTCGTTCCTTGACTTCTTTGTGACGAGATTTAATAATTTTTCTGCAGTTGGACCCCATTGGTTAATCTATGTCCTTACGCCGACATGGCAAGCCTTGACTGGCCACAGAAGCATAATTGATCTACGCTCACTGGAGAGGATCTATGTCCGAGGTACAGTAATGTGATGCAATTCACTTCCAATCGAGTTCAAAATGGCTCTGTTGTTGCCTTTAGTTTCTCCCATCGAAATCCCAAATACAGGTTCACTCCTTTCTCTTTACTGATGATATATATACACACACGTTAGCACTGAGTTAGGGACAGAGAACGCATATGAAAAGTTTCAGTTGATTATGACATCAATTACTCAAATATTCGGAGGAGTTTTTTCTTTTTTGCCCAATATTATGATTTTATTGATTAATATTCGTAGGTAAATGGAGAAGTTGCAGATTGATTAATTGCGCTTTGAACGGCAAAAGGAAAGCTCAATTTCAAACCAATTCTTGTATTGCAATGTGCACGTCTTCTTCTTCGATGATGTCGAAGAAGCTGGTGTGGTTATGGACTGAGAACAAGCAAGTCATGACGACTGCTGTTGAGAGAGGATGGAACACTTTCGTCTTCTCGTCGCGTAGTAGAGACCTCGCAAATGAGTGGTCTTGTAAGCTGCTTATATATTTTATTTTGGTTTTCTTACATTATTAGATTTTTGTTGGTAAATTGAAATTTTGGTAGTTGTTTTGTATTTCTTGTACTCTCTACTTCATATTTGACGGTCATGCTGAGAAAATAGAACTTTGTCTTGTGATCAATTAGTGCCCTATGCGCCAATCCCTTTTTACCATCAAACTGAATAACTTGATTTCATAGTAGTTCATATAGATTAGAATATCGTCTCTGCAAACTTCAAAAGAACCAAGCTTAAACGAGTCGAACATGGCCAAATCAAAAAGAAAAAGAAAAAAGACCATATTTTAGAAGGCGTTGATTTTAAGCATTAAGTGAAGAACTTGGAATCCCTTTAACAGGAAATCTTTCCTAAGGAAAAAATAAACAAATGTATGAGGTATTAAATACCATAAAGATTATTCAGGAAAGGCATGAACTAGGGAATTTTTGCACTCTTTCTATGCGCACTACTAGAATGTGAAAATTCTATACAGGTCTTAGCCATTGAATTATGAATCTAATCAAAAGAACCAATAGGAAACGGAATTAGAAAAATTAAAGATATTGACTCTTAAATGTAAATTCAGTCATGCCATTTCAAGAACCAAAACTCTGTAACAAAGATAGCTGAACACAATATGGGAATGCTTTGTGAGGAAACATTCAAAGTAAAAAGAGTACAATGCCATAATAATACTTTTTCCCCCTTTCTTTCGTGCACTATTCTTTTGCTACCTTTCTCTTGTCTGTGCTGCCTTTTCACCTTCAATTCCAGCAGTACCAGTTCACCACCAAGTTGATGAAGCTTTTCTGTCGAAATTCTGCTTCAAATGAAAAATACCTAATTACACCTAGTCGTGCAATGGAAAGTGATTTTGTCCAAGAATCCTTGACTCCATCCTTAATCACCATGAATTTTGTCAAATCTGAAGTTGACTTTTGGCTCATATTATCCTACAAACTTCTAATTTTGGTCCATGTTATGGTTGCTTGCATTTCTCTGTGGGTTGTATACTTGTATCGTGTTTGCTTGAGTTCCTTTTAGTTAGTATCTCCTTTAAGCCTGTTAGAAAAATTGCTTATATTGGGAATAGCAGCTTATGGCATGCAATATGCGATTGCATGTATTGCTCTGGTTTTATCTCTATCACATATTTCAAAGGTATTTTCTTTATTAAACTGACAGTAACATCTCTCTCTCTCTCCCCATAAAAAATAAAAAGTAAAAATAAAAATCCCCTTCTGCCCCTCTGCCCCTCTCCTATCTCCCCGTCCCCACCACATACACACACAATCTTGTGTTCGTATGTGCAGAAGGTTTTTATAAAAAGGAAATTTAAGTGAGTTGATGATACTATATACTTGGTAGATTTTATTCCCTCAATAAATTCGTATGGATTCAACATATAATATTTAGGACAGTTCTCCACACCAACATGCAGTAAACTTGTACACAACTCATACATTTACATATCAGATGTTAGTTGGATGCTAACAAACATGCTGACCTTTCTTTGCTTCTAAAATGTGCAGGAAAACATCGAATGTAGGCATTTTATTGGGATCCACTGCAAAGCTTATCATTTATGTCATAAGTTATTTCTTTTTTCTTTTGCTTGATCATTGTATCATAATTGTGTGTCTTACAATTCGTTTCTTATGAAGGAAGAATTTTATATTTGCTCACAAAATGGGCAAAACTTTGGGCTCAAATCCCACAGCAATTTAAATCTCTAATTTTTGTCTAGAGAGATAAATAAAGAGAGGCTATCCTTTTTCTATGAGAGACTTTTAGGGATTTTCAATTCACACACACACATGATATGTATGTATATGAATGTGTGCGTGTACATTCCATAGACACATATACAAGCATACTCTGTATCCTTTTCCCGTGTTTCAATTTTGGTTAACTGCTGTATTTGACACCCTATATCCTATCATAAAGCATGATTCTTCCATGCCATCTGAAATAGTGTTCAAGATTTTCATTGAAATGTTTTTGTTTTGGACTTATAGCAATTGCGTTGATATATCCTCTTTTTTATCGAAGAGGGAGAGCTTTTTGATAGTGAGCATAGAAGAGTCGGCACATTTTCTGAGATTTCCTCTCCTGAACAATTAGAGCAGCTCCAACTAGAGGATGAGCATGCAAAGAATGTTGTTGTTAATCTACCTAGATTGGCAGGTATGTTTATCAATAACTATTAACTAGTTTGTCTGACTGGAGCACTGATGAATGGAATTAACCTTTTCCCTCAAATTGTTAGTAATGAGAGTATGATTACCATAATTCGTTCCTCCCTTAGCAAATTGCGAATTAGGATCGCACGATCCAAAACATGGATCATTAACGATTTGGAACGCAAGATTTGGCGTTCCAATCTAAATTTTAAAAGTCCCAAAAAAATCATACAAAATACACACATAAATAGAATTTTATTTTAAAATGACTTGGATTCGTGGAAATCTTTTTGATGTATATATATACATACTAATACTATTACAAATACAATAAAAAGTATATCATGTTTCAAATAAACATATTTCATTCCAACAAAGCGATGCAAAGAAGCCTACTCTTAACGTACCATGTTCTATAACAAGTGACGATCTACGTTCCCGTTCCTGATTCCCCGTACTGTAACGATCTACGTTCCAGGTAACATAGAATGAGCATATCAAGCAGTTGACATGGCTGATAATTCTTGTCCACTTGGTCAATGATTTAGATGCTACTCTAGTTATGATTTTTCAGTTATACAAAACTTCTGAATACTTGTTGGAATTGACCTTTTTATCAATCACTGGGATACTTGTTAGGACCAGGAAAAAAAAAGGAAACATTTTGGATATTGTCTATTCATGTTATCATGTTGATTTGTGCTTCTACCTAAGCTTGCTTTATGCCAGTCCAGTAGAATCCATTTGCACGCGCCCTTAATATCCTTGGATACGGCTAAAAAATGGTGAGATCTTTCTTACGTGCTACCAACTTCTGTTGCTCTCTCTGGTGTTTGTGTCTTTCATGGCTTCTAAGTGTGGAATGTCAGTGTACGGATAATTGCGTAGTTAAAGTTGCATGATGTTATGACATTTCCCGTAGTAGTGTTCCCACATTGTAATTGCATTACATTACGTTATGGTTAGTATCATAATCAGTTTTTGACTATTTGTTGCTAGGATACCCTCATCGACTGCTCTTTCTTCTCACTTTTATTGATTAACTTACATGGTTCTGGATGAAATAATGTAGTCGATTTACTGGAAATATACTTTATTCGTTTCTTGATAATTGATTAACTTACATGGTTCAGTTGGTCCCTGTTCATCTGTTTCTTAGGTAATACCTGCAGAGAATATTGTCGCAGCATTTCAAAGCAGTCAGAAAACAGTATTTGCCGTCTCGCGAACTCCCTCTAAAGCTCAAATTTTCCTCGAGGTAATTCTTAAATACTCTGAACACTCAACAAACAGCTCATGCATGTTATGAGCACCGGTTACATTATTTCATATTGTTCATTCTACTCTTTAATTGCACACTGTACACTTAATATTTCTCCTCTTCTAGGCGTTGGAGCTGGGTTTGGGTGGAGTTGTTTTAAAAGTTGAGGATGTCAAAGCCGTCCTTGAGCTGAAGGTATTGCTTTCTAGGATAGGACTTCTTGACTAGTGAAGCATTACTCCTTATCATGGTCAATATTATCAGGACTATTTTGACAGAAGAAATGAATCTAGCAATCTATTGGACTTTACCAGAGCCACTGTAACTCAAGTTCAAATGGTTGGGATGGGTGATCAAGTCTGTGTGGATCTCTGTTGCCTCATGAGACCTGGTGAAGGACTTCTGGTGTGCTTCCAGTGCCCTGTCTATATTTCTGTGGTTTTCTTGATTTATTATTGAACTTCAAACATTAATATATGGCATCGAGTACTTACTGCACAAGTATTTTTACTAGGTTGGATCCTTTGCTAGAGGGCTATTCCTTGTTCACTCAGAATACTTGGAATCAAATTACATTTCCAGCAGACCTTTTGGAGTCAATGCGGTGAGTTTTTGCTTGGAGTAGGTAGGGATGATTCTTTGATGACTATTGTCTTTGTTAAAAGCTTGTTGAGAATTGTACCATTATATTTTATACATCAATTGCCATAGCAAGCTTAATGGCGTATCCTTAATTTTACTTGCATACCAACACTGACTTAGAAGTACTTTTACCCTCCCCCCCTCTTCCACAACATGGTTAGAAGAGAGAGTGGAGTGTTTAAAGACTGTAAACAACTAAAATTATTTTACTCATTATAAACTTGACTATTTCTTTTCATCTAATCTCTTCTCTTTGACAGAAATAAAATCAGTGAGTTTTTTTTTTTTTTGATGCGTTGTCTATCTCCATGATTGTGTGTGTGGTCCTTATGGCATGCTTTTATCTTCCTGAAAAATGACACATAAAATGTCAGTCAGTTTCCTTCCATTTGAAAAAAATCATAGATCCCTTTTTTGAGAAAATGAATCACACCCCAAAAATTTCTCTAATAGGAGTTGCATTGAGTCACTTTCTGGTGATGTTTTTTTTGGAAATCTGCAGGGACCTGTACATGCCTATGTTGCTGTTCCAGGTGGAAAGACTTGCTAACTTTCGGAATTAAAGGCTTGCAAAGAGGTAATTGTTGTTGATCAAAGTGGTATGCAACGAACAGCAATTGTTGGGCGCGTAAAGATTGAGACCAGACCATTAATCCTTGTGGAGGCAAAGGTTTGTATACATTAATATTCTCTTAGAAAACACTGGTAATAGTGTCTTCTGAGATATTATCAATATATTCATTGTGAATTTGATTGAATATAGTTCATATGGTGTGGCATTGTGGGTATAAGACTGAATGATCTCAACTGCTTAGTTAACATTATATGCTGTGATATCATCAATGAGTGCATTCAATCCCAAATGGGACACATTCGACTTACTTGACCCAAAGAAAGTTCAAGAGAAGACAGTAACATTTAAAGTGGCCAAGCTAACCTATACCCTTGTAAACAAGGTCCTGATATAACTAGGATCTTGTCAATGAATTCCTTGGCAGGATCTATGACATCAAGGTTTGATCTGCAATAAGTTTTACAGAGTAGGTAAAAGCTCTGTTGAGGTTCTTAAATTAACATCTATCTATACTACTTATAAAAGTATGAATCACCTTAAGTGTTTTCACAAAAAGTGTTTTACTCTTTTACTTAACCAAAATACCCTTTTTTAATAAATTTTATTCCCACTTTTTTTGCTTTACTAATGGTATGACCATTCAGTTTCTAACTTTTCCAAAAATTTATTTTCAAATTTTTCCACTTTTCCAACGTTATGCCCATTCAATTTCCAAACTTTTCAAAAAAAAACCCATCATTCTCACTTTCCCCACTTTACCAATGATATATGACCATTCAGTTTCCTAACTTTCTAAAAATTTATTCTCAAATTTTCACAAAAAGTATTTTACACTTTCACTTGACCAAAATACCCTTTTTTGTTTTCATTTGTTTGGAGGTGGGTGTGTGCATGTGTGTGTGTGAGTGTTTGAATCAGTCTTGATATTGCATGACTAGAGCAGGAAGTCTTCCTTGCAACTTTCTTAGTCTCTTCGTGGTCTTTTTTTCCTAACTTAAGTGCGCCGAATGGACTAGATTTTGAATGAGACGTTGATAGTCTTGGATGACCACAAGTCATACTTTCACATTTATCATTCCTACCGGTGAAACCTTTTTTGCATTAATTGATTATTTTCCTAAAGTGGCTTTTATCTGATCTTTTAATTTCTTATATCTATATCTATATCTATATACTACTTATAAAAGTATGGATCACCTTAAGTGTTTTCAAAAAAAGTGTTTTACACTTTCACTTGATCAAAATACCCTTTTTTAATAATGAATCACCTTAAGTGTTTTCACAAAAAGTGTTTTACACTTGTACTTAACCAAAATATCCTTTTTTAATAAATTTTATTTACACTTTTTTTTACTTTACTAATGGTATGATTATTTAGTTTCCAACTTTCCCAAAAATTTATTTTCGAATTTTTCCACTTTTCCAACGTTATGCCCATTCAATTTCCAAACTTTTCAAAAAAGACCCATCATTCTCACTTTCCCCACTTTACCAATGATACATGACCATTCAGTTTCCTAACTTTTCAAAAATTTATTCCCAAATTTTTACGAAAAGTATTTTACACTTTCACTCGACCAAAATACCCGTTTTTGTTTTCATTTGTTTGGAGGTGGGTGTGTGCATGTGTGTGTGTGAGTGTTTGAATCAGTCTTGATATTGCATGACTAGAGCAGGAAGTCTTCCTTGCAACTTTCTTAGTCCCTTCGTGGTCTTTTTTTCCCAACTTAAGTGTACCGAATGAACTAGATTTTGAATGAGAGGTTGGTAGTCTTGGGACCACAAGTCATACTTTCACATTTATCATTCCTACTGGTGAAACCTTTTTTGCATTAATTGATTATTTTCTTAAAGTGGCTTTTATCTGATCTTTTAATTTCTTATATCTATATCTATATCTATATATATACTACTTATAAAAGTATGAATCACCTTAAGTGTTTTCACAAATAGTGTTTTACACTTTCACTTGATCAAAATACCATTTTTTAATAATGAATTACCTTAAGTGTTTTCACAAAAAGTGTTTTACACTTTTACTTAACCAAAATACCCTTTTTTAATAAATTTTATTCCCACTTTTTTTACTTTACTAATGATATGACCATTCAGTTTCCAACTTTCCCAAATATTTATTTTCAAATTTCTCCACTTTTCTAATGTTATGACCATTCAATTTCCAAACTTTTCACAAAAAAACCCATCATTCTCACTTTCCCTACTTTACCAATGATATATGACCATTAAGTTTCCTAAATTTCCAAAAATTTATTCCCAAATTTTCGCAAAAAGTATTTTACACTTTCACTTGACCAAAATACCCTTTTTTGTTTTCATTTGTTTGGAGGTGTGTGTGAGTGTTTGAATCAGTCTTGATATTGCCTGACTAGAGCAGGAAGTCTTCCTTGCAACTTTCTTAGTCCCTTCGTGGTCTTTTTTTCCCAACTTAAGTGCACCGAATGGACTAGATTTTGAATGAGACGTTGATAGTCTTGGATGACCACAAGTCAGACTTTCACATTTATCATTCCTATTGGTGAAACCTTTTTTGCATTAATTGATTATTTTCTTAAAGTGGCTTTTATCTGATCTTTTAATTTCTTATATACTGCAAAAAATAAAAGCATTGCAGGGTTTCAAACCAAATTCCAAATATACCTGAGTTGATAGGTTATATCATTATGTTAAACTAAAATCAATGTTCTGTATGATAAAAGGAAAGAAAAAACAAAAGTTCACTGCCAGTGATGCATATACCATCCCAAATCAGCCTTACAAGTGAGGCATTAACATTTTTACTGATTGGACATAAGCCTGTTTCAATTCCTGTGATCAATGATACTTTATAGAGACCAAAAATGATGGTCACCCTCTGCAACCTGGAGGCTTAGGAAAGCTGTCTTTAAACAATGACTTTGTGCAAGTTAGAGGGATAGGGCCTCCGTAGTTTGTGTGATATCATGTAAGTTCTTTACTCTGCTTCATTAAAGACACAACCATCTTTATAATAAAAAATTGGTCATATTGTGGAACATATGAGTTGTTCAATCATGATGGTATATTTGGATGATGATGATCATGAGCTAAAAGGCCAATTCAACTTCTGAACTTTAGATCGGTTGGCATTGTGAATGTAAATTAATTTTTTTTTCATTCTTAATCTCCTACATAACAGTCCCTCGTGCAGCCTCAAACTCGGTGCCCACTCTTTCCCAGCCCAAGTTTATGCATTTAATTGTCACCTTGTAACATGAATGCGTAAAGATGAGATTGAAAATGGCAAAGCTAGACCTTTCTGAGACTCCCAAGTAGCCTCACCAGTGCTGTCATGATCAATTAGGAGCTTTGCAAAAGAGCATCCAAAATGTCACAATGACCTGACTATAAGAAGAAGATTCCCAAACTACAGAGAGAACAAAGGCCTCATCTGAACAACCAAAGAAAATGTCTGAATAATCTAAAGTCCTCAGAACAACAAAAAAGAACCAAAAGGTCTAACTTTAACAAAGGCTATGTTACAAGTCATGAGAGAAGGAAAATATATTTGTTCAGATGAGTTGAATATAAGTCATGAACCTTACATTGCTTAAAACGATAAGGCTTGTTGATGAAATTCACTCAGATAAAAACATTCAACATGTGTGGTTGCCAGGAGAGGCTATGTTTCACTATTTGAAAATAAGGTTACAACATCCTTATACTATCTCGCAATTAAATCCCTAACCCTAGCGCAGTACATTAAAAATTCTCCAACATGCAGCTCGCTCTGCCCATAAGGCCAGAATTATGAGCCACTATCTACAACATGAGTTAATTTGACAAATTAGATGATGAAGAGAAGGAAAATATATTTGTTCAGATGAGTTGAATACAAGTCATGAGGCTTGCATTCTTTAAAAATGATTAAAAATTATCATCTTTATCATATTTTTCAGCAATAATTAAACATTAAAAAATGATTATGATGATATATCTTAAAGAATCAAATCTGCAACCATCTTTACAAAGGTGACAACTACACCAAACATCAAGCAATCCCTATTTCAAAAACTAGTTAGAATAAATGTCTGAATAAAAAAAATTGGATACAATTCCTCAGAATAATATTGGTACGAGAGTAATGTAACATATTGGGAAAATGCTTTATTGAGTTTAAGAATAATGTGACAGACTTGAAAATAGAGGGTTTGTTTAAGAAAAGAATTGTTTCTGAGGTAGAGTGAGTTAGTTGACTGGAGCAAAGTAATGAGAATATGTAACATTGAAGTTATGGCTCAAGTCGGAGTACCTGAGATGATTTTGCTTGGATGAATTCTATTGCTCTTATTTTTTGCTAAGTGGCATCCGGGCTTCTTGCACCCGACAAATCCTCTTGATACATCCAATCCCGACATCCCACGTGCATTGGGTAATCACCGGGATAAATCCATTGGGCATGGCTCCAAGGGAGGGGACATAGATACACATTCAAGCATCTTACTCCTCTCACTTGAACACATGTGAGATTCAGGTTCAAAACTTCAAATATGCTTTATTTGGTTGCCCAGGGAAGGAAGGAAAAGAACAAAATTCGGTTAATACTTAATACATTTGTCATTATTTGTTTTTTTTTTTAACCAATGGAAAGAACCAATTGGTAAGCTACACACCCCGAAAATAACATAGCTGAACCAATTTTCTTTGTTTTTCTCTGTTCTCTTGGCATCTTAATAGTGCCACTTTCTTAAATCTGTAACAATAAAAAGTGTTATTTCCATTTCAAATTAAGTTGCCAAAATGCATTTATTTATTTATTTTTGAATAAGACTTGGTATTGAAAATTAACTAACTGAATTCTAATATCATTTAGAATATCTGAAATTGCAGAGAGATTCAAATGATCACACTCCTTACAGCATCCTTCTACAGAATGCAGAGACAGTTACCTTAGTCTGTCCCCATCAAGGTCTGTATTCCAATTCAATACAAACAACATTCTCTGAAAGCCTTCTGGTTCTAATTGCATTCTGCATCATCTTAAATTAATCCAAGTCATATACTCTTTCCAGGAAATGAACATCAAAATACAGCAATTCCGGTGACACCTCTCAAAATTGGGGATGAGGTTCTGCTAAGAGTACAAGGAGGTGCTCGGCATACAGGAATTGAAATTGAAGAATTCATATTGTTGAGAAATGAACAGGGCAGCTGACATTCTTTAACCCATGGAGCTGGTTTGCCATAATGAAACGTGTGATGTTTTGTTTCTTGCAGTACGATGCCCAGTTCTGTAGATGGCCCTTGTCTAATATCAATTTATCAAATTGGTTAAAGAATTTTTCTCCTCCATTTCATAAAATATTCAAGAGTATTCTTAATGTTACTATACGACACCCCACCTTTTTTTCTCTGCGAGCATACGACATGCTTGTTTATGAAATGATTTCCATTGAAACCCATGGTAATTTGCAGGCTACAATTTTCAATTGACCCCTCTAAGGAGGGGATAAGTTGTCAAAAGAGGAACTTCCTGTTTAAGGTTTGGACTGTATCTGTTACTAACAGAGTGGGGATTCCATCTCTATACTTAAATTAGAGCACAACGAGCTTGACTTGGACAAGGACACCAGTAGACAACTAGCCTTGGAAAAACATTACCGTGTGGAAAGCGGGAAGCCATCTTCACGTGTAAAGCAACAAATGAACTATAAATTGATTTTCATTGTGAAAAAAAAAGTGGAATGATTAGTAATCCATTTTGTGTCATAGCACATCACGCAGTATGATGCAAAGTTCCATCCCAGAAAATGGGAGGAAAGTTAATATGAAAATGGATTGTACTGCACTCGGTAAAATTAAGACTATGCACATTTTGCAGGATCCATGAGCCTAATGGAAAGAAATTAAATGAATTACACGTCTCCTCAAGTGAAAAGAGTGAAAGTAGAATTCGTGACTTTCTCTTAAGAGAAGTCATGAGTTACCAATTAGGTTAGTTCTAGTAAAAAAAATATATCTTTTTAAATTTTAAGTTCTTGTATATAAATATGCATTTCTTAAAGAAAATATACCGTAGGACCTGATTATGCTTTTATTGATTATAGGATAATTATTTATATTTGGTTAATTAGATTAGATATTTTTTTTAAACATAGTTTTGGAGGAATTTTTTTTTAAAATTTATTTAATCACATTTTTTTTAGGTGATGAGGATAAATTCCCCCGTCCTCTAATATAGGTACCATTTAAATCACGTAGGACACAACAATGAAAATTAGAATTCACACGAAATATTTAGACTTGATACGCCAAGTACTCAAGACTCCTCCTACAAACCACCACGTCACTATTTATGGGGTTTATTTAATTACAACTTAATAAGTAGAAATACTATTATTTTGTTGGACTTGTTGTGTATCATTTTTAAATATCATATTCTCATATGAAGTGAGTCTCATTTATAATTTTATAATAATGAAATTTATTTTATGTGAAAGAATAATGTCTAAAAGTGATACACAAAAATGATGCCTCTAGCATTGCTCAATTAGTCCCACATGTACGGGCATTGCTTAGTTGTCACGATTGGGGTGAAAGACCGAAGACCTAGACTGAGCTCAAATGCAATTCACGTGGAGGTCGGAAAGGTCATGTAAACAGCTTGACTAGACAAAAAGACTTTGGGACAGAAATGCAATTCACGTGGAGGTCGGAAAGGTCATGTAAACAGTTTCCCTGTTTCAAACAAATCAAACATAAAAGTGTTGACACGAAGACCGTAGTAGATGACTCCCTGTTCCCGACTCCCTCCCTGTTTCAAACAAATCAAACATAAAAGTGTTGACAAGAAGACC
Source organism: Nyssa sinensis (assembly GCA_008638375.1). NCBI lineage: Eukaryota > Viridiplantae > Streptophyta > Magnoliopsida > Cornales > Nyssaceae > Nyssa > Nyssa sinensis. The sequence goes on from CM018043.1 coordinate 3,330,104, forward strand.
ATAGTAGATGACTCCCTGTTCCCGACTCCCTTATTTAACGGGGATGGATGAGTCTTCTTGCAATTCAAATTATCAAAAAAGTTAAAGAGCATAATCATGGCATTCCCAATTTCCATTTCTCTATTGGTAGTAGAATGGACCAGCTTTTTCTTTTACATTTCTACTATTTGTAGTCCTGCTCATTTAGCATCTGCATCATCAATTGAATTAGAAGCAGAGGCATTGCGTAACAGTGGCTGGTGGGATAACGATACAATGAACGCCTCAAATCACTGCAACTGGCCCGGTGTAGATTGCGATAAAGCTGGAAGTGTAATTGGCATAGGTTATGACAGCTTTGGATTGGGAGGTAAGCTGGAAAAACTTAACTTCTCTTCATTACCAAACCTTGTCCTTCTTGATCTTCACACCATGGGAATCTTTGGTAGCATACCATATCAAATATGCGATGCTTCAAAACTCAAATACCTCTCTTTAACCTCTAATTCTCTCTCTGGTGAGATACCACTTTCGCTTACTAGGTGCACCGAATTGGAGAGGCTCTACCTTGATAACAATCAATTGAATGGTTCCATCCCTACAAAAATAGGGAATCTAAAGAATTTGATTATTCTAAACCTATGTAATAATTCCCTTGTCGGTTCAATTCCTCTTGCTCTTGGTCATTTGTTTAACTTGACTTTTCTAGATTTAAGTTACAACCAACTCAGTGGATCAATCTCGTCAATTCTGGGTCAATTAACCAATTTGGAAACTATCTACCTTGGTAACAATCGACTGAATGATTCCATCTCTCCAAAAATAGGAAATCTAAAGAATTTGACTATTCTAAGCATATGTAATAATTCCCTTGTTGGTCTAATCCCTCCCACTCTTGGATATTTGTTTCACTTGACCCTTCTGGATTTCAATTACAACCAACTCAGTGGATCAATTCCGTCAACTCTGGGTCAATTAATCAATTTGAAATTTTTCTACCTTAGTAATAATCAGCTGAACGGTTCCATCCCTCCAGCTCTTGGTCATTTGTTTAACTTGACCCTTCTAGATTTTAGTTACAATCAATTGAATGGTATGTTACCTCGTGACCTTGGCAAGTTAACTAATCTTACAAATCTACACCTTTCCTCGAACAGTATCACTGGTCGAATACCACTTGAAATTGGAGCACTCTCCAAACTCAGGCATTTAGACCTCTCCCACAATAAGTTAAGTGGATTCATTCCGCCAACTATTGCCAATTGTTCTGCTTTGTGGAGCTTGCTTTTGAACAACAACTATTTGAATGGCAGCATTCCACTTCCGATAGTTTACATTCCTCTAAAAACCATGGACATTAGTCATAACTTCATTGGTGGAAAGATACCTTCGGAACTTGGACGTAACCATATATCACACTTGAATCTCTCCCACAATGAATTCTTTGGCATCATTCCTTATTCTCTCCAAGGTACACCTTCCATTGATTTGTCATACAATGGTTTTGAGGGTCCAATTGCAGAGGGTTTTTGGAAACAACCATATTATCCTTATGCATTTATTGGCAACCATGATTTATGTGGTGATGGCAAAGATTTCCCTCCATGCCCTACATCTCCCACAACCATAAACGAAAAAAGAAATGAATTCATTTACCCAAAACAAAAAAAGGGAAAAGAATTCATGCAATATGTCACAATTTTTCTTCCTGTCATAATTTTCCTTGCCGGCTTTACCATTGTTTTTTTATACTTCTCCCGACATAAGGTTGAGAATATTCAATCTGAGGCAAGAGTGACAACGAACGGAGATATGTTCTCAATATGGAATTACGATGGAACAATTGCATATGAAGATATCATTGAAGCAACAGAGGACTTCGACATCAAATACTGCATTGGAACGGGAGGCTATGACAGTGTTTACAGAGCACAATTGCCTTGTGGGAAAGTAGTAGCATTAAAGAAACTTCACCGTTTGGAAGCAGAAGATCCAGCTTATGATCAAAGTTTTAGGAATGAGGCACACGTTTTGTCGAAAATACGACATCGAAACATTGTGAAGCTTTATGGTTATTGTTTACACAATCGATGTATGTTTTTGGTTTATGAGTTCATGGAGAGGGGAAGCCTTTTTTGTATCTTAAGGGATGGAATTGAAGCTATGGAACTAGATTGGATGAAAAGAGTGAATGTAGTAAAAGGCATTGCTCATGCATTGGCTTACATGCATCACGACTGCACCCCACCAATTATTCACCGTGATATATCAAGCAACAACATTCTATTGAATTCAAATTTGGACTCCTGTGTCTCTGACTTCGGCACTGCTAGATTGTTGGATCCTGAATCATCCAATCAAACCATAATGGCCGGCACTAATGGATATATTGCTCCAGGTATATCACAAGTACTATTTATTTGACCTTTCTTTCATGCAAACTGTGGTGTGACTAGATTAGTGAAAGACCTTTTAAATGTATTACAAAATAGTCATGCTATGTATGTATGTATGTATGTATGTATGTATGTATAATCTCACTAATGACATCTTGTCATGTAGGCATACTATTACTTTTGTGTCTCTTAAAAACCAAACATTCTGTTCAATAACATAATATTATTTGCATGTTCCATGACAAAACAAATATTTCCTGGCTGAATGATAGCATGTCCATCTTAGAACAGTTTTTATTCACCATATGTATACAAAATGGTAAGACTAAAGCAGAATTATTTTTATATCTATGAACTACTCCACTATCAACTGTTACACATGAAGTTACTATTATTTATGAAAACTACAAGTCAGGCTAAATTGATGAATAATTTCTGCGACATATACATTTGTAACATAGTCATGTCATATTTTTTTCTTATAAGCAAAAGGGAGAAAATAGTGTTTGTTAGTTTATGCTAACAAATTTTTTATTAATGCAGAACTTGCCTTCACTATGACTGTGACTGAAAAATGTGATGTTTATAGTTTTGGAGTTGTCGCACTAGAAACAATAATGGGAAAGCATCCAGGAGAACTACTTTCTTCAATATCATCATCATCTTCACAACATATAATGCTAGAAGATGTTCTGGACTCACGCTTGCCACCTCCCGCGAATCCATTGGTTGCTCAAAATGTGGTTCTTGTTGTTACATTAGCACTAGCATGTGTGCGTCCCAATCCAAAAGCTCGACCAACAATGCAAAATGTCTCTCAAGTGTTTCTTGTTCGCGGACCACCATTGCCAAAGCTTATATCTAGTATTACAATATCGCAGTTGATGGATCAAGAAACATATATTTCATAAGTGAAAATAAGGTATGGGAGATTATGAATTTCTTTATTTAGCAAATTGAATAACAACTACATATATAGGTCGGCGTGGGAGATTAGTTTGAATCAATAAATATAAAATTTCATACATTTAAAATAAATTTAATTGTATTAGGACCTGTTTGGGGAGCTTTTGCAACTTTATTTTCGCATTTGCATTTAAAAAAGTTATATTAGAAAATGTGCTTAATCATTTAGTCATGTTTTTTTAAAACTTCTTGTGTTAATTTTATTTCTGAAAACACACAAAAGTGTTTTGGAAGAAAATCATAAGTAACCTCAAACACTCACTAAACTTGTTTATAGATATTGATATTGGCAAAGCTTGTCTCTAGACGTAGTTGTTGGCAAAGCAAACCAAAAATGAGAATTTAATCGCATGTTCAAAAAGGCTGAATAATGTTATTTATGCTAATTATGTTATTTTGTCACAATACATCAATTTATCTATTAATGAAAAAAAAATCTCAATTAAAAATTTATGAGTTCAAGCAATTATCTGAATGGTTTTTTTTTTTTTCCGATGAAGTCAAAAGTGTTCTTAATTTACTTGACTCAACTAATCCCTGTGGATACAACAATTAATTGCAAATCACCAGTATCAAGTAAGTTCGAAAAGAGTCAAATGTTGAGTTCATAGGTCACCACGAATCAGCCAATTCACTGAACTAAGCCTAATTCTATTAATTAAGTTACTACCTATGGTATTAATTAAAACAAAAGACTACAAAATCCTAATCGTCTAACAAATTCTCATAAGAAAAAAAAAGTTAAGAGGAGACGGCCAAGAATACAAGAAAGAAAAAGAACACAGCAGAGGGTTGTATATATTGAGATTTTTGGATTTTACTTTGGACTACTCAAGTAAGTGATCTTCTGACGTGCTAGTTGTTTTATTAAAAAAAAGACTTCTAAATCTTGGAATTATTTATTTTGAAATATTTGATAATAAATTTTAAATGTTGTTATTTATAATTGAAAAATTATTTTCTCTCGTATACTAGTTTTAAATTTGGATCGGCATGCAACTTAATTGAAAGTTATTTAAACAAACACTTTATTATAAAATATTTGTTTAGAACTTGGGATTATTTGGTTTGACTATGAATTGGATCAGGCCAATGAAGAATGAAAAACATTGGTATTTGAACTTGCCAATGGGGATAAATGTTGGTATTTCGATCCCGCCAATAAAAAATGATAATCATTGGCATTGTTCTATAACAAATTGTTGAATAGCTTTGGCCTTGTCACTTGGTGAATTGTGATCGTAGACTTAATAATTGTTAAGTTATTATTTAATTGCATTTTATATTAAATTTCAAGGTTATTTAGAATCATATAAGAATTGTTTGCAAGTTGAAATCTCAAAATATATTATTGTTTGAGAATTGTTTTGTAAAATGCTTGTTGCAGCTACTTAAGTTTGAGGTCATTTGTTGGACTGTCAAGCTTATCATATTTTTTTTCTCATTTCAGATTTTGAAGGTTATTAACAGGATAAACATCTTGGCTTAATGGAGTTTAATAGGAAGAGAGACAGAAAACTTGTGACTGAATGGAATTTGAATTTTATTTAGATTGGATTAAGAAATTTTCTTGGTGAGACTATTTACCTATTTTTGTATTGAATATGAATATTATTTCAGATATTTTGGTTGTTAAATATATTTATTTGGATTTTATAATGATAAGGTTTAATTGTACTATTGTTTATTATGAGATAAGTGATGTGAAATAATTATAGGGTTAAGTCTTGCAAGTTTATACTATTTTGTCCTATAAACATGTGTGATTGTCATCTCAACAAATTAAATATGTATAATGATTTTTTTTTCTTTTGAAAAAAAAGAAAAAAAAAATAGACAAACGCACAAAACATGAGCAGCTAAGTTTTGAAGTTCAAAACAAACTATATGCCACACAAGAGTGGCGTCACAATGGAGTTCTTCTCCCATTGATGTGAAAAAAATGTTCAGTGGAACGATTTCATGAAACTAATTTTATTGTGATTTGAGTATTATTGTAGGATTCATGTGAAGCTCATAAAATAAATAACACATCACAATGAAAATAACATCATGCTACATCTCAGTATACTATTTTTCTATCAATGGTGTTTGCACTAAGAGAGCCCACCAAGCCCTCTCGCCTTTCAAAAAGAACAAACCAACATTAACTTCAAAGACCCAACTGACATTTTTCAGCTTTATAAAGTAATTCCATTCCCTTGATTTGGTAAATATGGGAAAAGGAAAAGAAAATGGAGAAGATGAGGATAGAAATGAACTCAATATTCCGGTTGTCTGACATTAGGCTTCAGTGATCGATTTGGATGGCTATATATGGTGATTTGGAGTGACATGTGGTCTGATCATTTGGTATGGAGAGACTTCTGGTTGGTTTCCCACTCCTTGGTAGCAATCCTGCCTGCCCTCTATTTCCATGTCTATGTTGAAGAATCGGAATTTGAAATTGGTTGATTGGTCGCTGGAAAAACACTGCAAGATCGAAATGCTTCAAGACGTGAATTGATCATTTTCTTAAAATTAGTATTTGTCCTCACCAATTCTGGATTGGTATGCAATTGGAATCTCCGCAAATCTGAAGCAAGATACATGATATACCATAAAAAGACAGGCCAATCAACACTTGACACGTATGACCACAGTCCGATTTATGTTCAGCTAGCATGATTCTCGTTCAGCCTATGACATCCAGATCATCACATAAGGTCGGAAGTGACCAAACAAATATATCCAGAACTGATCACAGGGTCCAGACCAGAGCTTCAGATCTCGTCACCGCCTCAGCGGATTCCGAGCAGAGAATAGGGTAACAGTCTCCAGCACGGAAACTACCATTTATGATTATCTCCGCCTTAGCGGATTCCGGGCAGAGGATAAGGAAGTAGTCTCCAATACGGAAACTACCATTTATGATTATCTCCATCCACGACTTAATGCCCACAAGGTAACTGCAATCTCCGATGATCATATCCCTATATTCATGGCGTCGAATCCTAATCAACTTAGGAAAGCTTCGGCCTATATATTAAACCCTAGAGGTACGCTATCGATTTCATGCTCATTCTTTGACTTTCAATACAGTCTTTCAATTCCCTTACTCACTTAAGCATCGGAGCGGCTACCGCCGGAGCCAATCCGGTGGTCCTCTGATCATCTTTCTGAGTGTTCTACAGGTCACGGAGCCCTTACGTGTTGCGAGTCAAAAAGTGCAGCATCAGTTTGGCGCCGTCTGTGGGAACGACTAATCTCTACGTGCTTTATTCATAAACTCATCTTTTTCCCTACCGGAAAACCATGGCACCAAATCTCCGACCCCGACAGAATACTCAGAGTTCGCAAAACGCTCAGCGTCAGCCGTCTGCTCCACGCACAAGAGGACCAGCGGCCAACCCTATGCGACAAGAGATCGAAGCAATAAAACGACACAATGAACTGGTGCAGGAGCAGCTGCTAGCCATTACCAGGACGCTGGCAACGCTCACGCAGAACCAAGCGGCGGCTTCTCCTAGCCCGCCGGTCAACTTCGTTGCAGGAACACAACCCCCGGTTGCCACGGGGAATGAAGAAATTCGCGGGCAGACCCCCGCTAACCAGCCTGGGCACCCCTCAGGCGTTGCTCACGCTGGCCGAGATCCACAGCCATCAACAGTCCCTGGCTGGGGAACATCCGCTTTTGTCCCCGACGTACATTATCGGAGTACTACCCGAGCCCCAACTCCTAGGGTTTCGGGAGCACCCCCGGCACCACAGGAACCTTATCATGCAGCGCCAGCCCCACCGGTTCGGGTTCCTCCTCCATCCGAAGGGCGCACTCCACCCTATTACCCTGAAGCCGAGGCTGTCAGGCAGGGTTCACAAGATGTCAGACTCAGAGACCCGCGAGGGGAAGAGGAGATTGCCGAGTCTATGGACCGGACAATCGGTTTAAGAGGACCTCAGAACCCTCCAGAGCAGGACGAACTGGCCAGGCTGCTCGGAAGACTAGCCACTCCGTTTACCCACGCCATCATGTCTGAAGAGAGGCCTAGAAAGTTCGTAGTGCCCAAATTCACTCTCTACGACGGATCTGGAGATCCAGGAGATCACCTATCTCATTACCAGCATACGATGGCCCTTCACGGAGCCTCAGATGCTTTCATGTGCCGAACGTTCATTACCAGCTTGAAGGGAACGGCTCTGAAGTGGTTCCACAACCTCCCTCCGAACTCCATTGCCAGCTTTTACGAGCTCGGTAGACAGTTCTTGGATAGGTTTATGACCAGCAGGAGGCTCAGAAGGGGACCAGAATTCCTGCTGAACGTTAGGCAGACTAGGGAGGAATCCCTTCGGGCCTACATCGCCCGCTTCAACACTGAGCTCACTGAGATCACGGATTGCAGCCCGAAATTCCTTGTTGCGGCCCTTACTGCCGGGCTTGCCCAAGGTGGCTTCAGAGACTCCTTGACAAAAAGCCCCCCGGCTGATATGGCAGCATTGATGGATCGGGCCAAGAAATACATCAACCTTGAAGAAGCCAACCGATCAGCCCAGAAGGGCAAGGATCAGACCCAAAGGGATAATCCGAAGCGGGAGGACCATAAGAAGGAGGATCACAGAAGAGACTCCAACAAAAAGAGGGTCAGAAGCCCAGATAAGAAAACAGCTCCCAGAGTTGTGTACAACTCCGCACCAAGGGAGTTCACCAACTTCACGCCTTTGAACACCACTCCGAACCAGGTACTCCGGCAGATCCGAGATCGGGAGAACCTGAGGTGGCCAGAGCCGATCAAAGGAGATCCCAGCCTGCGGGACCAAAGTAAGTATTGCAATTTCCATAAAGATCATGGGCATACTACTAACACTTGCAGGACCCTCCGATATGAGATAGAACAGCTCATAAAGAAGGGACGTCTTCGGGAGTTCGTCAAACAAGACGGAAGGCAGAACCCCCAAGAAGACAAGCCTCAGCAGCGGCCAGATCAGAGGCCCGAACAGAGGCAAGAGCAGCGGGAAGGACGAAACGAGCCTCAGAGGCAGAACAACCATGTTATCTACGTCCTCCATGCTGACTCCCCTGTTACAGGAATGTCCAACAGGGCGAGAAAAAGATATGCTCGGGAGGCCAGAACCGCCCCAAACATCTTGCAGGTCTCCAACGTCGAAAAGAGGCTCAAGACAGGGCCAGAGATCCAGTTCACCGAGCAAGATCTAGCAGGGGTACACTGCCCTCACAGTGATGCCCTTGTTATCACCCTAAGAATCGCCAACTTCGAAACTAGAAGAGTCCTAGTCGACACTGGCAGCTCAGTCAATATCCTATTCTACGAACCGCTTAAGCGGATGGGCATAGACCAGGACAGCGTCAAGCCCACCACTGCCGTAATGGCAGCTTTTGATGGCAGCCTTAGCACCCCCCTGGGGAGAGTTGACCTTCCTACCACTATTGGGGAAGGTGAAGGGCAGAAGACCACCATCTCAGAGTACATGGTGTTGAACATGAAGTCTCCATACAACGTCATCATTGGGAGACCCTGGTTACACCAGATAGGGGCGGTCACTTCAACCTTTCATCAGTGTCTGAAGTACGTCCACAATCAAAGCGTGCACTCGGTCCGAGGATGTCAGCCAACCTCACGAGAATGTCACGCTATTGCCCTCAAGGAGACAGCCCCAAAATAGCAATTACAGTACACTCGGGACCGTGCAGATCCGGTTTTCACTCACACTCCCGAGGTGGAAGATTGCCCATCCGGCGTTGAAGAACCCCTGAGCCCAAGGGGGCGTGATAGTCAAGCCAAGCCTGTTGGCGAGCCCATCAAGATACTGGTCAGTTCAGGAGCAGAGGGGCGTTATTTGTATATCGGTCCAGACCTTGCCCCCGCCGAGCGGGAAAAGATAGTCAGGTTTCTGAAGAACAACCTCTCTATCTTTGCTTGGGAGACTAGGGACATGGAGGGAATAGATCCTAATCTGATAACTCACAAACTAATGGTAGATCCAGACCACCCCCCGGTCAGACAGAAGAGAAGACCGATCGCTCCCGAACGGCATCGGGTTATAAACGAAGAAGTCCAGAGGTTGCTGGACGCCAGGATGATACGGGAAGTTTTTTATCCCAAGTGGTTAGCCAACACTGTGCTCGTCAAGAAGAAGAACGGCAAGTGGAGAGTCTGTGTCGACTATACAGACCTTAACAAAGCATGTCCCAAGGACAGCTTCCCACTACCAAGAATAGATCAACTGGTTGACGCCACTGCAGGGCATGAGCTTATGAGTTTCATGGACGCCTACTCTGGATACAACCAGATCCAGATGTACCCTCCAGATCAGGAAAAGACCGCCTTCATAACCGAAAGAGGACTCTATTGCTACAGAGTGATGCCTTTCGGTTTAAAGAATGCTGGAGCCACTTACCAACGGTTGGTGAACAAGATGTTCAGCCCACTGCTTGGCAGCACCATGGAGGTATACATCGACGACATGCTGGTAAAGAGCCTCCAGAAAGGCAGCCACCTCCAGCATTTAGCCCAGACCTTCGATATCCTCAAACAGCACAAGATGAAGCTCAACCCCTCGAAATGTACCTTCGGAGTTACGAAGGGAAAATTCTTGGGGTACATCGTCTCTCAAAGAGGTATCGAAGCAGATCCCACTCAGATCCAAGCCCTGATTGGACTGAAGTCGCCAAAGACCAGAAAGGAGATTCAGGCACTGAACGGCAGAGTCGCCGCATTGAGCAGATTTATATCCAAGTCCACCGATCGCTGCCTACCTTTCTTCAAAGCTCTAAAGGGCGGCAAGGCTTTGCAATGGACAGAAGAATGCGAGCATTCCTTCCAAGAACTAAAGGAGTATTTAGCCTCTCCAGAGCTCCTGTCAAAACCTGTACAAGGAGAAAAGCTGCTCCTGTACCTAGCAGTCTCTGAGAACGCGGTCAGTTCCGCACTAATCAGACAGGACAAAGGAGTACAGAGGCCTATATTCTACGTCAGTAGGGCACTACTCGACACGGAAAGAAGATACCCAGAAGTAGAGAAGCTGGCCTACGCCTTGGTCGTATCAGCCCGAAAGCTCCGACCTTACTTCCAGGCCCATCCAATTGAGATTCCAACTGCTTATCCTCTAAAGTCAATACTGAGGAAACCCGAGGTATCGGGAAGATTGGTCAAGTGGTCTGTGGAGCTAGGGGAGTTTGACATAGCATATGTACCCCGAAACTCCATCAAAGGGCAGGCCTTAGCCGATTTTGTAGCCGAGTTCACCCCGGCACCGCAGAACAAAGCACAAATCGCCGAAACTACAGGAACCTGGCTGCTATATATTGATGGATCGTCAACCGATCAAGGATCAGGGGTAGGACTGGTGCTACAGTCCCCTGATGGTCTTACGTCGGAAAAAGCAGTCAGCCTGGGATTTAAAGCTTCTAATAATGAAGCTGAATATGAGGCCCTAATCTTAGGGATGAAGCTTGCCCTGGAATGCGAGGCTCAGAACCTCGATGTCTTCTCTGACTCCCAACTGGTAGTAAGCCAAGTTTTGGGAGAGTTTGCCATTAAGGATGACAGGATGCTTCGGTACTCCGAACTGGTGAACCATTTAAAGCATTCTTTCCAGACTTTCACTATCCAGAAGATTGAGAGAAGTCAGAACTGCAGAGCAGATGCTCTGGCTAACATGGCCTCCCGCCTCAAGTCTGAAACAGACTCCACCGTTAAAATCTCTTTTCAGCCAGGATCCAGCATTGAGGGAGCATCAGTTGCTCAAGTTGATGAACAGTCCCAGAGCTGGATGACCCCAATCCTCCAGTATCTAAGATCCGGGCTCCTCCCAGAGGATAAAAACAAAGCCAGGAGAATCCGAATCAGAGCGGCTCGGTACCTGATCTTGAACAACAAACTTTACAGGAGGTCATATTCTCAACCTCTGTTAAAATGTTTGGCTCCAGACGAGTCACAATACGTTTTGGCTGAAATTCACGAGGGAATTTGCGGGAATCACAATGGGGGCAGAACTATAGCCCACCGAGCTCTATCACAGGGCTACTACTGGCCCGGCATGCTGAAACAGGCTAAAGAGTATGTTCGGAAGTGTGACAAATGTCAGAGATTCGCCTCGTACCAACACCAGCCTCAGCACGAGCTCATCCCGATTCCTAGCCCCTGGCCCTTTGCTCAATGGGGAATGGACATTGTGGGCCCGTTACCACGAGCATCTCCAAACAGGAAGTACCTCCTGGTGGCTATCGACTACTTCTCTAAATGGGCCGAAGCCGAGCCTTTAACGCATATTACAGAAAAGGAAGTCGAAAGCTTCACCTGGAAGAATATTGTCTGCAGGTTTGGCATACCACGGGTAATTATCTCGGATAATGGGACACAATTTACTGGTAAAGGCTTCAAGGCATTCTGCGAAAATCTCAACATCAGGCAGCACTTTGCCTCTCCAGGCCATCCACAAGCAAATGGGCAGGCAGAGGTCACCAACCGAACAATCCTTGATGGGTTAAAGAAAAGGCTGGAACAAGCCAAAGGGAAGTGGGCAGAAGAGCTCCCAGGAGTCCTTTGGGCCTACCGTACAACCAGAAGAACTCCCACCTCTGAAACACCCTTCTCATTAGCCTATGGGACAGAAGCAGTAATTCCGGTTGAAATCGGTATGCCAACCCTGAGGACTGAGGCCTTTGAGCAAGAATCCAATGATCAGCAGCTGATGGAGAACTTGGATTTGCTCGAGGAGAGAAGGGATCAAGCCAGCATCAGGATGGAAGCCTACCAACAAAGAATGGTCAATAAATCCAGGATAGGACTCAAGACAGTCAGCTTCCAAGTTGGAGACTTCGTCTTAAGAAGAGTCTTTCAGAACACCAAGGATCCCACCATGGGAAAATTGTCACCAAATTGGGAGGGCCCCTACAAAGTGACGAAGGTCGTTCGACCTACCACTTACTGGCTTGAAGACACGACTGGGAAACCTGTTCCTAGGCCATGGAACGTAGAACACTTGCGGAAGTATTATCAATAAAAAAAAATTTTCTTTTTTTTATATACTTCCTTAAGACTATTCATCTATTAATGCACAAGTCTTATGACTTGGTCCATCTATTAATGCACAAGTCTTATGACTTGGTCCATCTATTAATGCACGGGCCTCCAGAGCCTGGTCCATCTATTAATGCACAAGTCTTATGACTTGGTCCATCTATTAATGCACAAGTCTTATGACTTGGTCCATCTATTAATGCACAGGCCTCCAGAGCCTGGTCCATCTATTAATGCACGGGCCTCCAGAGCCTGGTCCATCTATTAATGCACGGGCCTCCAGAGCCTGGTCCATCTATTAATGCACAAGTCTTATGACTTGGTCCATCTATTAATGCACAGGCCTCCAGAGCCTGGTCCATCTATTAATGCACAGGCCTCCAGAGCCTGGTCCATCTATTAATGCACAAGTCTTATGACTTGGTCCATCTATTAATGCACAGGCCTCCAGAGCCTGGTCTATCTATTAATGCACAAGTCTTATGACTTGGTCCATCTATTAATGCACAGGCCCTCAGAGCCTGGACCATCCCCAACTAGCGGGTTCTGTAATCCAGTCTATCCAAAGGCAGAAATTCCGAGCACCTGTCAACTAAAGTTTACTAGAACGGAATACCTCGGATCTGACACTTACATTATTTGACTTATCTGTCAAATAAATCAGCACCATGGTTTCAACCAAAGGTGAAGTACTTCGATTCTGGCATTTTTCAAAGTTTTTGATTTGTTTTCAGAACAATCGGCAACACATTAGAAGATGCTTAAGTTTCAAAAGAGCACATTCACAGAAAGTATCAGCTCAGAAAAGAAAAAATTCAACTTTATTAATAACTCAAAAAGATTTACATCAGTACCAAGAAGCTACTACAGAAGCTATTACAGAAGCTATTACAGAAGCTATTACAGAAGCTATTACAGAAGCTACGCTTGGCAACATAATGGCTCTTCTCCTGGGATGATAAAGGGGCACAAGATCCAAAACCTTCAAAACCGCCTTCATCGGCTCCATTTGAAAGGAAGGAACCCTGAACCCCAATCTGCATCAAGTAGTGCCCAGGCCATTTCATCATCACTATCACTGGTCCCACGACCAACGGATGATGAGGGCTCTGAGCCTCAGGAGACTATTCATTCTCCACCTTTGTAATCGGCATGACTCCTCAGAGGAGTAAAGCAAGGGTCTCTGCCAAGACGCATGGGGGGGGAAGGTAGTCTACCTTCAATCTTCTTCTTCACACCGTCTGTTTCACCCCAGCCACTTAGTGCAAGGGTCTCTAACAGAGCGTGAGGAAGGGAAGGCAACTCACCTTCGTCTTCATCACCAACACCCCAGGCCTCGGTTGAATCAGGGAGGGGCCACCACCAATCGGAGAAATCTCGACCGGATGCCAGAGGAAACAAGAAGACTTGGACCTCCTTCAATCCTTCCTTGGAGACTGAAAAAAGGGGGAGGTTAACTCTCGGCCACAGGCTCATTATTCCTAACTCAGGCAAGGAATCTTCCATCATCTCCGGACGAATGGGAGAAATTCCGGCAACATATGAGGTTTCTCTCACGAACAAATCGGGGAGCAAAAGGGTTGAGCACAACCGTATGCCCCGTTTCCATATATATAGACCCTTGGAATCCAAAAAGCCACCCAACTGAACCGTCGCAACGGTGAAAAAGAGAGTGGCCTTGAAAACCCAAACGACGGTCAAACGACTAAGCGGTGCATTAAATAAGCCTCTTCAATATACCAAGAGACAGAGTGCAGAATTCTCAAGACATAGACCGCAGTCCAGTACTAAAGCTCCCAAATTAATAAAGAGGGGAACAAAGTCTAAAGTAAATAGACCCCCATTCAGACCTACTGGTCTTAACTATTTCATAACAGGTCAAGACACGTAACAAAGACCAAGCAGATCGGATATATCCCAATCCCGAGTACTCAGCATACCGAGCATCATAATAACGAGCACAAGCTGCTCGGTTAACCTCACCGACTCTTAATTCAGAGCAGTCTATCTCAGAACTCTACAGGGACCCAATCCCGCTCTGTCAGGCTCTATCCATCTGGCTATATCTACTTTCTCTTCTTATTTTAATAAGGCAGATCTATATTCACTATTCCATGACAAGTATTGAAGATTAAGAAAGCAACTATTTGATCTAGCATACAAAGGGTTCAGAGCAGCCGCACTTGCAACAAAATTCACAAGAAGGAAAAATACAAGCAGAATCTGAAGAAAAGTCAATCTTATTGATCAGAAGGGAAAATGTATTCACTACATCAAAAAAAAAAAAAAAAAGGGGGGGCAAAAGCCTATAAAAGCCTCAGGATTTCCCAGAGGGGCCTGCATCCTCTTCCAAATTAAGGGCACGAGCCCCAGCAGTCTTATCCGGATCAGGACGAGATGAGGTGGGTTCAGGAGGAACGATTGATGACACGTCAAAATCCGGGAACTGAAGTTGGAATCTAGTTCGGAAATTCTCAAAGCCGAGCAGGATCAGGTCATCACCCATCTGATCAACTTCCTCTTTTAATTCCATCTCAGCCTCAGCTTTGGCTTGACCAACTGCCTCCTGAACCCTCTGGTCAATAGAACTACGGAGACCAACCAGCTCCGCCTCAAGCCTCTCAACCGTCCGAGCAAATATATCCCTCTCAGACTCTGCCACCTTAAGGCTGGTGGTAGCTCTCTCCAGACTCTCTTCAGCAGATTGAATTTTGGAACGGGCTGTTCCGAGCTCCAGTCTCATCTCGTCCACCTCTGTCCTTAGCTTCTCGGCCTCCTCAAGGCCCATGGGGGTCACCATCAGAGCAGCTAAACTATGCATGCTCTGTATAAAGCAAGACAGATAAATTAGAGCGAAACAAATGAGCAAACAAAAGGCCAAGGAAAGGCTTCAGAAGTTACCTTCATCTGGAGAGTCATCATCTCAGTCATCAGTTTGGAGGGATCATCCCCTCTGTACCGATGTGGGCCCTGAGCCCATATTCGATCAAATGCCTTCTTGGCAATTTGATAATCCGGCTCAACAAATGGCTCAGAAGGAGCGGCAGGAGCTTTCCCCTTCCTAGACCTCTTGCTCGGACCAGGAGGAACAGCCGATACAGGAATGGCAGGCTCGGCTTCCTCAGCCTCGGCAGAGGAGGGCTCAGGGGAACCAGAGATCAATCTCCTTCTCTTCACTTCCAAAGGAGCATCAGGCTCAGCTGGGGAGGAAGACTCCCCCACCACTTGAGGCTTCGGCACTTCCCACCTCGAGGCTAGCCTCCTCTTCAACTCTGCGCTACGGGTGGCCATCACTTGGTCCGGAGTGACGATAACAGTATGAGCCCGGTTAGAAGTTGAAAGCAAAACCCGGTACTGATCCTGCAGAGCCTTAGTAAACTTGGGCCTCTTCCGAGCACTCTTGACTGCACAAACGAAATGAAAAATACCAAGTTTGTCAGTTCTGAGGATATAAGCAAAGCTAAAGTAAACCCAAGAGAATAAGTCTCACCCCTATGGCCCGTAACACAAGGAAACAACGAGATCTCTCCGGCCTGAAAGTCCGTATGCTCCCATCCTCCTCCAACGAAGAAGTACCACTTCTTCCACGTCTTGTTGGAAGTAGGAACGGAAGACAGGGGTCGGAACCCCTTCTCGAAGGACATATAATACAGGCCTTCTGCCTGCTTGAACTTCAGATCCATATTGCTACGGATCAAGTCCAGAGACACCTCCACTTTGTTCAGATGCCCCAGCACCATAAATCCTAGAAGATGCCGCCAGCTATTGAGATTCAGGTCGGCAGGGCAGAGCTTGAACCAGCAAAAGAATTGCCTGACTAAATCCGGCAATGGAAGCCTTAAGCCCATTTCAAACCAGGCAAGGAAAACGCAAATCTCCCCGGCTTTAACATCTTGGGGACGGTCCATGGGTCCTGGAACTCTGCAAGTCACATTGGGGGGAAATTCAAATTTCACCCTCCATTCATCCAAGAGGCTTTGAGTGACGGCACTCTCACCCTCTTCTCTATGAGAAGACCTACCAGAGGTCTCCCCGGCCCTGTCTCGGGGCTCTTCGAAAGCATCGACTATTCTAACCCCTGGACTAGGGGGAGGATCAACAGGCCTCTCCTCAATAATTTCAAAAGCAGGGTTACCTACATCTCCTACAACAGACGGACCAGCCGCCTCAGAATGGTCTCCTACTCCCTCATTCACAATTCGAGATTCCGAAGGAACAGACATTATTCTCAAACTCAAGAAGAAAGAAGCAAGAGAGGGGGAAAAATCAGTCGAACCTGTTTTCACTTAGGGGATCTGTATTCTTCAAGATTGCACGAACCAACAATGGCGGATGAAATCTTCTAGCACAGTAAAAATGTCGAGGGAAAGGTCATTTCAAAAATCTCATCCCGTATTTATAAACACGATATCAGAAGGGACCCACCAAGCCCAAACGCCATGACGGTTCAGAACAATGATGATCTCGAGAAAACCAACTGTCCGCCCAGTATGATTGTGACCTTGAAAAGACTTAATCGCCGACTACACAATAAATGGCGCCCCAACGATTGTCTTGGAAGGTGAAAAAGCGAGACACATAACTCTCTTAGCCCTAGTTACTTACATCAAACTAGGACTTGGGGGGGGAGTAACTGATATACCATAAAAAGACAGGCCAATCAACACTTGACACGTATGACCACAGTCCGATTTATGTTCAGCTAGCATGATTCTCGTTCAGCCTATGACATCCAGATCATCACATAAGGTCGGAAGTGACCAAACAAATATATCCAGAACTGATCACAGGGTCCAGA
This sequence comes from Nyssa sinensis, assembly GCA_008638375.1. Lineage (NCBI taxonomy): Eukaryota > Viridiplantae > Streptophyta > Magnoliopsida > Cornales > Nyssaceae > Nyssa > Nyssa sinensis. The sequence goes on from CM018043.1 coordinate 3,347,260, forward strand.
CCAGAGCTTCAGATCTCGTCACCGCCTCAGCGGATTCCGAGCAGAGAATAGGGTAACAGTCTCCAGCACGGAAACTACCATTTATGATTATCTCCGCCTTAGCGGATTCCGGGCAGAGGATAAGGAAGTAGTCTCCAATACGGAAACTACCATTTATGATTATCTCCATCCACGACTTAATGCCCACAAGGTAACTGCAATCTCCGATGATCATATCCCTATATTCATGGCGTCGAATCCTAATCAACTTAGGAAAGCTTCGGCCTATATATTAAACCCTAGAGGTACGCTATCGATTTCATGCTCATTCTTTGACTTTCAATACAGTCTTTCAATTCCCTTACTCACTTAAGCATCGGAGCGGCTACCGCCGGAGCCAATCCGGTGGTCCTCTGATCATCTTTCTGAGTGTTCTACAGGTCACGGAGCCCTTACGTGTTGCGAGTCAAAAAGTGCAGCATCAATACATTAAAGTCAAGTAAACTGATTTTCAAATTGCGTACTATGAGAATTATCACTAATTGTATTTGTAGAGGTCTAGAATGTTTTCTGATGTACAATAAGTTGCGAAAGTCTTTAAAAAATAAAGAAAATGTACCAAGTTTAAAATAAAGTCATAATAGACGCAGAGTTGATAAGTCACATTTTTATCAACGGAGACCCTGTCTGGTTTCAAGATGATGAAACGATCAATACTCATCGCTCCGCTATGATCAAAGCTGTCACGAGACTAAACGACTTTGTTTAGGCCTCCAATTATATAAATATAAAAAAACAAAATATAATAATTTTGAAAGCAAGAAAGAGAGTGAAATTTTTGTATATCTTTCCAGCCAACATGTGCATGAACATAAATATTTTTATGTGACTTTTGATCCACTAATGTGTATATATGAATAGGCACCTCTTTATTCGAATTGGTGCTTATTCATTCAAAATAATAACTATTCATTTGAATATGGTATATCTTCATTTGAATCAAACCCATTTACTTTTATAAATGATTGTTCGTCATTTTTTGTGTATTAATATTTGTCCTAGTTTTGGCAAACTAAGTCAAATGAATTTTTTTTGAAAGTTCCATTGAAACGAACTTATGAGAAAGTATTTCACCCTAAAATGGTATAATCATGTCACAATTACCATTGCAAAGAAAGGCATACGATTAGGAGACCATCCACTTTGGTAGATGACGTAAGAAAAGCTTACGAGTGTGCTATGATAACAAGCAAAATTGATGAATAACAATGGCCCCAACAGTATGAGCAGACAGTGCAAAGCTTCAAAATCTGTCAATGCCTCTGAGATAAAACTAATTAAAATGACATCTGTCACAACATAAGAGAAGTTAAATGGGAGCTGGCCTCCACCATCACATCTAATCAGACAACGCTTGAAGAAGGATCAAAGCAAATGAAGCAAGATGAGAATCGAATCCAAGACAAGTTTAATAACAAAGAAGGGGCGTGAATATAAGAAATCTTTAATTTGTTTTTAGAGTTCTTTTACAAATATTTATTTTATGTGGATTCAATTCATAATTAAAGGAAAAGTTGCTCCATTATTGATCCAGCCAAAAACTGTCATATATGCATTTAGCAAGTCACTCCCCCCTTGGATATATGTTCAGTTCAGGTATCAAACGGCTTGACTTCAATGACTTGGACAGGAAGACCAGTAGGCCTTGGTAAAGCTTTACCATTTGGAAAAACTGTCGAATGCATTTATGCAAGTCACTCCCCCCTTGGATACGTTCGGATATCAAACAGCTTGACTTCATAGACGTGGGGACAAGAAGACCAGTAGGCCTTGGAAAAGCTTTACCATATGGAAAAGTGTAATGCTATCTATATATAACGGATTTTTATACTCAATTTTTTTTATTCCTAGACGCAATATGATGGAATTCATTCAGAATGATAAATATATGTTGGTTTCATCACCTCATCTTTAAGAATGAGAAAATTTATCATGTTTAGCATTGTAACGGAACGCAACAAATGAACCGTATTTACATTGTGAGAAAGTCCATCATAACTGAAGACTGAAGACTTTGACTAAGCTGAAATGCAATTAATGTAATCAGGTACAGTAGACAAAAAGACTTTGGGACTGAGTCTTGCAAATGCTTTGTCTGGTCTCCAGTGCAGTTACGTAGAAGTTTCCTCGTTGTAGATGATAGGAAGTAGTAGTGTAGACGACCAGAAGAGATTGACTGACTCCCTGTTCCCAACTCCCCCTTATTTAACATAACAGGGATGGATCATAAGTACGTCTTGCAATTCAAATTATCAAAAGAGTTGGAGCATAATAATAATGGCATCCCCAATTTCAATTTCTTTATTGGTAGTACAATGGACTACCTTTGTCTTTTACTTTTCTACTTTTAGTAGTAGTACTCCTGCTCATGCTCATTTAGCAGTGGCATCATCCAAATCATCAATTGAATTAGAAGCAGAGGCATTGCTTAATAGTGGCTGGTGGGATACCCATACAATGAACGCCTAAAATCACTGCGAGTGGCCTGGTGTATTTTGCGATAAAGCTGGATGTAACACCCTGATCCGATTAAATAGTAATTAAGTCACTAATTATTAATTAATGACCCTAAAAAAATAATTAAGAAATTTAATCGGGCTATAAACGACAATTCTAAAAATACCGAGACCTTAACTAACGAGGCAGTCTCCGAAAAAAAAAAAATAAGGCTACGATTTATAAAATCAATACATGAAAAAGTAAATGATAAATTCAAATACATAAGAAAAATAAAAAAAAGGGAATAACGGGAAAAAGTTAAAATAAATAATTTAATTGGCTAAACAAAGCTTAAGAGAAAAATAACAAAAAGGAAGTCTTAGAGCCCTCTTAAAGGCTTGTAAGTCTTATACTCTTTTTAAAGGCTTGTAAATCTTACACTCCTTTTAAAGGCTTAGATATATAAGTATATTAAATAAAGTTATTTAAGAAATTACATATCTTTTATATATTTGATTATTTAATTTTTATATTTGTATTAAATAAAAACAATATGTATTTAAAATTATCCATTCATTATTTTTAAACTTCAAATAACCTAAAAACTACTAAATAACATGTCAAAACCACATTACTTAAAATAAAGATTAAAAGGACTATTTTACCAAGGAAAAAATAATTAAAACTAAATACACTTTAAAAAAAAATTATTCCATCAAACCATCAAACCTATTTAATTTTTATATTTATATTAAATAAAAATAATATATATTTAAAATTATCACTTCATTATTTTTAAACTACAATTAATCCTTGTGGGAACAAAGGTTTGTATAGATTAATATTCTCTTAGAAAACAGGTAAAAGCGTCTTCTGAGATATTATCAATATATTCATTGTTAATTTGATTGAATATAGTTCATATGGTGTGGCATTGTGGGCATAAGACTGAATGATCTCAACTGCTCAGTGAACATTATATGCTGTGATATCATCAATGAGTGCATTCAATCCCAAATAGGACACGTTCGACTTAGTTGACCCAAGAAAGTTCAAGAGAAGACAGTAACATTTAAAGTGGCCAAGCTAACCTATACCCTTATAAAGATGGTCCTGATATAACTAGGATCTTGTCAATGAATTCCTTGGCAGGATCTATGATATCAAGGTTTGATCTGCAATAAGTTTTACAGAGTAGATAGAAGCTCTGTTCAGGGTCTTAAATTAACATCAGAATAAATGTCTGAATAAAAAAAATCGGATACAATTCCTCAGAATAATATTGGTACGTGAGTAATGTAACAGATTGGGAAAATGCTTTATTGAGTTTAAGAATAATTTGACAGACTTGAGAATAGAGGGCTTGTTTAAGAAAAGAATTGTTTCTGAGGTAGAGTGAGTTAGTTGACTGATGCAAAGTAATGAGAATATGTAACATTGAAGTTATGGCTCAAGTCAGAGTACCTGAGATGATTTTGCTTGGATGAATTCTATTGCTCTTATTTTTTGCTAAGTGGCATCCGGGCTTCTTGCACCCGACAAATCCTCTTGATACACCAATCCCGACATCCCACGTGCATTGGGTAACTACCGGGATAAATCCATTGGGCATGGCTCCAAGGGAGGGGACATAGATACACATTCAAGCATCTTACTCCTCTCACTTGACCACATGTGAGATTCAGGTTCAAAACTTCAAATATGCTTTATTTGGTTGCCCAGGAAAGGAAGGAAAAGAACAAAATTGGGTTAATACTTAATATATTTGTCATTATTTGTTTTTTTTTCTACCAATGGAAAGAACCAATTGGTAAGCTACACACCCCGAAAATAACATAGCTGAACCAATTTTCTTTGTTTTTATTCTGTTTTCTTGGCATCTTAATAGTGCCACTTTCTTAAATCTGTAACAATAAAAAGTGTTATTTCTATTTCAAATTAAGTTGCTAAATGCATTTATTTATTTATTTTTGAATAACACTTGCTGATGAAAATTAACTAACTGAATTGTAATATCATTGAGAATATTTGAAATTGCAGAGAGATTCAGATGATCACACTCCTTACAGCATCCTTCTACAGAATGCAGAGACAGTTGCCTTAGTCTGTCCCCATCAAGGTCTGTATTCCAATTGCATACATACAACATTCTCTATAAGCCTTCTGGTTCTAATTGCATTCTGCATCATCTTGAATTAATCCATGTCATGTACTCTTTCCAGGAAATGAACATCAAAATACAGCAATTCCGGTGACCTCTCTCAAAATTGGGGATGAGGTTCTGCTAAGAGTACAAGGAGGTGCTCGGCATACAGGAATTGAAATTAAAGAATTCATTGTTGAGAAATGAACAGGGCAGCTGACATTCTGTAACCCATGGAGCTGGTTTGCCATAATGAAACGTGTGATGTTTTGTTTCTTGCAATATGATGCCCGGTTCAGTAGATGGCCCTTGTCTAATATCAATTTATCAGATTGGTTAAAGAAGTTTTCTCCTCCATTTCATAAAATACTCAAGAGTATTCTTAATGTTACTATACAACACCCCCCCCCCCCCCCCTCTTTTTTTTCTCCCCGAGAACACGACATGCTTGTTTATGAAATGATTTCCATTGAAACCCATGGTAATTTGCAGGCGACAATTTTCAATTGACCCCTCTAGGGAGGGATAAGTGGTCAATAGAGGAACTTGCTGTTTAAGGTTTGGACTGTATCTGTTACTAACAGAGTGGGGATTCCATCTCTATACTTAAATTAGAGCACAACGAGCTTGACTTGGACAAGAACACCAGTAGACAACTAGCCTTGGAAAAACATTAGCGTGTGGAAAGCGAGAAGCCATCTTTACGCTTAAAGCAACAAATGAACTATAAATTGATTTTCATTGTGGAAAAAAATGGAATGATTAGTAATCCATTTTGTGTCATAGCACCATCATGCTGTATGATGCTAAGGTCCAACCCAGAAAATGGGAGGAAAGTTAATATGAAATGGAATTGTACTGAACTCGTTAAAATTAAGACTATGCACTCTTTGCATGATCCATGAGTCCAATTAGAAGAAATTAAATGAATTACACGTCTCCTTGTGTAAAAATAGAATTCGCGACTTTCTCTTAAAAGAAGTCATGAGTTACCGATTAGGTTAGCTCTAATAAAAAAAAATATCTTTTTAAATTTTAAGTTCTTGTATATAAATATGCATTTCTTAAAAAAAAATACACCCTAGGACCTGATTATGCTTATATTGATTATGGGATAATTATTTATATTTGGTTAATTAGATTAGATATTTTTTTTAAACATAGTTTTGGAAGAATTTTTTTTTTTTAAAATTTATTTAATCACATTTTTTTAAGGTGATGAGGATAAATTTCCCAGTCCTCTAATATTGGTACCATTTAAATCATGTAGGACGCAACAACGGAAATTCAAACTTACACGAAATAACTTGATACGCCAAGTATTCAAGACTCCTCCTACCAACCACCATGCCACTACTCATGAGGTTTATTTAATTACAACTTGATAAGTAGAAATAATCTTGTTTTGTTGGATTTGTTGTGTATCATTTTTAAATATCATCTTTTCACATGAAGTGAGTCTCATTTATAATTTTATAATGATGAAACTCATTCTATGTGAAAGAATGATGTCTAAAAGTGATACACAAAAATGGTGCCTCTAGCATTGCTCAATTAGTATCACATGTACAGGCATTGCTTAGTTGTGACGATTGGGGTGAAAGACCGAAGACCTAGACTGAGCTGAAATGCAATTAATGTGCAGGTCGGAAAGGTCATGTAAACAGCTTGACTAGACAAAAAGACTTTGGGACAGAGAATTGCAAATCTTGATACTCCACTAATTAGTTTAGTTTGGTCCCCACTGCAACTACGTAGATGTTTCTCCGTTTTAAATGATAAAGAAAAATCAAACATAGATGTTGACAAGAAGACCAGAATAGATGACTCCCTGTTCCCAACTCCCTTATTTAACAGGGATGGATGAGTCTTCCTGCAATTCAAATTATCAAAAAAGTTAAGAGCATAATCATGGCATTCCCAATTTCCATTTCTCTATTGGTAGTAGAATGGACCAGCTTTTTCTTTTACATTTCTACTATTTGTAGTCCTGCTCATTTAGCATCAGCATCATCAATTGAATTAGAAGCAGAGGCATTGCGTAACACTGGCTGGTGGGACAACGATACCATGCACGCCTCAAATCACTGCAACTGGCCCGGTGTAGATTGCGATAAAGCTGGAAGTGTAATAAGCATACGTTATTTCAGCATTGGATTGGGAGGTAAGCTGGAAAAACTTAACTTCTCTTCATTCCCAAACCTTGTCCTTCTTGATCTTAACGCCGTGGGAATTAATGGTAGCATACCATATCAAATATGCGATGCTTCAAAACTCAAATACCTCTCTTTGTCCTCTAATTCTTTCTCTGGTGAGATACCACTTTCGCTTACTAGGTGCACTGAATTGGAGGAGCTCTACCTTGAGAACAATCGACTGAATGGCTCCATCCCTACAACAATAGGGAATCTAAAGAATTTGGTTGTTCTAAGCCTATATAAAAATTCCCTTGTTGGTCCAATCCCTCTCACTCTTGGTCATTTGTTTAACTTGACCTTTCTAGATTTCGGTTACAATCAACTTAGTGGATCAATCCCGTCAACTCTGGGTCAATTAACCAATTTGGATTCTTTCTACCTTGATAACAATCGACTGAATGGTTCCATCCCTCCAAAAATAGGGAATCTAAAGAGTTTGATTGTTCTAAGACTACGTAATAATTTCCTTGTCGGTTCAATCCCTCCTACCCTTGGTCATTTGTTTAACTTAACCTTTCTGGATTTCAGTTACAATCAACTCAATGGATCAATCCCGTCAACTCTGGGTCAATTAATCAATTTGGAATCTTTCTCCCTTGGTAACAATCGACTGAATGGTTTCATCCCTCCAAAAATAGGGAATCTAAAGAATTTGATTTTTCTAAGCCTACGTAATAATTTCCTTGTTGGTCCAATCCCTCCCCCTCTTTGTCATTTGTTTAACTTGATCTTTCTGGATTTCAGTTACAACCAACTCAGTGGATCAATCCCGTCAACTTTAGATCAATTAACCAGTTTAGAATCTTTCTACCTTGGTAACAATCGACTGAATGGTTCCATCCCTCCAAAAATAGGGAATCTAACGAGTTTGATTGTTGTAAGCCTATGTAATAATTCCCTTGTTGGTCCAATCTCTCCCGTTCTTGGTCATTTGTTTAACTTGAACCTTTTAGACCTCTCCCAAAATAATTTAAGTGGATTCATTCCAACCACTATTGCCAATTGTTTTGCTTTGCGGATCTTGATTTTGAACAACAACTATTTGAATGGCAGCATTCCACCTGCAATAGTTTACATTCCTCTAGAAACCATAGACATTAGTTATAACTTCATTGGTGGAAAGATACCTTCGGAACTTGGATGTAACCATATATCACACTTGAATCTCTCCCACAATGAACTCTCTGGCACCATTCCTCATTCTCTCCTATATATACCTTTCATTGATTTGTCATACAATGGTTTTGAGGGTCCAATTGGAGAGGATTTTCAGAAACAACCATATTATCCTGATGCATTTATTGGCAACCATGATTTATGTGGTGATGACAAAGATTTTCTTCCATGCCCTACATCTCCCACAACCATAAACGAAAAAAGAAATGAATTCATTTACCCAAAACAAAAAAAAGGAAAAGAATTCATGCACTATGTCACAATTCTTCTTCCTGTCATAATTTTCCTTGCTTGCTTTATCATTGCATTTTTATACTTCTCACGACATAAGGTTGAGAATATTCAATCTGAGGCAAGAGTGACAAAGAACGGAGATATGTTCTCAATATGGAATTACGATGGAACAATTGCATATGAAGATATCATTGAAGCAACAGAAGACTTCGACATCAAATACTGCATTGGAACGGGAGGCTATGGTAGTGTTTACAAAGCACAACTGCCTTGTGGGAAAGTAGTAGCGTTAAAGAAACTTCACCATTTGGAAGCAGAAGATCCAGCTTATGATAAAAGTTTTAGGAATGAGGCACACGTTTTGTCAGAAATACGACATCGAAACATTGTGAAGCTTTATGGTTATTGTTTACACAATCGATGTATGTTTTTGGTTTATGAGTTCATGGAGAGGGGAAGCCTTTTTTGTATCTTAAGGAATGGAATTGAAGCTATGGAACTAGATTGGATGAAAAGAGTGAATGTAGTAAAAGGCATTGCTCATGCATTGGCTTACATGCATCACGACTGCACCCCACCAATTATCCACCGCGATATATCAAGCAACAACATTCTATTGAATTCAAATTTGGACTCTTGTGTCTCTGACTTCGGCACTGCTAGATTGTTGGATCCTGATTCATCCAATCAAACCATAATGGCCGGCACTTATGGATATATTGCTCCAGGTATATCACAAGTACTATTTTATTTGACCTTTCTTTCATGCAAACTGTGGTGTGACTGGATTAGTGAAATACCTTTTAAATGTATTACAAAATAATCATGCTATGTATGTATGTATATATATATATATATATATATATATATAATCTCATTAATGACATCTTGTCATGTAGTTTTAGGTGTAAATAGATTTTTGACAGCTGTAGCTTAGGTGGCCTTATCCAGCTGTATTATTATAACTAACTTCTGTTATATTGCTATATATATAGCTTGTAAATCACGATTGGAGGTAATGAGAATTTTCTAGTTCAACTTCTCTCTTTTATTCTCTTTCGTATTATGGTATCAGAGCAAAAGTTCCTCTACTCTGTTTCTCGAGATTTCTAGATCATTCTCTAATTCTCCAGAAGTTCTTTCTCGATCTCCAGAAGTTCTTCCTCGATCTCCTCTAGAAGCTCTTCCTCGTTTCTTCTCTCGATTTCCATGGAGACTCCCGGATCAGAAAACTCAAAGAAGTCCAGTTGTAATTCCGCCATTGATAATCCTTCAAATCCTTTTTTTCTTCATCATTCAGATAGTCCAGGTCTTGTTCTTATTTCTCAACCATTGATCGGAGACAACTATGCCTCTTGGAGTCGGGCAATGTTGATCGCTCTCTCAGTCAAGAACAAACTTGGATTCATAGATGGTTCGATTCCTAAACCAGAAGGTACTGATCCAAATCTTCTTAGTTTTTGGATTAGGAACAATAATATTGTGATTTCATGGATTCTGAATTTTGTTTCTAAGGAGATATCTGCTAGCATAATCTTTTCCGATTCTGCTTATGAAATATGGCTTGATCTTAAGGATCGATTTCAGCAAAGCAATAGTCCTAGAATTTTCCAATTACGTAGAGAATTGATGAATCATGTTCAGAATCAAAACTCTGTTAGTGTTTACTTTACCAAGCTTAAACCCCATATGGGAAGAATTGAGCAATTACAGGACTAGTTGTACCTGTGGTAAATGCACTTGTGGAGGTATTAAATAGTTGAATTCTCATTATCCAATGGAGTACATAATGTCATTTCTCATGGGATTACATGACTCTTTTTCTCAAATCCGAGGTCAGCTTCTCCTTATGGACCCTTTACCTCCCATAAACAAAGTGTTTGCTCTTATTTCTCAAGAAAAGCATCAAAGGAAAGTTGGCACAAACCTCAGTTCTTCCTCTGATTCCACCAAGACTATGGCCTTTGCTGTTAAGAGTAACAATTCTAAAAGATCTGGTGATAGAGGAAATTACAATTCTAATCCTCATAATTCAGGAACTTACAAAGGACAGAAGAAAGAGAGACCTTTTTGCACACATTGTTAATACCATGGTCACACTGTTGAGAAGTGTTATAAGATCCATGGTTATCCACTAGGTTTTCAACCACGACAAAGGGATAATCACTCTTATTCTAACAATCAAGCAGTTGTGAATCAAGTGTCCAATCAGCCATTTCATAATTCATATTCTACCAATCAAGCCGCTGTGAATCAAGTCACCAGTTAGCCATCTTCATCTGTTTGTCCTGAGGCTAATGTTGGGAATTTTATTCAAAATCTCAATTCTAATCAATATCAGCAGTTAATGTCCATGTTGTCCACTCATTTGACTACTTTTGCTAGTTCCACTAATCATCAAGAGTCTTCAGCTGCTACTACTACCTATTCTGCAGGTATATGTTTTTTAGTTTCTTTGAGCCCAATCTTCTCATCTATATGTTTTTGGATAGTTGATTCAGGGGCTACTAGGCATATTTGTTCAAATGCTAATCTCTTCACTACAATGAGAGCTATTCAGCACTCTACTGTTACTTTACCTAATCATACCCGAATAGCTATTGCTTTTTCTGGTGATATCAAGCTTTGTGATAACCTCATTCTCAAGGATGTTCTTTATGTTCCTCAATTCAAGTTCAACTTGATGTCAGTCATTGCTCTTACTAAAGGATCACAATTTACAATAAGTTTCTTTCCTGATTGCTTCGTTATTCAGGAAATCAACAGCAAGAAGACGATTGGCAAGGGTGATAAGCTTGAAGACTTGTATGTTCTTGATACTACTACTTTGAAGTCCCAGTCTATTGCTTATGTCAACTCTGTTTTTGCTCGAGTTTGGCACAATAGATTAGGTCATTTGTCTTTTAAGAGGCTTGATTGTTTGAGAAGCCATTTACACTTTGATTCTATTAAGTATAATAAGGCTGATCCTTGTTATATCTGTCCTTTGGCTAAACAGCGAAGACTTTCTTTTGTTTCTAATAATCATATAGCTAAAAGTCCTTTTGATTTGATACATTGTGATGTTTGGGGGCTTTATCATGTCTCATCTCAATCTGGTTATAGATATTTTCTTACTTTGGTTGATGACTGCACTCGTTTTACATGGCTTTTCTTGCTTAAATAGAAATCTGATGTTAGTACTGTTATACCACGATTTTTTTCCATGATTGACACTCAGTTTAATGCCAAAATCAAGATCTTTAGATCTGATAATGCTCCTGAGTTGCAGTTCACTAAGTTTTTCATTGCTAAGGGTGTTCTTCATCAATTTTCTTGTGTGGAAAGGCTACAACAAAATTTCGTGGTGGAACGGAAACATTAACACCTTCTTAATGTTGCCCGGGCTTTATATTTTCAGTCTAGAATTTCAATTGATTTTTGGACTGAATGTGTTCTCACAACCACTTTTCTTATTAATCACTTTCTCCATTGATTCAAAATAAGACTCCTTATGAACTTCTCTACCAATCTCCTGCTGATTACTCTCTCTTCAGGGTTTTTGGGTGCTTGGCTTTTGCATCTACTCTTTATGCTCATAGGACTAAGTTTCAGCCTAGAGCATGAATGTGTGTTTTTCTTGGTTATCCCTCTGGTATTAAAGGATATAAGCTCTATGATATCCAGACCAAACAAATTTTTATTTCTCGAGACGTTATATTTTATGAGGATGTCTTTCCTTTTCATACTTTAGTCTCTTCTGAAAATTTACTTGATCTGGTTTTGCCTCATTCTGGTCTTGATGTTCCTCCAGCCCTTTTTGTTTCTCCTTCTTCTTCTGTCACTCAAGAAGAATTTGAGGCTCTTGATTTTGTTCAAGATATTCAAGTTGCTCCCTTACCTGATACACCTGCAACTTCTGCAGTTATACATGCTAGAAAATCCACACGCCATATTAAGCCTCCATCCTATCTACTAGACTATCATTGTAGTCTGGTTTCTCATAAGACATTACCAGATTCAACCTCTTCTTATCCTTTATCCAAGTTTTTATCCTATAATTCTTTATCAGCCTCTCATAGAGCTTTTGTCTTGGCTATTTCTTCTCATTTTGAGCCTCAGTTTTTCCATCAAGCTGTGAGATTTTAGCATTGGTGAGATGCAATACAAGCTGAGTTAGATGCTATGGAGGCCAATAATACTTGGTCCCTCACTGTTCTTCCCAAAGACAAGTATTCCATTGGTTGTAAGTGGATTTATAAGATTAAATATAAATCTGATGGCTCTGTAGAAAGGTATAAAGCCATTTTAGTTGCTAAGGGCTATACTCAGCAGGAAGGACTTGATTTCATTGAAACCTTTTCCCCGGTAGCCAAACTTGTTACTGTCAAAGTTATTTTGGCTCTTGCTGCTAGTCAACATTGAAATTTAGTCCAGTTGGATGTGAATAATGCATTTTTTTAATAGTGATCTCTTTGAAAAAGTATATATGGATGTTCCTCTTGGATATGGTAGTAAGGAGGAGATCATTTCCAAAGGGGACAAGCTTGTTTGTCGGTTTCACAAGTCCATTTATGGTTTAAAACAGGCTTCCTGACAATGGTATTCAAAATTTTCTCAGCCCTTATTCGATTTGGTTTTATTCAATCCAAATCTGATTATTCTTTGTTTACAAAGGGTACAGGTTCTTCTTTTGTTGCCTTACTGGTCTATGTTAATGATATTATCATCACTGGACCGAATACTCAGGTCATTGATTCCTTGAAAAGCTTTCTTAATGATCAGTTTAAACTTAAGGATTTGGGGTCTTTAAAATACTTCCTTGGTCTTGAAATTGCCAAGTCTAGTAAAGGAGTTGTTCTTTCTCAGCGTCATTACACTCTTTAGTTGCTAGAAGACACAGGTTATCTTGCCTGTAAACTTGCCAATTTACCAATGGATCCTAAAGTTTCTTTGAGTGCTGGTAATGGTGATTTGTTGACCGACATATCTCAATATAGGCGTCTCATTGGTCGCCTTCTCTACTTGACTTTGTCCAGACCTGATATTATATTTGCTGTCCACAAATTAAGCCAATTTTTGGCCAAGCCTCGTGTGCCTCATCTCAAGGCAGCTCATCATCTTCTTCATTATCTCAAGTCTCATCCTGGACAGGGGTTATTTTTCCCTTCTTCTTCATCCTTCCAAATTCGTGCTTTTTCTGATGCTGCTCCTTCTTCTCTCAATTTGAAAGCTTTTTTTGATTCGGATTGGGCCTCTTGCTTGGATTCTCAGAAGTCAGTTACACGCTTTTTGCATTTTCATTGGTGACTCTTTGGTTTCATGGAAATCAAATAAACAATCTACAATTTCCAGGTCCTCTGCTGAAGCTGAATACAGGGCCTTGGCTGCTACTACAAATGAGTTAGTTTGGATATGTCAATTGTTAAAGGATTTTCAAGTTGATGTTTCATCTCCTGCTCTTCTCTTTTGTGATAATCAAGCTGCAGCTCATATAGCTTATAATCCAACCTTTCATGAAACGACTAAACACATAGAAGTTGATTGCCATTTTGTCCAGGACAAGGTTGCTGATGGATCTATCTGGCTCATGCCCATTCGTTCTCAACATCAGTTGGCTAATATCTTTTCTAAGCATTTGCCTTCTTTTTTGTTATTTCCACTTCTTTCCAAGATGTCTGTAAAGGATATTTACAGTCCATCTTGAGGGGGAGTTTTAGGTGTAAATAGATTTTTGACAGCTGTAGCTTAGGTGGCCTTATCTAGCTGTATTATTGTAACTAACTTCTGTTATATTGCTATATATAGAGCTTGTAAATCACGATTGGAGGTAATGAGAATTTTCCAGTTCAGCTTCTCTCTTTTATTCTCTTTCGTATTATGTAGACAAACTATTACTTTTGTATCTCTTATAAGCCAAACATTCTGTTCAATAACAGAATATTATTTGCATGTTCCATGACAAAACAAATATTTCCTGGCTGAATCAATGCATGTCCATCGTAGAACAATTTTTATTCACCATATGTATACAAAATGGTAAGACTAAAGTAGAATTATTTTTATATCTATGAACTACTCCACTATCAACTGTTACACATGAAGTCATTGTTATTTATGAAAACTACAAGTTAGGCTAAATTGATGAATAATTTCTGCAACATATACATTTGTAACATAGTCATGTCATATTCTTCTTCTTATAAGCAACGGGGAGAAAATAATGTTTGTTAGTTTGTTTTAACAATTTTTTTATTAATGCAGAACTTGCCTTCACTATGACTGTGACTGAAAAATGTGATGTTTATAGCTTTGGAGTCGTTGCGCTAGAAACAATAATGGGAAAGCATCCAGGAGAACTACTTTCTTCAATATCATCATCATCTTCACAACATATAATGCTAAAAAATGTTCTGGACTCACGCCTGCCGCCTCCCGCGAGTCCATTGGTTGCTCAAAATGTGGTTCTTGTTGTTACATTAGCACTAGCATGTGTGCGTCCCAATCCAAAAGCTCGGCCAACAATGCAAAATGTCTCTCAAGTGTTTCTTGTTCGCGGACCACCATTACCAAAGCTTATGTCTAGTATTACAATGTCGCAGTTGATGGATCAAGAAATATATATTTCATAAGTGAAAATAAGGTATGAGAGATTATGAATTTCTTTATTTAGCAAATTGAATAACAACAATATATATAGGTTGGCGTGGGAGATTAGTTTGAATCAATAAATATAAAATTTCATACATTTAAAATAAATTAAATTGTATTAGGACCTGTTTGGGAAGCTTTTGCAACTTTATTTTCACGTTTGCAATATTTAAAAAAGTTATATTAGAAAATGTGCTTAATCATTTGGTCATTTTTTTTTAAAACTTTCTTGTGTTAATTTTATTTCTCAAAACACACAAAAGTTTGTTGGAAGAAAATCATAAGTAACCTCAAACACTCACTAAACTTGTTTATAGATATTGATATTGGTAAAGCTTGTCTCTAGACATAGGTGTTGGCAAAGCTAACCAAAAATGAGAATATAATCGCTTGTTCAGAAAGTCTGAATAATGTTATTTATGCTAATTATGTTATTTTGTCACAATACATCAATTTATCTATTAATGAAAAAAAATCTCAGTTAAAAATTTATGAGTTCAAGCAATTATCTGAATGGTTTTTTTTTTTTTTTCGATGAAGTCAAAATTGTTCTTAATTTACTTGACTCAAAACTAATCCCTGTGGATACAATAATTAATCTCAAATCCCCTGTATCACATAAGTTCGAAAAGAGTCAAATGTTGAGTTCATAGGTCACCAAGAATCATCCAATTCACTGGACTAAGCCTAATTCTATTAATTAAGTTACTACTTATGGTATTAATTAAAATAAAAGACTACAAGATCCTAATCGTCTAACAAATTCTCATAATAAAAAAAAAAGTTGAGAGGAGACAGCCAATAATACAAGAAAGAAAAAGAACACAACATGGGGTTGTATATATTGAGATATTTGGATTTTAGTTTGGACTACTCAAGTAAGTGATCTTATGCCGTGCTAGTTGTTTTATTAAAAAAAAAGACTTATAAATCTTGAAATTATTTATTTTGAAATATTTGATAATAAATTTTAAATGTTGTTATTTATGATTGAAAAATTATTTTCTCTCATATACTAGTTTTAAATTTGGATTGGCATGCAACTTAATTGAAAGTGAATTTTGAAAGTTATTTAAACAAACACTTTGTTATAAAATATTTGTTTGGAACTTGGGATTATTTGTAGACTCTCAGTTTGACTATGAATTGGATCACGCCAATGAGGAATGGTAAACATTGGTATTTCGATCCCGCCAATAAGAAATGATAATCATTGGCATTGTTCTATAACAAATTATTGAATAGCTTTGGCCTTATCACCTGGTGAATTGTGACCGTAGACTTATTAATTGTTAAGTTATTACTTAATTGCATTTTATGTTAAATTGCAAGGTTATTTAGAATCATATAAGAATTGTTTGTAAGTTGAAATCTCAAAATATATTATTGTTTGAGAATTGTTTTGTAAAATGCTTGATCCAGCTACTTAGGTTTGTGGTCATTTGTTGGGTTGTAAAGCTTATCATATATATTTTTTTCTCATTTCAGATTTTGAAGGTTATTAACAGGATAAACATCTTGGCTTAATGGAGTATAATTGGAGAGAGAGAGAGAGAGAGAGAGAGAGAGAGAGAGAGAGAGAGAGAGAACTAGTGATTGAATGGAATTTATGTTTTATTTAGATTAGATTAAGAAATTTTCTTGTTGAGACTATTTATCTATTTTTGTATTGAATATGAATATTATTTCAGATATTTTGGTGGTTAAATATATTTATTTGGATTTTATAATGATAAGGTTGAATTGTACTATTATTTATTATGAGATAAGTGATGTGAAATAATTATAGGGTTAAGTCTTGTATGTTTATACTATTGCGTCATGTAAACATGCGGTGATTGTCATGTCAACAACTTAACTATGTATTAATGATTTTTTTTTAAAAAAAATAGACGAATGCACTAAACATGAGCAACTAAGTTTTGAAGTTCAAAACAAACCATATGCCACACAAAAGTGTCGCCACAATGGAGTTCTTCTCCCATTGATGTGAAAAAAATGTTCAGTGAAACAATTATATGGTACTAATTTTATTGTGAATTAAGTATTATTATAAGATTTATGTGGAGCTTATAAAATAAACAAATCACGATGAAAATAACATCATGCTATGTCTCATTATACTATTTTTTCATCAATGGCGTCTGCACTAGGAGAGCCCACCAAGCCCTCTCGCTTCTCAAAAGAACAAACCAGCATTAACTTCAAAGACCCACCTGACATTTTTCAGCTTTATAAAGTAATTTCATTCCCTTGATCTGGTAAATATCGGAAAAGGAAAAGAAAATGGAGAAGATGAGGATGGAAATGAACTCAATGTTCTGGTTGTCTGACATTAGGCTTCAACGATCGATTTGGATGACTATGGTGATTTGAAGTGGCATGTGGTCTGACCATTTGGTATGGAGAGACTCCTGGTTGGTTTCCCACTCCTTGGTAGCAATCTTGCCTGCCCTCTATTGCCATGTCTATGTTGAAGAATCGGGCTTTGAAAATGGTTGATTGGTCGCAGGAAAAACACTGCAAGATTGAAATACTTAAAGACGTGAATTGATCATTTTCTTAAAATTAGTATTTGTCCTCACCAGTTCTAGATTGGTATGCAATTGGAATCTCCGCAAATCTGAAGCCAAGATACATTAAAGTTGATGCTGCACTTTTTGTCCCACGTAAGATTCAAGCTCGGCTCCTTGTGAAACACTTGAAACAGAAGATCAGAGGACCACCGGGTTGGCTCCGGCGGTAGCCGCTCCGATGCTTAAGTCAATAAACTGAATTGAAAGACCGTAATGAAAGCCAAATAATGAGCATGAAAGTAAAGCGTACCTTTAGGGTTGAATTTATAGGCAGTGGCTCTCCCAAGTTGATTAGGATTTGGAGCCATGAATATAGGGATTGGATCGTCGGAGATATCAATTACCTTGTTGAATATGGCAACAGAGTGTGGCAGTTTCCTTGTTGGAGACTGTTTCCTTATTTCCTGCTCGGTGCTCATTGAGGCGGTGATGAGGTCTGATCATCGATGTGTCGTACTGAAGGCTTGCATTTATACATGTTAGCTTTGCAGGAGAGCAGTCCTGCTTTGATAATACGAGCTCGGTCTCTATGGGTTATGCCCTTGAACGACCGAGGATGAGGTATACGACCGAGCATGAACTATATGGCCGAGCATGAATTATATGACCGAGCATGAGCTGAATGACTGAGCATGAGCTGAATGACTGAGCATAAGTTATATGGCTGAGCATGAGCTGAATGACTGTACATAAGCTGACCTGTAGTTACACGTGTCAAGTAATGGTTGGTGTGTCACATTGTGGTATATCAGTTACTCCCCCCCCAAGCTTTAGTTTGAGCTCGGGGCGTAACTAAGGTTTTTTGAGTTCCCAAAAAGTCATGCGTTCTGTCTTCTCATTTTTCTAGACGGTCGTTGGTACATCATTTATTGCACAGCCGATTCTTGGGTTTCTCGAGCCATCATTGCTGCGCCACTGTCGCGACGGTTCGCCTTGGTAGTCATTACTCTCCGAATGCATATAAAAGGGAGAAAAAGCTTTGTACGATTCTTTTACTGTCTTTTATATTTTGAAGAGAAAAAAAAATACACTCTGCCATTGTTGAACCAGCAAGCTAGCCTGTGAGGAGTTCCGTTCGTTCGAAGCCTTTTACCTTTATTCAGGTTCGGTTTTGGTCTTTTGTTCATTTTTTCACTATGTTCTCTTCCCTTTTCGGTTATTTTGGAATGTCGACCTCTACTGAATCTTCTGGTGTTGGTGATGGGTCGGGGAGCCTCCCAGAGGCTTATTCCCTATCGCAAACCCTAGTTAGGGGTAGTAGTTCCTTGGGGACTGGGTCGGAAGAGACTCGTTCTGGTCCCCAAGTTAGGATCGTTAATGCCTTCTCAGAGTCTAGGGATAGAGAGGGTGAGGTCTCCAGTCGATCTTCCCAGTGAGAGGGGACAGAGAGTACTGTAGCCTCTTCGTGGTTGGATAGCATAAGGGAGAGATATGACTTCCCTTCAAATATTACCCTTAGGGCTCCTGACGACATAGATTGCCCTTGGGATGTTAGGGAAGGCGAGATATGTGTTTACACCGCCTAGTTTGAGATAGGGCTACGCCTTCCTCTCCCTAGATTGCTTAGGGATTTCTTTTGCTGGTTTAACCTCTGCCCAACCGACCTGCTTTTGAATAGTTGGAGACACCTATTAGGGTTTATGGTTTTGGGTCGTCTGAACGGTGTTGAGGTTTCTTTAGACCTGATCCGTAGTAAAATGGATCTTAAGTACCTGAAGGCGGAGGGCCTCTACTATATGTCGTTTGACCAGGGTTTCTGACATTTGTCTTACGTATCGTCATCCAAAAAATTTTAGAAAGATCGGTATTTCTTTGTTAGTGGAGAGTGGGAGGTGACCGACCCTGAGGACCAGATCTCTACGTTCCCCTAGAGCACGGGGTTTATGGGTGAGACCCCCTTTTCTTTTGTAACTTTGTTCTGCTATTACCTCTGTGTTTTCTGACTAACCATTGTTCCGACCTGTGTGTAGATAAGAGCGTTAAGAGGAGGCCCCCCTTTACCCCTGCCCTCAAAGAGCAATACAAGAAGCTCTTGCAGACCTCGAACAGAGACTACCGAGCTATTCTTCATCCGAACGTCACCATGCCTCCAAAGGACAAGAACGTCGTCGACGAAGTCCTTAAGTCTGTTGCCGGCAAATGGGGTTCGACAAAGAAAAAGAGGGTGGTGAGCCAGCCCCCACTTGCGGCGTCTTCGTCGAAGAAGAAGAGGACAGATGCTACCGACCCTTCTACTTCTGCCCCTCCCAAGAAAGGGGCTGGCCCCTCTGCTTCTCATTTTCCTTCGGTACGTCAGAGGGGTGTGGTGATCAGGGAGCCCTCTTCTGCCCTTCAAAAGGGGGTGATGATTAGGGAGCCCTCTTCTGCCCCCCAGAGGGGCGCGGTGGCACCAAGGCCTGCCTCCTCCTCGGCACAGAGAGCTCAACCGAGGGGTAAGGCGAAGGTGGTCGCTCGGTTGGACCAGATGCCTGATGGATATAGGGCCGTCCATCAGGCCATTGAAGATTTCTGAGCGGAGGCCCCACGAAAGGACTCCCCTTCCTATAGTACCAGGAAAGGTACTGAGAAGACGGTGATCGACGCTATGAGCGCCGATTTGAAGGTAACGACCGACCTTTCTTCCTTGGTGTTTTCCTTCTTCCTTTCTTCTTTCCTAATGTGTCTCTTATTCTATTTTGCAGACTTTGCATAACTTGGCCGCCATGATGGAGGCCACAGTGGACCTGCAGGCCTTGGAAAGGCTGGAGGAAGAGCTGGATGAAGCTCGGCTCCAGCTCGGCACAGCTCAATCTCAAGCCACCACGGTCGAGGACGAGTTGAAGGAGGCGAGGAATTGCCTCTCAATTATGGAGTCCGAGAAGGATTCCATTAATTATGGGAGGGATTCCCTCCATTCTGAGCGGGACTCTCTTCTTCAGGACCTGAATAAGTTGAAGGAGGAAAACAGTGCCCTTCAGGCCTCCGTTGCTCAGAAGGTTGAAGAGGCCAAGGTTGAGACCGAGGCCAGGCTGAAGACTGAGCTCGAGAAGATGGGTGATACAATTGCGCAGCTCGGTTACGACAACTTCAAGTCCAAGCTTCTCGCCAAATTCCCAGATATCGACCTGTCGGGGATTGACGATGATGATGATGATGAAGATGGTGATGAGGACGACGGATCTGCAAGCCCTTTAGTTTAGGGAAACTTTTTGTAGTCCTGTTTCACTTTTTGTAACTGAGCATGCATTCTAATGAGAGTATCTTCTTTTCAGAGCTTTGTCTTCACTTTTCTTTGGATGTTGGCAATCTTTTGTGTTTTGCTCGAATGTATCAATGTTTCGTTGTGTGTAAACGAGCATCGGCTTTTAAAATTTGTATTTTTAACATAAGTAAACCTGCTCGGGGTCCAAAGTATTATTCTTTGGGCAGCCACTGACCATGGGCTGTCTCCCAAACTTCTTGACTTGTGATGGTCCCGGAACACACTACAAGAAAACAGGTTTTTTGTGATGCACACGTGACTATTAGCGACGCACACATCCCGCCTAAGAAAAAAGGGGCGTGAAAGCTTTAGCGATGACCAAAAGGTTATTTGCGACGCACTGTGCGTCGCTAATAACATGGGACTTTTTGCGACGCACACAAATAATCTCTTTTATCTTTAGCGACGCACATTAAGACTATTATCGACGCTCTATGTGCGTCGTTAATAGTCTGATAAAATCCCAAACGTTGCGCGATCTCTCTTTCTCTTGTTCTATTTTTTTTTCTCTCTTTCTATCTCTCTGTCTCTCAACTCCTAGATTTGAGTTTGCCGCCACCGTTCGCCGCGCCGCCGTTTCCACCACCACCGTTCGTCGCGCCGCCGCTTCCACCGCCACCGTTCACCGCGCCTGTCTGTTTTGCATTTGATCTCTCGGTTTCTCTCTCTGGATCGGTCGCTCATTTCTTTCCGTTGCTCGGTATGAATATCTATCTATCTATATATATATATAATTTACATAATTTCTTGAAAGCTATATTGTTTAAATTCTTTTGTATCATATACTCATTAAGCATGCCCCAATGGGAACTTTGTACATGGCATTCAATGAACCGAAGGTTGGAAAATCATTTAGACGTTAAATGTAAGAGAAGTATAATTTTGGGGTTTTGACTGTGTGAATCTTGGAATCTGATTAAATTCAGGATTGAATGATGCAAATGTTATTGTCTATAAAATCAAGAATCTCTTTCTTTCTTTTTTTCTTTTTCCCTTTCCTTTTTTTTGGCTATTCCTCTTTCCAAATGAGTAGTTTATACATCAAGTGCATGTGTACATATATATATATATATGTATATGGCATATAATTTGGAAGAAAGTTTAGTGATAATGACTTCTGATTAAGCTTTTTAATCCCCAAAGCATCACAAATCATGTTCTGAGCTTGCTTTTTAAGCAAGTTTACCTTCCAAAGTGCTCCTAGAAAAAGGCAGGCATCGCATCATTCTTCTAGGGTACATAAATTAAAGATAGTAGATATTTTGCCACTATTCATAACATGTTAATTATTGATGTAGGACAAATATGGTAGTTGTTAAGATCATAGATATATATATTGAAGAGTTATTGTAATATTATTTAATTTTCAAATTTGAGAACTAATATCAAATTAGTTATTTTAGATAAAATTTTTATTTTTTTATTTACGATTTTGAATAAAAAATTTTTATTCTAGCTAGAAGAATCAAAACTTTTAATATCTATATGTAGAGTTGTAAGACTTTATTAAAGACATCTTTTATCTTTGATTTTTTTTAATATAAATAATATTTTTAGAAAATTATTTTCATTTTTGAATATTAACGTACTAGTATTGATTGTTTACGTTCCATGCTGTGTCAATTATCATTCATTTTGTTTCCAAGTATTTGTAAGGCATTTCTAATTATTGGATTTGCATGCCTTGTAAAGTTGATTGTTTAGGAGCTTCCCAGGGTGATTTTTATGTTTTTATTGGACTTATTATGTTTTGATCTTGGGTGACTATTTGGTATTGCCATTTTTTATTGTATATTCCTTCTATTCTTTTGGCGCTGGTAAATGATTAGATTCTTATTTGATGTCAACGTAGTTGGGGTTAAGCTAGGTATATTCCATGATACCTTCTGCACTAAAATCATTATTGATGTTGTAAGCTTATAGATCTTGTATACTATTTTACATCAATGAAAATCTTCTTCTTTGCCGATAAAAGGTAATTGCAAGGCACTTCACTTTATAACCAGCAGGGAAACAAGAAGCCTTGGGTGATGAGAGCCTTTTTTTTTTCTTTGGGGTAAGTAATGAATTTATTAAGAAGTAGAAAACAAAGCTATACAAAGAAAGCAAGGGCTATAAAAAAAAAAAAGAGCCCAGACCACAAAAACAAACTGTACAGAAGACTAAAGGAGCAGCCAAAACAAAACTCAAGATGAAAAGATAACATTAAAAATGGCCCATCTCAAGCTTAATTCCCAATCCACATGCGTATTGTCAACTTTTCTTGAGAAAGTAACATTGCATTTCAAGTGTTGGGAAATTTGTCGCAGCATATCCTCAAATCTTTTTTTTTTCTCAAGAAAATGATGGCATGATTAATCTCGTGCATTTGGAAAAGCACAAAAGTAACGAGAAGAACAACTGTGATTGGCAGAAAATCGTGTGCTTCTTCTGTTTAAAGTTACGAGCGTTGAGGTTCTTAAATTTCATTTTCGATACCACTGATAGGATGTCTCTTCTCTGTTTTGACTGTCATACTTGCCAACTAGTTGAAAATATGTCTTCTTCTCCGATGAAAAGGGAGCTTTCTATTTCTAGGCATTTCTTCAAGGTCATGATGCCTGGTTTCCTTACAGAACTTGTATGTTCTCTCTTTCTATCTCTTTCTCTCTCTATATATATATATATATATGTATGTATATCTGTGTTTGTGTGTGTGGGTGTGTGTGGTCAGTCCAAGTGTCTTTTCTCTTCTTAATGTAGCAACATTTCATAGTGACTCACACACTCTAATACAATTTTCTGAATTTCAAATTTGCACAGTTCATTCCATCGGCTTTTTGTAGACAACTAGGTGAAGTAAAATTGGAAGAAGCAATTCTAACAAGCTGTCAAGGGACATGGCATGTCAAAATTGGTAAATGTGCCGAATGATTTATTTACTTTCGAGAAGGTTGGAATAATTTTGCGCAACACCATGCCCTCTGTCTCAGAGATTTTACAGTATTTGAGCATATAGGAGACATGCATTTTAATGTGTGTCTGTTTGAATCAAGTGCTTGCGAGAAATAATTTCCACTGGAGTCAGATCGTGAGATAAAAAGGGAACCCCTTGACCCTGATGAGATCATGGAAGCTTCAACTTCTAGAACAAAAGGTATTCTACATGCAACACCGGATACCATTATATTCGGATTTTTATATAAATATTATATGATGCACCATATTTTACACACACACACACACACGAACTTACGGCACTCGGTTCGGATGCCCGGTTTGAAACTTATGCAAGTTTCAGCTCCAAAAAGGCCCATTTTGGAGTTTTGACAGACCAAAATACAGGATATCGGCCTAACTACACTGAAACCCTATCATACACCTCAAAAATGATAAAATAAACTTGCACGAACTTACGGCACTCGGTTCGGATGCCCGGTTTGAAACTTATGCAAGTTTCAGCTCCAAAAAGGCCCATTTTAGAGTTTTGACAGACCAAAATGCAGGATATCGGCCTAACTACACCGAAACCCCATCACACACTTCAAAAATGATAAAATAAACTTTCACAAACTTACAGCACTCGGTTCGGATGCCTGGTTTGAAACTTATGTAAGTTTCAGCTCCAAAAAGGCCCATTTTGGGGTTTTGACAGACCAAAATGCCGGATATCGGCCTAAATACACTGAAACCCCATCACACACTTAAAAAATGATAAAATAGACTTATGCTACTTTATGAAGTTCTTACTATTGATGCATGCAAAAAAAAAAAACTATTCACATTCTATGTTCATATATATTTAATAATTGTTCTAATATATATCATTTGATCTTTATTTCAGATTGATCGGGATTATTGTCGCGCCGTCCTTATGTTTTGCATTGGAACTTGTTATTTTTATTTATTTTTTTTTCTTTTCATGTACATGTGTAGTTACATTAATTAGGAGACAATTTTTAATTTTTCTATTTATTGTTAAATTGTACTTTTACAAATGTACATTTTTTGGAGACAATTGTTAATTTTTCTTTTTTAATATATTCATTTCAGAATGCTTGGGTTTTATTGTATATCGGAATGGATGATTGATACAGGTTTAAACAGGAATGAAACAACAAAGAAAAAAAAGCAAATATGGGTTTTTTTTATTTAAAAAAAAAAAATATTAGCGACGCGCACTGAGCGTCGCTAAAAGTCACCATTAGCGACGCTCAGTATGGGCGTCGCTAAAAATCACTATTAGCGACTCACATTGCGCGTCGCTAAAGACTACTATTAGCGACGCTCAATGTGCGTCGCTAATAGTGACTTTTAACGACGCACACACTGAGCGTCGCTAATGGTGACTTTTAGCGACGCTTAGTGCGTCCTTGTGTATTTTTTGCGATGCGCATACCCAATTTTTAGCGACACTCGTTGTGCGTCGCTAAAAGTCACCATTAGCGACGCACAAAGGGATGTGCGTCGCAAATAGTATTAGCGACGCCACTATTTATGACGGCTTAGCGACGCACTTTTGTGCGTCGCAAAAGACCTGTAGCGACGCTCAAGGCCACTAATAGCGACGCACGCGTACGTCGCTAATAGTGCCTTTTGTTGTAGTGACAATGTGTAATAATAAGCAACTGTGCCAAACTCTTGATATCGGAGGGGTTTCGAATCATGGATTTTCTTTAAGAAAGATAGTTAATATAATAATCAATCAATCAGAGCGCTAATTACCGATCGTAAAGACTTGTATAAAATAGTTACTCTGACCACTTAGAGCAAAACCTTAGCTTGATTGCCGAACAAAGGGACTTGTACTGTAAGGATCTTTAATGGTCGATGTGACTGAGCAGTTAGAGTTATTCTGTCTATTTGTAACTTTAGACATATAGTTTGGTGTACTGTGATGGATCAGACATTAGCTCTATACATTGATATGGACCAGACCTGAATTCTGTGCATTAAGATGGACCAGACATGAGGTCTGTACATTGAGATGGACCAGACATAAGGTTTGTACATTAAGATGGACTAGATGTAAGGTCTGTACATTAAGATGGACCAGACCCAAAGTCTGTACATTAAGATGGACCAGACATAAGGTCTGTACATTAAGATAGACCAGACCTAAAGTCTGTACATTAAGATGGACCAGATATAAGGTCTGTACATTAAGATGGACCAGACATAAGGTCTGTATATTAAGATGGACCAGACCTGAAGTCTGTACATTAAGATGGACCAGACATAAGGTCTGTACATTAAGATGGACCAGACCTGAAGTCTGTACATTAAGATGGACCAGACATAAGGTCTGTACATTAAGATGGACTAGACCTGAAGTCTGTACATTAAGATGGACCAGACGTAAGGTCTGTACATTAAGATGGACCAGACGTAAGGTCTGTACATTAAGATGGACCAGACCTGAGATCTGTACATTAAGATGGACCAGATGTAAGGTCTGTACATTAAGATGGACTAGACATAAGGTCTGTACATTAAGATGGACCAGACCTGAGGTCTGTACATGGGGGTATTTCACGAAATATTTGAAATGAAAAAATTACTTTATTGATAATACTTTCGTAAATGCTCCATATTCCAAGGTCTGGGAACAGGTTTCCCATCCATGATTTCCAACCAATAAGTGGTCGGTCTCACTGTTTTGGTGATTCTATAGGGGCCCTCCCAGTTAGGTGATAACTTTCCCATGGTGGGATCTTTGGTGTTCTGGAACACCCTTCTTAGGACGAGGTCCCCAACTTAGAAGCTGGCAGGCTTAAGGCCGAGCTTTGAATGGTTGACCATTTTGCGCTGATATGCTTCCATTCTGACCACGGCTTGCTCCCTCCTCTCTTCAAGTAAGTCCAAGTTTTCTGCGAGCTGTTGGTCATTGGTCTCCTTGTCAAAAGCTTCGGTTCTTAGGGTTGGCATGCCAATCTCAACAGGGATCACTGCCTCGGTGCCATAGGCGAGTGAGAATGGAGTTTCCGATGTTGGAGTTCTCCTGGTTGCCTGATAGGCCCAGAGTACCCCAGGGAGCTCCTCGACCCACCTTCCCTTAACACCTTCCAATCTCTTCTTGAGAGCATCTAGGATTGTACGGTTAGTGACCTCTGCTTGCCCGTTCGCTTGAGGATGACCAGGGGAGGAAAAATGTTGGTTGATATTTAGGTCTTGGCAGAACTTTTTAAATACTTTACCAGCAAATTGTGTGCCGTTGTCTAAGACGATCACGCAAGGTATGCCGAACCTGCAGACTATATTTTTCCAAGTAAAATTTTGGACCTCCTTTCGGTGATGCGAGTTAGTGGCTCTGTTTCAGCCCACTTTGAGAAGTAGTCGATAGCCACCAATAGATATCTCCTGTTCGGTGTGGCTTTAGGCAATGGGCCTATGATGTCCATTCCCCATTGCGCAAAGGGCCATGGACTAGTGATGGGGATGAGTTCATGTCGTGGCTGATGCTGGTAAAGGGCGAACCTCTGGCATTTGTCACACTTTCGAGTGTATTCCTTTGCTTCCTTCAGCATTCCAGGCCAGTAGTAGCCTTGAGTTAGAGCTCGGTGTGCTATGGTTTTTCCTCCATTATGATTTCCACAAATTCCTTCATGAATTTCTTCCAGGACGTACTGAGACTCCTCGGGTGCTAGGCACTTTAACAATGGCTGAGAGTAAGATCTTCGGTAGAGCTTCCGTTAAGGACAATGTACCGAGCTGCTCTGATGCGGATTCTCTTTGCTTTATTTCTGTCCTCTGTGAGGAGTCCTTCTTCTAGGTACTGGAGTATAGGAATCATCCAGTTCTGAGGCTGTTCTGTAATTTGGGCGACCTGGATCTCCTCGATGCTAGGCCTCGGCTGGTGAGAGAATTTTATTGTTGAATCTGCTCCTGTCTTCATGTGGGATGCCATGTTCGCCAAGGCATCAGCTCTGCCGTTTTGACCTCTTTTTATTTTTTGGATTGAGAATGCTCGGAAGGAATGTTTCAACAAATTGACCAGTTCTGAATATCGAAGCATCCTTTCATCCTTGACGGCGTATTCTCCTTGAACTTGGCTAACCACTAATTGGGAGTCAGAGAATACCTCGAGGTTCTGCATCTCGCATTCTTGAGCTAGCTTCATCCCCAAGATAAGGGCCTCATACTCTACTTCATTGTTGGAGGCTCTGAACCCCAAGATAATTGCCCTTTCGGTTGTAAGCCCATCAGGAGAACGTAGCACCAGCCCGGCTCCAGCACCTCGGTCGGTAGATGACCCGTCAGTGTATAGTTGCCAAGTTCCCATGTCCTCACAAAGTTGTGCTTTGTCCAATAGTGCTGGAGTGAATTCTACGACGAAGTCTGCCAAGGCCTGCCCTTTAATTGAGATCCGTGGAACATAGGATATGTCGAACTCCCCTAGTTCCATTGACCATTTGACCAGTCGCCCTAATACTTCTGGTTTTCTTAGGACTGTGTTCAGTGGGTAAGTAGTTGGAATTTCTATGGGATGTGCTTGAAAGTAGGATCTGGGCTTTCGTGCAGATATTATAAGTGTAAGGGCTAGTTTCTCAATCTCGGGGTACCTCTTTTCTGTGTCCAATAATGCCTTGCTGACATAAAAGATGGGCCTCTGCACGCTCTTGTCCTGTCTGACCAGTACCGAACTGACAGCATTCTCAGAGACTGCAAGGTAGAGAAGTAGCCTTTCCCCATGAATTGGCTTTGACAAGAGCTCAGGCGAAGCTAGGTACCTTTTGAGTTCCTGAAAGGATTTTTCACATTCATCAGTCCATTGTAAAGATTTGTTACCTTTCAGAGCTTTGAAGAACGGTAGACAACGATCCGTGGATTTGGAAATAAATCTGCTTAGAGCTGCTATCTTGCCATTCAGAGCTTGAATGTCTTTCCTGGTCTTTGGAGATTTCAGTCCGATCAGAGCCCCGATTTGGGTCGGGTCTGCCTCTATACCTCTCTGAGAGACTATGTACCCCAAGAATTTTCCTTTTGTTACACCAAAGGTGTATTTCGAGGGGTTGAGCTTCATCTTATACTGCCTGAGAATATCAAATGTTTGAGCCAGGTGCTGGAGATAACTGCTCTTCCGTAGGCTTTTGACCAGGATATCATCAATGTAGACTTCCATAGTACTACCGATTAAGGGGCTAAACATCTTGTTAACAAGATGTTGGTATGTGGCTCCAGCATTTTTTAATCCGAACGGCATCACTCTATAGCAATAGAGACCTCGTTCGGTGATGAATGATGTTTTCTCCTGATCGGGGGATGCATCTGTATTTGATTATACCCAGAATAGGCATCCATGAAGCTCATGAGCTCATGCCCTGCAGTTGCATCGACTAACTAATCTATCCTTGGAAGGGGGAAGCTATCTTTAGGGTATGCTTTATTGAGGTCTGTATAGTCGACACAGACTCTCCACTTGCCATTCTTCTTCTTGACCAGAACAGTGTTGGCCAGCCAATCAAGATAAAATACTTCTCGTATCATGTTGGCGTTGAGCAACCTTTGAACTTCATCGTTGATGACCTGATGTCGCTCTGGAGCGAGTGGCCTTCTCTTTTGTCTCACTGGTGGATGGTCCGGATCCACCATTAGTTTGTGTGTGATAAGGTCGGGATCTATCCCCTTCATATCCCTTGTTTCCTAGGCAACACGGAAAGGTTTTTCTTTAAGAACTTGACCAACTCATCCTGCTCGGTATGTGTTAGGTCGGGACCTATCTGCAGGTAACGCCCCTGATCTTCCGAGCTGACCAGGATTTTAATAGGTTCTCCTATAGGCTTGGCCCTGCTATCCCTTCCTCTGGGGCTTAGTGGCTCGTCAATCTTGGAGGGACAGTCTTCTGCCTCGTGACAGTAAGGGTGGACTGCATCCTTGCATTCACGGGCGTGCAGTAATTGCTATTTAGGGGCCTTGGCCTTGAGTGCGAGGGCATGACATTCTCGGGAGGTAGGTTGGCATCCTCTGATAGAGTAGACAGTTTGATTGTGAACGTATTTCAGGCATTGGTGGAGAGTTGACGTGACTGCCCCCATCTCATGTAGCCAGGGCCTCCCAATGATGACGTTGTAGGGAGATTTGGCTTTTAGGACCATGTACTCAGCTACCGTGGTCTTTTGTCCGTCCTCTTCGCCTGCAATGGTGGCCAGATCGACCATTCCTAATGGAGTGTTGAGGTTCCGGTCGAAGCCCGCCATGATTATACCAGTGTGTTTAATGTCATTGGGGTCGAGGTTCATATGCTTGAAGGGGTCGTAGAACAGAACGTTAGTCGAGCTCCCAGTGTCAATAAGGACTCTTTGGATCTCGAAGTTGGCGATCTTGAGGGAGATGACCAGGGCGTCGCTGTGAGGAAAATGTACTCCTATAAGGTCGTGATCCGTAAACTGGATTTCAAGCACAGGTTTTAACCTCTTTTCCAAGTTAGAGACCTGTATGATGTTGGGAGTAGACCTGGCCTCCCGAGCATAACGTTTCCTCGACCTGTTAGAAGTGCCTGTTGCAGGGGAATCTACGTATAGGACAAAGATCACCTGGTTGTTCTGTCGTGGGGGCTCGTTCCGCCCCTCCTTTTGTTCTTGCTTCTGGTCGGCCTTCCTCTGCTGGGGTCGTTCGTCACGGGGGTTTTGTCCTCCGTCCTGCTTGACGAACTCTTGTAGTCGTCCTCTCCTTATTAGCTGCTCAATCTCGTGTTTGAGAGCTTTGCAGGTATTGGTTGTGTGCCCTCGGTCCTTGTGAAAATCACAATATTTGGTTTGATCTCGGTAGCTGGGGTCTTTTTTCAAAGGCTCTGGCCATCTCAGATTCTCTCGAGATCTTACTTGCTTCAGTATGTTGTACGGAGAGGTATTTAGAGGAGTATCGTGGTTGAACTCTTTTAGCCCAGAATTGTAGGAGGTTCTGGGGGCCCCCCTTTTCTCTGGGCTTCTGGTTCTTTTCCTAGCCGAGCTGGTGTCCTTCCTTTGGTCGTCCTTCTTCTGACTGTCTTTCTTCTGGTCGTCTTTCTGAGCTTGTTCCTTGACCTTTCTAGAAGTGTCCCTGGCCTCCTCCAGGTTAATGTATTTCCTTGCCCGGTCCATAAGTGCTGCCATATCCGCAGGGGGTTTTTTGGTCAAGGAGTCCCTAAAGCCTCCTTGTGCAAGACCAGTGGCCAGAGCAGCCACTAAGAAACCGGGGCTGCAGTCTGTCACCTCGGTGAGCTCGGCGTTGAAATGCGCAATATACCCCCTGAGTGATTCTTCCCTTGTCTGCTTTATGTTTAGCAGGAATTTCGGACCTTTTCTCAACCTCCTACTAGTCATGAATCTGTCTAAAAATCTCCTGCCGAGCTCATAGAAGCTAGTCACTGAGTTTGGTGGGAGGTGGTGGAACCACTTCAGGGCAGTACCATTGAGGCTGGTCACGAATGTTCTGTATAGAAAAGCATCAGAAGTACCGTGCAGAGCCATGGTGTGCTGGTAGTGGGAGAGATGGTCCCCCGGGTCCCCTGTTCCATCATAAGGGGTGAATTTGGGGACGACGAATTTCTTGGGTCTCTCCTCAGCCATGATAGCATTAGTGAACGGGGTGGCCGACCTCCCGAGTAGCCTGGCCAGCTCGTCCTACTCCGGATACTGGGCACCCCTTATAATGGCAGTGCAGTCCATTGATTCAGCAACTTCCTCGGCTCTTATTGACCCCCTTGGTAAGATGGGCTGGTGCGAGGCAGGTCTCGTGACTTCAGGGCCTACATGAATAGGCTGGTCTTGGCCCATTACTAGAGGGTTGTTCTGATTCTCTTGTACTGGTGGTGCAGAAACCACTCGAGGTGGTGACTCTTGTGGTATGTGATTCACTCCCGAGGCCCTAGGGATGGGGACTCGGGTGGTGCTTCGATAATGGACTTTTGGGATAAAGGCGGGCGCTCCTCTGCCAGCTGTCGCCGATGGCTGGGGATCTCCATGAATATCGGCAGCCATAGGAAGCTGCACCTCCCGAGTGCTTATGGCAATGGGTGGATTCTGGGGATTGGTTTCATGATTCTGGGTGAACATCACCAAGGTCCTAGACATGGTTAGGAGCTGTTCCCGCAACAACTGGTTCTGTCGTCTAGTTTCAGCAAGCTCCTGTTGTACGGGATCAGTCACTCGCCCTCTTCCTCGTCCGGCAGGCGGTTGAGGCTGAGGGTTTTAAGTACTCTTCCTGGGTTGGAGATTGGGAGCCATAATCCTTTGATAAAAGGAGGATGAACTTTGATTTAATAGAGCACTTGGTGATTGTCGTTCCCACAGATGGTGCCAAACTGATGCTGCACTTTTTGGCCCACGTAAGATTCAAGCTCAGCTCCCTATGAAACACTCAAAACAGAAGATCAGAGGACCATCGGGTTGGCTCCGGCAGTAGCCGCTCCGATGCTTAAGTCAATAAACTGAATTGAAAGATCGTAATGAAAGCCAAATAATGAGCATGAAAGTAAAGCGTACCTTTAGGGTTGAATTTATAGGCAGTGGCTCTCCCAAGTTGATTAGGATTTGGAGCCATGAATATAGGGATTGGATCGTCGAAGATATCAGTTACCTTGTTGAATATGGCAACAGAGTGTGGCAGTTTCCTTGTTGGAGACTGTTTCCTTATTTCCTGCTCGGTGCTCATTGAGGTGGTGATGAGGTCTGATCATCGATGTGTCGTACTGAAGGCTTGCATCTATACATGTTAGCTTTGCAAGAGAACAGTCTTGCTTTGATAATACGAGCTCGGTCTCTATGGGTTATGCCCTTGAACGACCGAGGATAAGGTATACGACCGAGCATGAATTATATGGCTGAGCATGAATTATATGACCGAGCATGAGCTGAATAACTGAGCATAAGCTGAATGACTGAGCATAAGTTATATGGCCGAGCATGAGCTGAATGACTGTACATAAGCCGACCTGTAGTTACACGTGTCAAATAGTAGTTGGTGTGTCACATTGTGGTATATCAAAAGTCAAGTAAACTGATTTTCAAATTGCGTACTATGAGAATTATTACTAATTGTATTTGTGGAGGTTTAGAGAGTATTCTGATGTAGAATAAGGTATCACTAATTGTATTTGTTGAGGTCTTGAGTGTATTCTGATGTAGAATAAGTTGCGAAAGTCTTTGAAAAACAATGGAAATGTTCCAAGTTCGAAAGAAAGTCCTGGTAAACGCAGAGTTGATAAGTCACGTTTTTAGAAACTGAGACCCTGTCTGGATTCAAGATGATGAAACGATCAAATATTTATCGCTTCGCCATGAGCATAACTGTCACGAGACTAAACGATTTCATTTAGGCCTTCAATCATATAAATATGAAAAATAAAGTATAGTAATTTTGAGAGCAAGAAAGAGAGTGAAATTTTTGTATATCTTTCCGGCCTACATATGCATGAACATATGTATTTTTATGTGACTTTTGATCCACTAATGTGTGTATATGAATAGGCACCTCTTTATTCGAATTGGTGCTTATTCGTTCAAAAGTATAACTATTCATTTGAATATGGTGTATCTTCATTTGAATCAAACTCATTTATTTTTATAAATGATTGTTCGTCATTTTTCGTGTATTAATATTTGTCCAAGTTTTGGCAAACAAAGTTAAATGAATTTTTTTTGAAAGTTTCCTTGGAATGAACTTATGAGAAAGTATTTCACCCTAAAATGGTATAATCATGTCACAATTACCATTGCAAAGAAAGGTATACGATTGGGAGGAATTTTTTAGCCAACCCATGTCTTTTTAAAATTTATTGACTTGGTCCAAACATATTTCAACTTATTTTCAAGACCTATGTCTTTTTTAAAAGCGTATAAGTCTTACATGCCTTTAGAAACTTTTTTGGCCAAAGGCTTGTTAATCTTAAATGCCTTTAAAATGTTTCTTAATTTTATATGCCATTAATTAACTTGATAATTTGAGATTAGATAAAGGCTTGTAAGTCTTAGACGCCTTTTAAAGGCTTGTAAGTCTTAAACGCTTTTGAAAGGCTTGTAAGTCTTACACTCCTTTTAAAGGCTTATAAATCTTACACTCCTTTTAAAAGCTTAGATATATAAGTATATTAAATAAAGTTATTTAAGAAATTACATATCTTTTATATATTTGGTTATTTAATTTTTATATTTGTATTAAATAAAAATAATATGTATTTAAAATTATCCATTCATTATTTTTAAACTTCAAATAACCTAAAAACTACTAAATAACATGTCAAAACAACATGACTCAAAATAAAGATTAAAAGGACTATTTTACCAAGGAAAAAATAATTAAAACTAAATACAATTTAAAAAAAATTAATCCATCAAACCATCAAACCTATTTAATTTTTATATTTATATTAAATAAAAATAATATATATTTAAAATTATCACTTCATTATTTTTAAATTACAATTAATCCTTGTGTAGGCAAAGGTTTGTATACATTAATATTCTCTTAGAAAACATGGTAAAAGCGTCTTCTGAGATATTATCAATATATTCATTGTTAATTTGATTGAATATAGTTCATATGGTGTGGCATTGTGGGTATAAGACTGAATGATCTCAACTGCTTAGTTAACATTATATGCTATGATATCATCAATGAGTGCATTCAATCCCAAATAGGACACATTCGACCTAGTTGACCCAAAGAAATTTCAAGAGAAGACAGTAACATTTAAAGTGGCCAAGCTAACCTATACCCTTATAAACAAGGTCCAGATATAGCTAGGATCTTGTCAATGAATTCCTTGGCGGGATCTATGACATCAAGGTTTGATTTGCAATAAGTTTTACAGAGTAGGTAAAAGCTCTGTTGAGGGTCTTAAATTAACATCAGAATAAATGTCTGAATAAAAAAAATCGGATACAATTCCTCAGAATAATATTGGTACGAGAGTAATATAACAGATTGGGAAAATGCTTTATTGAGTTTAAGAATAATGTGACAGACTTGAAAATAGAGGGCTTGTTTAAGAAAAGAATTGTTTCTGAGGTAGAGTGAGTTAGTTGACTGAAGCAAAGTAATGAGAAAATGTAACATTGAAGTTATGGCTCAAGCCGGAGTACCTGAGATGATTTTCCTTGGATGAATTCTGTTGCTCTTATTTTTTGCTAAGTGGCATCCGGGCTTCTTGCACCCGACAAATCCTCTTGATACATCCAATCCCGACATCCCACGTGCATTGGGTAATTACCAGGATAAATCCATTGGGCATGGCTCCAAGGGAGGGGACATAGATACACATTCAAGTATCTTACTCCTCTCACTTGACCACATGTGAGATTCAGGTTCAAAACTTCAAATATGCTTTATTTGGTTGCCCAGGAAAGGAAGGAAAAGAACAAAATTGGGTCAATACTTAATATATTTGTCACTATTTGTTTTTTTTTTTTAACCAATGGAAAGAACCAATTGGTAAGCTACACACCCCGAAAATAACATAGCTGGACCAATTTTCTTTGTTTTTCTTCTGTTTTCTTGGCTCCTTAATAGTGCCACTTTCTTAAATCTGTAACAATAAAAAGTGTTATTTCCATTTCAAATTAAGTTGCTAAATGCATTTATTTATTTATTTTTGAATAAGAATTGGTAATGAAAATTAACAAACTGAATTCTAATATCATTTAGAATATTTGAAATTGCAGAGAGATTCAGATGATCACACTCCTTACAGCATCCTTCTACAAAATGCAGAAACAGTTGCCTTAGTCTGTCCCCATCAAGGTCTGTATTCCAATTGCATACATACAACATTCTCTGAAAGCCTTCTGGTTCTAATTGCATTCTGCATCATCTTGAATTAATCCATGTCATTTACACTTTCCAAGAAATGAACATCAAAATACAGCAATTTCGGTGACCTTTCTCAAAATTGGGGATGAGGTTCTGCTAAGAGTACAAGGAGGTGCTCGGCATACAGGAATTGAAATTAAAGAATTCATTGTTGAGAAATGCATAGGGCAGCTGACATTCTTTAACCCATGGAGCTGGTTTGCCATAATGAAACGTGGGATATTTTGTTTCTTGCAATATGATGCCTAGTTCAGTAAATGGCCCTTGTCTAATATCAATTTATCAGATTGGTTAAAGAAGTTTTCTCTTCCATTTCATAAAATACTCGAGTATTCTTAATGTTACTATACGACACACCCCCCCCCCCCCTTTTTGGTCCCCTAGAACACGACATGCTTGTTTATGAAATGATTTCCATAGAAACCCATGGGAATTTACAGGCTACAATTTTCAATTGACCCCTCTAGGGAGGGATAAGTGGTCAAAGGAGGAACTCGCTGTTTAAGGTTTGGACTGTATCTGTTACTAACAGAGTGGGGATTCCATCTCTATACTTAATTGGAGCACAACGAGCTTGACTTGGACAAGAACACCAGTAGACAACTAGCCTTGGAAAAACATTATTGTGTGGAAAGGGGGAAGCCATCTTCACGTGTAAAGCAACAAATGGACTATAAATTGATTTCCATTGTGGGAAAAAATGGAATGATTAGCCTTGGAAACATATTACTGTGTGGAAAGCGGGAAGTCATTTTCACGCGTAAAGCAACAAATGAACTATAAATTGATTTTCATTGTGGAAAAAATGGAATGCTTAGCTTTGGAAAAATATTACCGTGTGAAAAGTGGGAAGTCAGTTTCACACGTAAAGCAATAAATGAATTATAAATTGATTTCTATTGTGAAAAAAAATGGACTGAATGCCTTGGAAAAACATTACCGTGTGGAAAATGGGAAGTTATCTTCACGCGTAAAGCAAGAAATGAACTATAAATTGATTTCTATTGTGAAAAAAAAATGGAATGATTAGTAATCCATTTTGTGTCATAGCACCATCACGCAATATGATGCTAAGGTCCAACCCAGAAAATGAGAGGAAAGCTAATATGAAAAGGAATTGTATTGCACTTGTTAAAATTAAGACTGCATATTTTGCAAGATCCATGAGCCCAATTGGAAGAAGTTAAATGAATTACACATCTCTCTTCTTGTGAAAAGAGTGAAAATAGAATCCGTGACTTTCTCTTAAGAGAAGTTATTAGTTATCGATTAGGTTAGCTCTAGTAAAAAATATAACTTTTTTAAATTTTAAGTTCTTGTATATAAATATGCATTTCTTAAAAAAAAAAAAATACACCCTAGGACCTGACTATGATTTTATTAATTATAGGATAATTATTTATATTTGGTTAATTAGATTAGATTTTTTTTTTTAACATAGTTTTGGAGGATTTTTTTTTCAAATTTATTTAATAAATTTGTTTTTTAGGCGATGAGGATAAATTCTCCCATCCTCCAATATATGTATGATTTAAATCATATAGGACGCAACAACAAAAATTCGAATTCACGAAATATTTGAACTTGATATGGCAAATACTCAAAGACTCTTACTACCAACTATCACGCCACTGCTCATTTAGAATGATGTTTCCTCTGACAAGTTTGTTTGTTGTAAAAATGTGTGAACACTAATTGCAATGATCACCAAACTCTTTTTTAATTTTGGCAATGGTCCATTTCCACCAGAAAGGGGCACCCACGCACACTGTATTGCACGCATGTGTAGAACATGCAATTTCTATCATTCATCAAAACCTTTTGTCGCCTTTTGGACATTGAATTATACTTGATGATTTTTATATGTCCCACATCTTAAGGAGCAGAGCTTTCATCTGTACATGTATTTCAACTTTTTCGTGAAGAGGAGGATAAAAAAAGTACTTTGTGGTTATGAACTTTTGTTGATATATATACATATACGTGTAAATATATACACGCACAAGGGCAGGGACGAAGTCAATTAAGGGGGCCCCCAAACTTTTTTTTATTTAAAAATCTTCTTTTATTTTGTGAAAAGAATTTAAACATATCTCTTCGATTTTTATTTTTGTCTTCTTATATCAAACTTTTTTATAATTACCTTTCTTAGAGTTTTAATATTACTTATTTATATTTATTATTTTTGATGTACTATAAAATAACAACCTAACCTAAATTTGACACGTATATATAAGTTTTTTCATGTGCAGGTAAAAAAATGACACAAAAATATTTAAATCTGACAACTAAGGGTTTATTTAATTACAACTTGATAAGCAGAAGTACTCTTGTATTACTGGACTTGTTATATATCATTTTTAAATATCATCATTTCACATGAAGTGAGTCTCATTTATAATTTTATAGTGATGAAACTCATTATATATGAAAGAATGATGTTTAAAAATGATAGCATGAAAATGGTGTCCTTGGTATTGCTCCATTATTATCACATGTACAGGCATTGCTTAGTTGTCACGATTGCGGTGAAAGACCGAAGACCTAGACTGAGCTGAAATGCAATTAATGTGCACGTCGGAAGGTCATGTAAACAGCTTGACTAGACAAAAAGACTTTGGGTCATGCAATTAATGGGCAACTACGTAGATGTTTCCCCATTTTAAATGATAAAGAAAAATCAAACATAGAAGTGTTGACAAGAAGACCAGAATAGATGACTCCCTGTTCCCAACTCCCTTATTTAACAGGGATGGATGAGTCTTCTTGCAATTCAAATTATCAAAAAAGTTAAGAGCATAATCATGGCATTCCCAATTTCCATTTCTCTATTGGTAGTACAATGGACCAGCTCTTTCTTTTACATTTCTACTATTTGTAGTCCTGCTCATTTAGCATCTGCATCATCAATTGAATTAGAAGCAGAGGCATTGCGTAACGCTGGCTGGTGGGATGACTATACAATGAACGGCTCCTCAAATCACTGCAACTGGTTCGGTGTAGATTGCGATAAAGCTGGAAGTGTAATAAGGATACAGACGAGCATATATCCTTACAGCGCTGGATTGAGAGGTAAGCTGGAAGATTTTAACTTCTCTTCATTCCCAAACCTTGTCTCTTTTGATCTTACCGACATGTATATCACTGGCAGCATACCAGATCAAATATGCGATGCTTCAAAACTCAAATACCTCTCTTTGTCCTCTAATTCTCTCTCCGGTGAGATACCACTTTCGCTTACTAGATGCACCGAATTGGAGAGGCTCTACCTTGATAACAATCAACT
The DNA here is from genome assembly GCA_008638375.1 of Nyssa sinensis. Lineage (NCBI taxonomy): Eukaryota > Viridiplantae > Streptophyta > Magnoliopsida > Cornales > Nyssaceae > Nyssa > Nyssa sinensis. Next base: position 3,385,988 of record CM018043.1, read on the forward strand.
GAATGGTTCCATCCCTCCAACTCTTGGTCATTTGTTTAACTTGATCTTTCTGGATTTCAGTCACAACCAACTCAGCGGATCAATCCCGTCAACTCTGGGTCAATTAACCAATTTGGAATCTTTCTACCTTGGTAACAATCAATTGAATGGTTCCATCCCTCCAACTCTTGGTCATTTGTTTAACTTGACCTTTCTGGATTTCAGTCACAACCAACTCAGCGGATCAATCTCGTCAACTTTGGGTCAATTAACCAATTTGGAATCTTTCTACCTTGGTAACAATCAACTGAATGGTTCCATCCCTCCAACTCTTGGTCATTTGTTTAACTTGACTTGTCTAGATTTCAGTCACAACCAACTCAGCGGATCAATCCCATCAACTCTGGGTCAATTAACCAATTTGGAATCTTTCTACCTTGGTAACAATCAACTGAATGGTTCCATCCCTCCAACTCTTGGTCATTTGTTTAACTTGACCTTTCTGGATTTCAGTCACAACCAACTCAACGGATCAATCCCGTCAACTCTGGGTCAATTAACCAATTTGGAATCTTTCTACCTTGGTAACAATCAATTGAATGGTTCCATCCCTCCAACTCTTGGTCATTTGTTTAACTTGACCTTTCTGGATTTTAGTCACAACCAACTCAGCGGATCAATCCCATCAACTTTGGGTCAATTAACCAATTTGGAATCTTTCTACCTTGGTAACAATCAACTGAATGGTTCCGTCCCTCCAACTCTTGGTCATTTGTTGAACTTAACCTTTCTCGATTTTAGTTACAACCAACTCAGCGGATCAATCCCGTCAACTCTGGGTCAATTAACCAATTTGGGATCTTTCTACCTTGGTAACAATCAACTGAATGGTTCCATCCCTCCAACTCTTGGTCATTTGTTGAACTTAACCTTTCTGGATTTCAATCACAACCAACTCAGCGGATCAATCCCGTCAACTCTGGGTCAATTAACCAATTTGGAATCTTTCTACCTCGGTAACAATCAACTGAATGGTTCCATCCCTCCAACTCTTGGTCATTTGTTTAACTTGACCTTTTTGGATTTCAGTCACAACCAACTCAGCGGATCAATCCCGTCAACTCTGGGTCAATTAACCAATTTGGAATCTTTCTACCTTGGTAACAATCAACTGAATGGTTCCATCCCTCCAACTCTTGGTCATTTGTTTAACTTGACCTTTCTCGATTTCAGTTACAACCAACTCAGTGGATCAATCCCGTCAACTCTGGGTCAATTAACCAATTTGGAATCTTTCTACCTTGGTAACAATCAACTGAATGGTTCCATTCCTCCAACTCTTGGTCATTTGTTTAACTTAACCTTTCTGGATTTTAGTTACAACCAACTCAGCGGATCAATCCCGTCAACTCTGGGTCAATTAACCAATTTGGAATCTTTCTACCTTGGTAACAATCAACTGAATGGTTCCATCCCTCCAACTCTTGGTCATTTGTTTAACTTGACCATTCTCGATTTTAGTTACAACCAACTCAGCGGATCAATCCCGTCAACTCTGGGTCAATTAACCAATTTGAAAATTTTCTACCTTGGAAACAATCAATTGAATGGTTCCATCCCTCCAAAAATAGGGAATCTAAAGAATTTGAATGTTCTAAGCCTAAAAAATAATTCCCTTGTCGGTTCAATCCCACCTGCTCTTGGTCATTTGTTTAACTTGAACTCTCTAGATTTCGGTTACAATAAACTCAGTGGATCAATCCCGTCAACTCTGGGTCAATTAACCAATTTGAAATCTTTCTACCTTGGTAAAAATCAACTGAATGGTTCCATACCTCCCGCTCTTGGTCATTTGTCTCACTTGACCTTTCTGGATTTGTCATACAATGGTTTTGATGGTCCAATTCAAGAGTTTTTTTGGAATCAAACATATTATCCTAATGCATTTATTGGCAACCATGATTTATGTGGTGACGGCAAAGATTTCCCTCCATGCCCTACATCTCCCACAACTAAAAACGAAAAAAGAAAAGAATTCATGCACTATTTCACAATTTTTCTTCCTGTCATAGTTTTCCTTGCCTGCTTTATCATTGCATTTTTATACTTCTCACGACATAAGGTTGAGAATATTCAATCTGAGGCAAGAGTGACAATGAAGGAGATATGTTCTCAATATGGAATTACGATGGAACAATTGCATACAAAGATATCATTGAAGCAACAGAGGACTTCGACATCAAATATTGTGTTGGAGCGGGAGGCTATGGCAGTGTTTACAGAGCACAACTGCCTTGTGGGAAAGTAGTAGCGTTAAAGAAACTTCACCGTTTGGAAGCAGAAGATCCAGCTTATGATAAAATTTTTAGGAATGAGGCACACGTTTTGTCAAAAATACGACATCGAAACATTGTGAAGCTTTATGGTTATTGTTTACACAATCGATGGATGTTTTTGGTTTATGAGTTCATGGAGAGGGGAAGCCTTTTTTGTATCTTAAGGGATGGAATTGAAGCTATGGAACTAGATTGGATGAAATGAGTGAATGTAGTAAAAGGCATTGCTCATGCATTGGCTTACATGCATCACGACTGCAGCCCACCAATTATTCACCGTGATATATCAAGCAACAACATTCTATTGAATTCAAATTTGGACTCTTGTGTCTCTGACTTCGGCACTGCTAGATTGTTGGATCCTGATTCATCCAACCAAACCATAATGGCCAGCACTTATGGATATATTGCTCCAGGTATATCACAAGTACTATTTATTTGACCTTTCTTTCATGCAAACTATGGTGTGACTGGATTACTGAAATTCGTTTTAAATGTATTACAAAATAATCATGCTATGTATGTGTGTGTGTGTGTGTGTGTGTATATATATATATATATATATATAATCTCACTAATGACATCTTGTCATTTAGACAGACTATTACTTTTGTATCTCTTAAAAGCCAAACATTCTATTCAATAACAGAATATTATTTGCATGCTCCATCACAAAACATATATTTCCTAACTGAATGATAGCATGTCCATCTTAGAACAATTTTTATTCACCATCTGTATACAAAATAGTAAGATTAAAGTAGAATTATTTTTATATCTATGAACTACTCCGCTATCAACAGTTACACATGAAGTTACTATTATTTATGAAAACTACAAGTCAGGCTAAATTGATGAATAATTTCTGCAACATAAACATTTGTAACATAGTCATGTCATATTCTTTTTCTTATAAGCAAAGGGGAGAAAATAATGTTTGTTAGTTTATTCTAACAAATTTTTTATTAATGCAGAACTTGCCTTCACTATGACTGTGACTGAAAAATGTGATGTTTATAGCTTTGGAGTGGTCGTTCTAGAAACAATAATGGGAAAGCATCCAGGAGAACTACTTTCTTCAATATCATCATCATCATCTTCACAACATATAATGCTAAAAGATGTTCTGGACTCACGCCTGCCACCTCCTGCGAATCCATTGGTTGCTCAAAATGTGGTTCTTGTTGTTACATTAGCACTAGCATGTGTGCGTCCCAATCCAAAAGCTCGGCCAACAATGCAAAATGTCTCTCAAGTGTTTCTTGTTCGCGGACCGCCATTACCAAAGCTTATGTTTAGTATTACAATGTCGCAGTTGATGGATCAAGAAATATATATTTCATAAGTGAAAATAAGGTATGGGAGATTATGAATTTCTTTATTTAGCAAATTGAATAACAACTGCAGATATAGGACGGTGTGGGAGATTAGTTTGAATCAATAAATATAAAATTTCATACATTTAAAATAAATTAAATTGTATTAGGACCTGTTTGGGGAGCTTTTGCAACTTTATTTTCGCGTTTGCATTTAAAAAAGTTATATTAGAAAATGTGCTTAATCATTTGGTCATGTTTTTTTAAAACTTTCTTGTGTTAGTTTTATTTCTCAAAACACACAAAAGTGTGTTGGAAGAAAATCATAAGTAACCTCAAACACTCACGAAACTTGTTTATAGATATTGATATTGGCAAAGCTTGTCTCTAGACATAGGTGTTGGCAAAGCTGAACAAAAATGAGAATTTAATCGTCTGTGTTTAGAAAGTTTGAATAATGTTATTTATGCTAGTTATGTTATTTTGTCACAATACATCAATTTATGTATTAATGAAAAAAAATCTCAGTTTACAAATTTATGAGTTTAAGCAATTATCTGAATGGGTTTTTTTTTCGATGAAGTCAGAAGTGTTCTTAATTTACTCGACTCAAAACTAATCCCTGTGGATACAACAATTAATTGCAAATCACCAATATCAAGTAAGTTCGAAAAGAGTCAAATGTTGAGTTCATAGGTTACCACGAATCAGCCAATTCACCGGACTAAGCCTAATTCTATTAATTAAGTTACTACATATGGTATTAATTAAAATAAAAGACTACAAAATCCTAATCGTTTAACAAATTCTCATAAGAAAAAAAAAAGTTGAGAGAAGACGGCCAAGAATACAAGAAAGAAAAAGAACACAGCAGAGGATTGTATATATTGAGATTTTGGATTTTAGTTTGGACTACTCAAGTAAGTGACCTTCTGCTGTGCCAGTTGTTTTATTAAAAAAAAGACTTATAAATCTTGAAATTATTTATTTTGAAATATTTGATAATAAATTTTAAATGTTGTTATTTATGATTGAAAAATTATTCTCGCTCATATACTAGTTTTAAATTTGGATCGGCATGCAACTTAATTGAAAGTGAATTTTGAAAGTTATTTAAACAAACGCTTTGTTATAAAATATTTGTTTGGAACTTGGGATTATTTGTAGGCTCTCAATTTGACTATGAATTGGATCACGCCAATGAGGAATGATAAACATTGGTATTTCGATCCCGCCAATAAGAAATGATAATCATTGGCATTGTTCTATAACAAATTATTGAATAGCTTTGGCCTTATCACCTGGTGAATTGTGATCGTAGACTTATTAATTGTTAAGTTATTATTTAATTGCATTTTATGTTAAATTGCAAGGTTATTTAAATTCATATAAGAATTGTTTGTAAGTTGAAATCTCGAAATATATTATTGTTTGAGAATTGTTTTGTAAAATGCTTGATCCAGCTACTTAGGTTTGTGGTCATTTGTTGGGCTGTAAAGCTTATCATATATTTTTTTACTCATTTCAGATTTTGAAGGTTATTAACAGGATAAACATCTTGGCTTAATGGAGTATAATAGGAAGAGAGAAAGAGAGAGAGAGAGAGAGAGAGAGAGAGAGAGAGAGAGAGAACTATTGATTGAATGGAATTTTAGTTTTATTTAGATTGGATTAAGAAATTTTCTTGGTGAGACTATTTATCTACTTTTGTATTGAATATGAATATTATTTCAGATATTTTGGTGGTTAAATATATTTATTCGGATTTTATAATGATAAGGTTTAATTGTACTTTTATTTATTGTGAGATAAGTGATGTGAGATAATTATAGGGTTAAGTCTTGTATGTTTATATTATTGTGTCCTGTAAACATGTGATGATTGTCATGTCAAACAACTTAAATATGTATTAATGATTTTAATAAGAAAAAAAAATATAAACGGACGTTAAACATGAGCAGTTAAGTTTGGTAGTTCAAAACAAACTATATGCCACATAAGAGTGGTTCTTCCTCCATTGATGTGAAAAAAAAAGTTTAGTGAGACGATTACATGGTACTAATTTTACTGTGATTTGAATATTATTACAAGACTCATGTAAAACTCATAAAATAAATACATCACAATGAAAATAACATCATACTATCTCTCATTATACTATTTTTTCATCAATCGCGTCTGCACTAGGAGAGCCCACCAAACCCTCGCGTCTCTCAAATAGAACAAACCAGCATTAACTTCAAAGACCCACCTAACATTTTTCAGCTTTATAAAGTAATTTCATTCCCTTGATCTGGTAAATATGGGAAAAGGAAAAGAAAATGGAGAAGATGAGGATGGAAATGAACTCAATGTTCTGGTTGTTTGACATTAGGCTTCAGCAATCGATTTGGATAGCTATGGTGATTTGGAGTGACATGTGGTCTGATCGTTTGGTATGGAAAGACTCCTGGTTGGTTTCCCACTCCTTGGTAGCAATCCTGCCTGCCCTCTATTATCATGTCTATGTTGAAGAACCGGACTTTGAACATGATTGATTGGTTGCTGGAAAAACATTGCAAGATTGAAATGCTCCAAGACGTGAATTGATTATTTTCTTAAAATTAGAATTTGTCCTCACCAATTCTGGATTGGTATGCAATTGGAATCTCCGCAAATCTGAAGCAAGATACATTAAAGTCAAGTAAACTGATTTTCAAATTGCGTACTATGAGAATTATCACTAATTGTATTTGTAGAGGTCTAGAATGTATTCTAATGTAGAATAAGTTGCGGAAGTCTTTGAAAAATAATGGAAATGTTCCAAGTTTAAAAAAAGTCATAATAGACGCAGAGTTGATAAGTCACATTTTTAGAAACTGAGACGCTGTCTGGTTTCAAGATGATGAAACGATCAATACTAATCGCTCCGCTTTGACCAAAGCTGTCACGAGACTAAACGACTTTGTTTAGGCCTCCAATTATATAAATATAAAAAACAAAATATAGTAATTTTGAAAGCAAGAAGGAGAGTGAAATTTTTGTATATCTTTCTAGCCAACATATGCATAAACATATGTATTTTTATGTGACTTTTGATCCACTAATGTGTATATATGAATAGGCACCTCATTATTCGAATTGGTACTTATTCATTCAAAATTATAACTATTCATTTGAATATGGTGTATCTTCATTTGAATCAAACTCGTTCACTTTTATAAATGATTGTTCGTCATTTTTCGTGTATTAATATTTGTCCAAGTTTTGACTAACGAACTCAAATGAATTTTTTTTGAAAGTTTCGTTGGAACAAACTTATGGGAAAGTATTTCACCCTAAAATGGTATAATCATGTCACAATTACCATTGCAAAGAAAGGTATATAATTAGGAGACCATCTACTTTGGTAGATGTTATAAGAAAAGCTTACGAGTGTGATATGATAACAAGCAAAATTGATGAATAACAATGGCCCCAACAGTATGAGCAGACAGTGCAAAGGTTCAAAATCTGTCAATGCCTCTGAGATAAAACTAATTAAAATGACATCTGTCACAATATAAGAGAAGTTAAATAAGAGCTGGCCCCCACCATCACATCTAATCAGACAACGCTTGAAGAAGGATCAAAGCAAATGAAGCAAGATGAGCATCGAATCCATGACAAGTTTAATAACAAAGAAGGGGCGTGAATATAAGAAATCTTTAATTTGTTTTTAGAGTTCTTTTACAAATATTTATTTTGTGTGGGTTCAATTCATAATTAAAGGAAAAGTTGCTCCATTATTGATCCAGCCAAAAACAGTTATATATGCATTTAGCAAGTCACTCCCCCCTTGGATATATGTTCAGTTCAGGTATCAAACAGCTTGACTTCAATGACTTGGACAGGAAGACCAGTAGGCCTTGATAGAGCTTTGCCATTTGGAAAAACTGTCGAATGCATTTATGCAAGTCACTCCCCCCTTGGATACGTTCGGATATCAAACAGCTTGACTTCATAGACTTGGGGACAAGAAGACCTGTAGGCCTTGGAAAAGCTTTACCATATGGAAAAGTGTAATGCTATCTATATATAACGGATTTTTATTCTCTATTTTCTTATTCCGAGACGCAATATGATGGAATTCTTTCACAATGATAAATATATATTGGTTTCAGCACCTCATCTTTAAGAATGAGAAAATCAATTATGTTTAATATTCTAACGGAACGCAACAAATGAACCGTATTTACATTGTGAGAAAGTCCATCATAACTGAAGACTTAGACTGAGCTGAAATGCAATTAATGTAAACAGATACAGTAGACAAAAAGACTTGGGACTGAGTCTTGCAAATGTTTAGTCTGGTCTCCAGTGCAGTTACATAGAAATTTCCTCGTTGTAGATGATAAGAAGTAGTAGTGTAGAAAAGAAAACCAGAAGAGATCGACTTGACTCCCTGTTCCTAACTCCCCCTTATTTAACATAACAGGGATGGATCATCAGTACATCTTGCAATTCAAATTATCAAAAGAGTTGGAGCATAATAATAATGGCATCCCCAATTTCAATTTCTTTATTGGTATTACAATGGACTACCTTTGTCTTTTACTTTTCTACTATTAGTAGTACTCCTGCTCATTTAGCAGTGGCAGCATCCAAATCATCAATTGAATTAGAAGCAGAGGCATTGCTTAATAGTGGCTGGTGGGATACCCATACAATAAACGCCTCAAATCACTGCGAGTGGCCTGGTGTATTTTGCGATAAAGCTGGAGTGTTGAAAAAATGGGTTTTTGAGCATTATAATTAGCTATCTTTGAACTAAAATTAAAGTGGGTCCCACAAATTAATTTTAGTAGGTCCACATGGGAATGTGTTCTCCTCCATGAAGAGATTAAGATTATATATTAGGTTGCTCAAAACTATTAAGGAGTGAATGAGAAATTGCTTCCAAACATCACCACTTGGAAATGATAACAAAAGCTTGAAGCTTATGCAAAAAGCTTGTGTCCCACATAGGATGGATATAAAGCTTTTAAAGAATATATATACACTTACCTTTGAGGAAGGTTTGGGCCCCAAGGGGTACCTAAGTTTTGCGGAAAGGGGAGGACCTAGCACATGCTTGGCTCACCACACGCGCACCCCTGCCCTGCACCGAACCGGGTCGGGCTTGGGCTCAGGCCGTCGTATATATATTCTTTTGGAGAAAATTAATTTAAATAATATTTCATTAAACGCTGTTAAAAACAAATCAGAACGCTATCGTTTAGTTACTAGATTAATTAAAACCAAAAACGTCACTGTTCTACGAGTACGTTTTTTTGGTTTTGGTTTAAATCCAAAACGACGTCGTTTGCGATTACGTTGGTTTGAATTTTGATTGAATAGTCGTCTTCTTCATGCGCGACTGTGTCTGTTCATCATGAACAGACACAACAGAACCTTCGTGCCTGTACCAAATAGGCATGAAGAAGTCTATAAATACACACACATTCATTGCATATTCAATTCATTCAGAAATATACATTATGTGCATCTATTTGAGAGAGTTTCAAGTCACTGTTTGATTCGTTGTGCACTGAAGTTTGAGTGCTTCATCTTCAAGTGTGTTGGTCATTGTATCCTGGGAGACGAACGACCAAGAGCTTGTAAGCACCACTGCGAGGGCCGTCTTTCGTCTTAAGGACATTATGTTAAACACAAGCCTTGATCCTCTTCTGTTTTTTCAGTTTCTGTCAATGTTTTCAAAACCGGACCGTTCATCGAACCGAAAAATTGTCCGGGTTACGGGTTACCAGTTCAACCGTCGGGTCAACTGGAATCAAACCGTGATGTCATAATTATGTAATTAATAAATTTAATAATACATATTATTAATATTTTAAATTTAAAATGGGTTAATTCGTCACAGATCAGATAGTTTTCGCAAGAAAATGTATTGACAGACTCCTATGAAATCAACTGGAAATGAAACTTTACATGCACAAAGTTCATATTCATCCAATTTTCTTTTTTCTTTCTGAATTCTGGTCAATTTGTTGGTGTATATCTTTCTTTGATTGTTGCTGTAGTCTATAAGGTGAGATGATAACTCAAACATGGGATATGATTGAAAATCAGGGGAATGGAAGCAAAAAAATTGGCACATTTCATATGAATTGGTTCTGGAGATTTTAGGCACATTTCAAAATCATTCTTCTTCAAACTCTCAATCACACAAAAAAAAAAAACAAAAGTTCGAATTTTTTTTCTATAAAACTGAGATAGTTTTACAATTTACACACAGATCAGAGGTTGAATCAACCAAACCATAAAATAAAATTAAATAAAAGGAAAGAAAAATTGAAAAAGAAAAGCAGGTCTTGAAACTAGACAGGGAAAATACAAATACCTTTAGATTTCAATCGATCGAAGAACGGATGAAGGAGGAAGATCTGGGCTAAAAACTGATCGATGAACGCACGAATCGATGGTCACTGTCGCCGTACGGTGCGAGTCGCCGTCGTGTTCTGGAATCTGGATCGCCATTCAAGTGATGAAGTGAGAAGAGAAACAGAGAAAAAGAAATCTGAGATTCTGAGAAATGACCGACAGACCGAGTGAGAAGAGAAAATGAGAAATCAGAAATCAGGGAGTCGATCGTTGGGTTTTTTTTTATATATATAGCGGTGAACCGGTTTGAACCGGTGACCCAGTGATGGGTCGAACGGTTCACCGGTTGAACCGCCCGGTTCGGACGGTTTGTCATTTTTAGCATGGTTTTGTGTTTGAAACGGGTTGGTGGGTTCGACCGGACCGTTCCTTGGACCGGTCGACGGTTGAACCGTCCAGTCCGGTCCGGTTTTGAAAACATTGGTTTCTGTAAGTGTTTACAAGTTTTATTTTTCTACTACTGCATTCTATGGTTTTACAGTATTCTGCTCCTGTTTTTGTAAATTTATTTTATTGCTTTCCTTTTGAAACCATTTCTGTTTTTTGTAAGTTTTTCCTGTAACTTTCTGTTTCTATTTTTTGTAAAACAAAAACAACAGATTATGTTTTTTTAAAACAGTTTCTAATTTTTTCTTTCATTTGAAAAAACTGATTTAATAAATTCAGATTAACAGGAAGTGTCAGAGATACGCATGCTTTATTACCGTTTTAGATTGGGAGGTAAGTTAGACAAATTTAACTTCTCTTCAATCCCAAACCTTGTCCATCTTGATCTTGCTGGCAATGGATTCCATGGGAGCATACCATATCAAATAGGCGTTGTTTCCAAACTCAAATTTCTCAATTTGTCCGGTAATGATCTCTCTGGTGAGATACCTCTTTCGCTTACTAGTTGCACCAGATTGGTTGTTCTAGACCTAAGTTCAAATTTGCTTGTTGGTCCACTCCATCCGGCTCTTGGTCGCTTGTCCAACTTAATACATTTGGATTTCAAGTACAACATACTCAGTGAACCAATCCCGTCAAGTCTTGGTTTCTTGTCCAATTTGATATTTTTGTATTTCACTAACAACCAACTAAGTGGATCAATTCCATCTGCTCTTGGTCAATTGTCCAACTTGGCCATTATAGATTTGAGTTAGAACCAATTCAATGAATCAATCTTGACAAATCTTGGTCACTTGTCAACTTGACCAATATGGATTTCAGTCACAACCAACTCAGTGGATCAATCCTGTCAATTCTTGGTTACCTGTCCAACTCGACCTATATGGATTTCAGTTACAACCAACTCAGTGGAAAGATACCTTCCATACTCGGAAGTGTCCATATATCATACTTGAATCTCTCTTGCAATAAACTATCTTGCATCATTCCCATTCTCCTGGCAATATAAGTTCCATTGACTTATCATACAATGGTTTTAAGGGTCCAATTGCAGAGGATTTTTTGTTTAAGTTTTATTATCCCTGGGCATTTATTGGCAACCAAGATTTATGTGATGGTAAAGATTTTCCTTCTTGTCCAAAACGAAATGAATTCCTTCTCTATATCCCAATTTTTCCTCCTATCATAGTTTTTTGTGCCTATTGTATCCCTGGACTTTTCTCACGACATAAGGTTAAAAATATTCAATCAGAGGCAAGAGTGACAAAGCATGGAAATGCATTTTCAATATGGAATTACAATGGAACAATTGCATATGAAGACATTATTGAAGCAGCAAAGGACTTTGACATCAAATACTGCATTAGAACCGGGGGCTATGGTAGTGCCTACAGAGCACAACTAGCTTGTGGAAAAGTAGTAGCATTGAAGAAACTTCATCATTTGGAAGGAGAAGTTCCAGCTTATGATAAAAGTTTTAGGAATGAAGCACGCATTTTGTCAGAAATAAAACATCGAAACATTGTGAAGCTTTATGGGTATTGTCTGCACAAGGGATGCATGTTTCTGATTTATGAGTTCATGGAGAGGGGAAGCCTATTTTGTATCTTGAGGGACGAAACTGAAGCTGTGGAAGTAGATTGGATGAAGAGGGTGAATATAGTGAAAGGCATTGCCCATTTCTTGGCTTGCATGCATCACGATTGCACCCCACCAATTCTTCACCATGATTTATCAAGCAACAGCATTCTACTGAATTCAAATTTGGAATCTCGTGTCTCTGACTTTGGCACCGCTAGATTGCTAGATCCTGATTCATCCAATCAAACCATAATGGTCGGCACTTATGGATATATTGCTCCAGGTATATTACAAGTACTATTTATTTTCCCTTCCTTTCATATAAACAGTAGTTTGACTCGATTAGTGATATACTTTTTAGTTTTAGGTGTACTATAAAATAATCTAGTAGTGTGTATATATCACCACTAATATCTTGCCATCATGTAGGTAATATGTTATTTTTGTATCTTATAAAATCAAAACATCTTGTCCAAATAGTAGAATATCGTTGACCTGATCCGTGGTCCGTCTGTGAACTAGGTCAATGACAAAACATATATTTCTTCTTATGACTGAAAAATTCTATAACATATGTGACAGTCATATCATATGATTTTTTCCTTTTCCTTGTTAAGTGAGGAAAATAAAGTTGTTAATGTCTTCTTACAAATTTTTTTATTGATGCAGAACTTGCCTTTCCTATGGTTGTGACTGAAAAATGTGATGTTTATAGTTTTGGGGTAGTCGCGTTAGAGACAATAATGGGAAAGCATCCGGAAGAACTACTTTCCTCATTATCATCATCATCATCTGCACAACATATAATGCTAAAGGATGTCTTGGACTCGCATCTTCGGCCTCCCTTGAATCAATTGGTTGCTCAGAATGTGGTTCTTGTTATTACATTAGCACTACCATGTATCCGTCCAAATCCCAAAGCTCGACCAACAGTGCAAAATGTCTCTCAAGAGTTTCTTGGTCGAATACCACCTTTACCACAACCTTTGTTTGCTATTGCAATATTGCAACTGATGGATCAAGAAATATATATTTCATGAATGAAAATAAGGTACGGTAGATTATGAATTTCTTTATTTAGCAGATTGAGTAAATCATTCATTGTATATGTAAGTTTGCAGTTTGAAGTAAACAAATATAAAACTAACCTAAGACGATTGTACAAGGACCTATTTGGCAGTTTCTGCACTTCTATTTTTGCATTTGCATTTACCAAAGTTATATCAAAAAATGTACATAATCATTTGGTCTTGTTCTTCAAATGAGGAATGCTAACATCAATCACAAGTGTCCATACTCGTAATCTAAATAGTGCGCTCATGACTGACATTAACATTTCTCTTTTCAAATATAATATATAATAATGCAACATAAATGATATTTTTTTTTCTTTTGAGGGAAACAAACAAAACACAAAACCCCTTCTGTCATGTTGTAACTACTCCAATGGGTCAACCCAAATTGAGGGGCTAGAAGCCCCCTTGAAAATTTATCATTTCTGCCCTAGTGAATTCTGTATTTGATACCATCACTTGAACATAACAAGGGATATTAGCTGAACTAGAGGACTGGATATTTGCAGTATGGAATACTTAAATCCAATTTCAGCAGCTAAAAGATGCACAAATAATCCAAACTCAAACCCCAGACGGTATTCTCTACTGAGAGCTCAAGAAACAAAGGCTTACTTTTGCCAACTTCCATCTGCCTCCATCTTGATAGGAAAAATGCACCATAACACTTGAATATGCATTAATGAGATTTTTTTTCTTGAGGAAAAAAAAAACACAGAACTATGGACGGAAGGCGAGAACATATGCAGTCAAGTTTTGATGTTCAAAACAAACTATAAGCCACACAAGAGTGCCGTCACCAGAAGTTCTCACCCATCAATCACCTCTGCACTAGCAGAGCCCACCCTCTCAGTGCACTCACCTCTCCAAAAGAACAAACCGGCATCAACTTCAGAGACCCGCCCTGGCATTTTTCAGCTTTATAAAATAATTTCATTCCCTTGACATAGAAAATATGGGGAAAGGAAAAGAAAATGGGGAAGATGAGGAAGATGAGGATGGAAATGAGCTCAATGTTCTGGTTGTCTGACAATAGGCTTGGGTGACCGATGAGGATGGTTTTGGTGATATGGAGAGACATGTGGACCATTTGGTATGGAGAGGACTCCTGGTTGGTTGCCCATTCTTTGGTAGCAATCCTGCCTGCCCTCTAATGCCATGTCTAGCAGTCAGGTTGATCCCTGCACGCTCAGCCTGCATGGCTTGGAAATAGGACGAAGAACACGCCATATCCTTCAGGTTGGGCAGAGGCTTCAGGGCTTCAACAACTTCACTCATCAGAGGCCTGGCTTTAGGGTCACGAGTAAGGCAATGGGCGGCCAACTGAGCTGCTTTCTGTGCACCTTTGATTGAGAAGCGACCTTCAAGGCGGGGATCTATTAGTCGGTAGAACCTTCGCCTCTCTCCAAGATGTGGTCGTGCCCATTCTACCAGGTTATGCTCCCCATTTGGTCGGTTTTTGTCCATGGATCTTCGGCCAGTCAACACTTCAAGTAAAACCACCCCAAAGCTGTAGACATCACTTTTTGATGTCAGATGTCCTGGCACAAAATGGATCATATTAGATATAGATGGCTACAACAGGAAATTACCTTACATAGTCATTCGTGCTGCATCTTCCACAAATTTAGAGCAGAATATCAAAATGGGTTTGAGAAACAAACAAAAAAAATATACGTGCCAGAGAAGCTTTAAAAAGCCAATCTTGATGCAAACAGCGCTCTGATTTCTGCGCTTTTAATGCACAATAGTAGGTCCAGTAGTCTGTATTGACAAATGAACCTAATCTAACTAAAGAGTTTTCAACTATGAATTTCATATGATTTCTTGCCTTTTGATTTCACTCGAGTCTTCAAATTTAAATCCCACTTCTTGGCATCCAATCATAGCAAGGCCCTAATTCAAAATCTCTCATATGAACAAGCTTATCAATAACAAACCAAGAGGCAACTACAATAAAGATCATAGCTACACCTCTCTTAATGCTCAAGAGTTCTACTTATTGATTAGAGTTCTACCAAGTGTAGGAAGACACTTGTCTGCCCATGACAAAACGTATAGTTCAATTCCATCAATCAATTAGATGAAGCCATTATTACTACAACTTAATAATCCAAAGCTACATCATTGTTGTAGGTCACATGTAAACATAGCAATTGAAACAATTAAAAACTATGTAAAATGCATTATATTGCGGCTCAATCTTATTCTAGGTATTATTGCTTTCATAGTTTAGTGAGGGTATAAATTTACAAAAGTGACCCCCTTTCACATTGATTAGAACATTCACATTAAATTGAGAGAAAATGATAATTTGGAAATTTCTTAATACATAATACATTGACTTTTCAAACTGGACTCAAATTTTAGGACATCCCAATCAATTGGATTGAAGGGAATATTTTTTTGTAGTTGGCCTACAACTCTTGCCATAAAGGCAAGCACTTACCCCTTTGTATTAGTATATCATTCATTCTCACAGTATACTTTTTATTTCTATATGTACGCAAATAATTTTCTATCTATTTTGAAATTGTCAATGTTCTTTTCTTCTTTAATCAGTACCAAAATGGAACCCGAGACCACCATCCCATCCAACATATGGCGCAACCACTGTGCTATCACAGCAATTGTAAAATTGTCAAATGTCATTTATGATTCACAGTAAATACCATTTGCCATTTGAGAAAAGACATAGTTCATAACATGAAATATTGGTTTGACAACTATGGTTGAGAGCAAGTTAATGGCAAGAGGAGAAAGACACCTAAAAAGGATCACTGATAAATTGCGATGCATTCAATTAAAGCCTAATATAAAGGAAAAAACAGCCAATCAGAAAATCCAGTCCAGATATCTTCGGAACCATTTGCATCACATAGTGTGACACATCTTGGAAGATGTAATTGAATGAGAGAACCATCAAAAAAGAGAAATGCTTGATTAAGAGAGAGAAAGTTACGATAATGTGATTCGGGTCAAAGGAATGATAATTTTTTAACCTAGCAGAAATTAATATTAGTCACAAGAGCACGTGTAAAATGTCGGTTACATGAGAGAGAGAGAGAGACGATAATGTGATTCGGGGTCAAAGGAATGATAATTTTTCAACCTAGCAGAAATTAATATTAGTCACAAGAGCATGCGTAAAATGCCAGTTACATGAGAGAGAGAGAGAGAGAGAGAGAGAGAGAGAGAGAGAGAGAGTTTAATCATAGTCACCTGTCATCACATACTCTGGGGCTGCATAGCCATATGTTCCCATTACCCGAGTAGATACATGTGTCTTGTCTCCCTCTGGCCCATCTTTGGCAAGTCCAAAATCAGAAAGCTTAGCATTGTAATCCTGGTAGAAGGGGGAAAAAATAAGAGAAGTAAAATAATAGTAATAATAATAAGACGGGATAAAAATACAGTTTCATTGTATGGTTCAAGAATTTGAGCCACGTACTGCATCTAAAAGGATGTTAGAGGTTTTAAAATCTCGATATATAACAGGCCTTTCAGCTTCCTCATGAAGAAATGCAAGACCTTTTGCAGCACCTAGTGCAATTTTCATTCTGATGGACCAAGGAAGAGGCAGGGACCCTGTGCACAGAACATGTTTGTCATCGAGCAACACTAGAATTAGTAATCTGAGATTTTAAACCATATGATACTGTGGAGGGGGATAATAAAAAAGAAAATGGAAGAAGAGGGGGGGAGAGACAGACAGAACAAATATGTTTGATATTGTTAATATGCGTTGTTAGAGAATTGGTAATCTGAGATAAGAAGTTAAAAACACTACTAATAATCACAATAATAGTGATTAAAACAATCCAACCATGTGATACTGTGGAGGGGGAAAGAAAAAAAGAAAATGGAGGGGGGGGGGGGTGAGAGAGAGAGAGAGACAGAGAGAGAGAACAAATATGTTTGATATTGCATGTTAGAGAAGTTTATATGCCTAGCTCTGATACGAAGTTGAAGTTTTGATATGGAAATTAGAATTGAAAGTAAAGAGGAGAGAAGAAAAGAGTAGAGAAGACCGAGAGAGATTAGTAGTAAAGATTTTGAGCATCCATAATATCCTTCTGCCCTACACCTTATATATTTATACTAACAAGATAGAAAAATACAATAATACCCCTAGAAACAAACTAAAAAGAGTACTTCTCTAAAATGCATAACAGCACAAGTATATTTACTCCAGTAGTGCTTATATGCATATGATCATGTGAAAGTTGCTGCTAAAAAGGGAAGAGGGGGACCACTTCTGAGTTAGATTACCATGCTACAGTAATCAGTGGGATGCACATTCGGTGAATGTCAATCCCTTGAACAGCTCTTTCAAGCCAAGAAAATTGATGACAAGGCAATTTGCTTAAATTCAAATCACCACGGGGCTGAAAAGTGAAAACCATGCTTGAAGCTCAGTTGACAATGCTCCTCAAAACAACTCAATAAGGGAGTATCAAAACGAACACCCCCCCCCCCCCTTTCTTTTGTAGACACACAAAGTGGAAAAGAAAAAGTTAAAATGCATTGAAATGTTAATATAACTTCCTTTAAAAACCTAGTAACTTAAAAAGTAATGTTTTCCCTCATCATTCAAGCCAAGAAAATTGATGACAAGGCAATGTGCTTCAATTAAAATCACCAAAGGGCTGAAAACCATGCTTGAAGCTCAGTTGACAATGTTCCTCACATCAACTCAATAAGGGAGTATCAAAACGAGCCCCCCCCCCCCTCTCTCTCTCTCTCTCTCTCTCTCTCCCCCACATCAAAAGTAGAAAAGAAAAAATTAAAATGCAGTGAAATGTTAATATAACTTCCTTTAAAAAACTAGTAACTTAAAAAGTTATGTTTTCCCTCATCATTCAAGGAGCATTTGAAGGGGGAAGATAGAGCATATTTTCCCTATCATCACCTGCATACCATTCTTTGTGAAGCAAAATCTTTTCTTATAGCTTAAAAAAATAGAAACCTTCTGCCTTTATGCATTAGTTCTTGAAAATCACCTTGCTTTCTCCATTTACTATACTTGATAAAACAAAAATCCTCAAGGCAAAGCCCCTCAAATGGTAGATGCTCCCCCTGGTTTATATGAGACAATAAGAACACGCCACCTAAGAAAGGACTCTTGTCGAAGGGTTTTTATTGGAAAATGATATGGCACTAAAAGGTCCCCTTGAAGGTAGCATTCTTGCCTGGAAAGAAGTGTCAAAAGCTATTTCAACCATTAAATACCTTAGAAAGACAAAGTACTATTACATGCTAAGAAGCACGGACACGAGACATGGATACGACATTACACCGCACGGAATTTTTCAAAAAAGTAAGAAACGGACACATTGAATAATATATATTTATTTTTATATGTATGATCGTGAAATTTAATTCTAATATTATTTCAATTGATCTCAAGACTACCTATCAAAAATTACATCAATAATAAAAAACTTTTGATGACATATTTTATTAAGTTGATTCATAAAAAACTAATACCTTGTGTGATTAGAAGATTATGGGTGTTCAAGGAGAGTCGCCGGGCGAGCTCTTCCAAATAGTTGAAAGGGGCCTAGGTGTGATTAGAAGATTATGGGTGTTGAGATGGAATCTAGAATGGATCTGCAATACCTTGGAGACACTATCGACAGGAAAACGCAGAGTAGTGTTTCCCCTTGGCGTACACGGGCGAAATCGAAGCCTCTTCCTGTCGCAAGGAGCAAACCGCAGAGGGAGTTACATGCGACTTTAAGGTCAATTTCCGAGGGGGATCCGACTCTTATTTTTGCCGGAAGATAATGTGAAAGGTGGATGGTCAATCTATGCCCAAGCCTTCAGATTGCTAGGGCTATCAATTCCGCGAACAGCTACGATCCTTACGAGGTCGTTCTTGGATGCCAGCAGAATCGGCGATTGGCCGGTGGAACCTGTCTTGGTGGAGCCGCACCCCTCCAATGTTCTTGAAGACATCGAGATCCACATGGATTCGTGCGAAAGTCGAATCAACCATCCCCGCCAATGCTTAATCGACAGATTCGGCGACATGAACACCCCGGTCCCAGATAAGTTAAAAATTTAGAAATGGGCCCATAAGCACTGGGGGATTCAAGCCGGACTAAAGATCCTCGACTTGAACGGTGCTTGGTTTCTCTTTGAGCTGCCGTCGGTAGAGGAGACTACCAGAATTCTTAATCGCAAAAACTGGATTTTCGAAGGGATGCCAGTGACTCTGCAACCTTGGTCTCCATTGAGGTGCTGCTCGGAGCCGAAAGAAGATGGATCAACCTGGCTAAGGTTTATGGGCCTTCCAGTCTTCTTTTGGAGTACGGAAGTCTTTCGTGCCATGGGAAATCGATGCGGCCAATTCGTGAAACCGGATGAAGCCACTAGCCGAGCGCCACCACCTAAGATGGGCAAGAATCTTGGTAAGAGGCCGATCGGAAAATATTCTTGCCTCTATCAGCATTCGATGCAGGTTCCAGGTCATTCTGGATTCCTGATATGGTCGAAAGCTGGGCCGTCGTGCCATGACGTTGATCCTAGTACGGCCGGATGTTGCAGTAACGATCGGAGAAGTCAGAAGGGAAGATTGGGGAGCCCACGCGCCAGGAGCGCGTCCAGTCTCTCTCAACCACTCTGTCAGAGGAGGTTTACGTGGCGCCCGAAGGAGAGTCCTCGCCTCATCTAGTACAGGAAATCCATATTTGAATTTCAAATATCGCACGCCTAGGAGAGAGTCACGTGCCGAATGGAAGGCTCCAAAAGGTCAGTGCATTTGGGGTTATAAGGGCTCTGGTATTTCCTTTACTAATCGTATTGGGCCAAATGGGTTGGGTCGTCACTTAAAGGAAAGGAACCTTAGAAGCCGATCGGGCCAGCTTCTTACGCATGGGGCCTCAGCTAATGGGCTGGATAGAAGGCGCCCTCTTACAGCCCAAAGAGAAGGGTGTCTTAAAGGAAGGAATGGGCCGGCCCAGGTTCATGCTGCTGCAAACCAGCCCAGTTCGGGGCGCACCACTACGCAGGAGAATGCTTTTAAACAGATCTCAGCTTCTGGAAATGAAACAGATACGACAATAATTGCTTTTGACGAGATTTACAGAGGCATTGCTTCAGGGAAGGAAAAGAACAAGGAAAGAAAAGAAAAGGAGACAGCGGCAGCGCGAGTGGACACCATATCAGCATGGCAGCTTGGCAACTTTAATGGATGGAGGAGGCCAGCCCAATTGGAAGTAGGCAAGTCCTATTCGGGGCGTAATGCAAGACCGACAAGGCATGGGACCTCATCTACTCCCCCCTCTTCTTTGACAATTCCTGAAGCAGTCGTACAGAGGAAGGTTCCTGCGCTCATAGTCTCCCCAGGAGGCCTGGGACAGAAAAGAAGAAAATCAGGGGAAGTTCAGTGAAACAGAAAGCACCAGCGGAGGGTTGTTCAGAGTGGCAAGACTCTGACCGTAGCAGCCTGATGGACGAACGGGAATTTCTTCAGCATTTAGAAAGTAGTTACTGTTCAGATCCCTTTAAACATCAGTGGGAAGCAGAATGCTCTTTTGCTACAGAAGCTGAACTGAATCTAGTTCAGGACATAAACCCTGGCAGTGAATCAAGTGGGCGAAGTGGCTTTGCGAAATCAGGTTCTATCGGAGAACCTAGAAGATTACCATTCGTTAGCAATGGTACTGCCGTCAGAATATGCCAATGCCTCCACCCAGATTCAAGAGGTGCCATCCGTAGCGTTCCTATATCAACAACAGACCATAACAGATGACTAGGGTGCTCCGAAAAATGGGAAAGGTGAGTAAAATTCTACGGAGTTCCGTGTGCAGGCTTTGAGGACTGCATGATGGAGTTATTTAGAGAAATTGTGTTGTGTAATTCCCTGTCTAGACCCAGTTCTAGCATTGCTACCGTGACAGACAAGGAGAATAAGTCAGCAAAACGCCTAAGAAGAGTAATGAAAGAGCTGTCATGTTCGATCAATTATGGGGGCAGGAAGGAGATGGAGGTTCTTTCTAATGGTATTGAAAAGATTTAGTTTCTATGCATTTAAAAATCTTATCATGGAATGCGAGGGGTTTAAATGCTCCGGACAAGCGATCAGTTATCAAAGGATTGTTACAAGAATGGAGGCCTACAGTTATATGCTTTCAAGAAACTAAAATGGGGAGTATTTCGAGAACTTTTATTCGATCCATTTGGGGGTCCAGATGGATTAAGTGGGCTGCACTGGATGCCCAAGGCACGTCAGGAGGTATTTTAGTGGCATGGGACTCACGATTGATCAATTGTGTTGAGCATAAAGTGGGAGAGTTCTCCATCTCTTGCAAGTTTATCTTGATATCCAACTCTCTCGAGTGGGGTTTTTGTGGCACCTACGGGCCAGTGGTTAATGGTGTTGGGGGTTTATTTTGGGATGAGCTGCAATCGTCGCTTTCTTCCTGGCAAGTCCCTTGGTGTATAGGGGGGGATTTCAATGTTGTTCGGAATTCGGATGAAAGATTAGGGGGTGGAAAGCTGACTTCGGCTATGAGGAGTTTCAACGAGTTTATTAATTCCCAAAGTCTGGTGGATTTCAATCTGGAGGGAGGTCGATTCACTTAGTACAGAGGAGGTCATCAGTCGGCTATGTCTCGTTTGGATAGATTTTTGGTATCTCACAACTGGGAGGATGTCTTTCCAGGCATCTCCCAAAAGTGTCTCCCGAGGCCTTGTTCTGATCATCATCCCATCATGCTACACTGCGGGGGTTTTAGCGCAGAAAAGAGTCCCTTTAGATTTGAGAACATGTGGCTTGAATTTGATGGCTTTGTGGAGTTGGTGAAAAATTTGTGGGATTCTTATATTGCAACTGGGTCTCCAAGCTTTTGTCTCGCCAGAAAAATGAAGTTCCTTAAAGCTGATCTAAAAAAATGGAACCATGAGGTTTTTGGGTCAATTCAGGCTAGGAAGCAGTCTTTGCTGAACAACCTGTTGGAGCTGGATAGGGAGGATTAGCTGGGCTCTCTTTCTGCTGAAAAAAGGATTGAGAGAGAAGGCTTGAAGGGTCAGATTGGGAAGATTCTCAAGATGGAGGAGATCCTTTGGAGGCAGAAATCTAGGGCCATTTGGCTTAGAGAGAGAGACCGCGACACTAAATTCTTTCACAGAATGGCTTCTACTCACTTCAGAAAGAATAACATCTCCTCCCTTGTTGTTGATAATCAAGTTCTCACTGAGGAAAATTCCATTAGAAAAGGCATTGTTGATTTCTTTTCTAGCCTTTACTCGGAGCCTCACAGTTGGAGACCTGGGGTGGATGATCTGTGTGTGGAAAGATTGAATGGGGATGATTCCTCTAAGTTGGAGATCCCCTTTTCGAAGATGAAGTGGTGAGAGCTTTAGAGGCATGCAATGGGGATAAAGCTCCAGGGCCTGACGGATTCACTATAGCTTTTCTCAAAAAATGTTGGGGTGTTCTGAAAGTGGACATTATGGCAGTCTTTGAAGAGTTTCACAGGGAGGGAGGTTTTGAGCGTAGTCTCAATGCCTCTTTCATTGCCCTTATTCCTAAAAAGGAAGGAGCCATTAACATCAAGGATTTTCTTCCTATAAGCCTTGTGAGCAGCGTTTACAAGCTGATTGTAAAGGTCCTCTCCTTAAGGATGAAGAGGATTATGGGCAGTATCGTTTCTTCCAGCCAGCATGCTTTTGTGGAGGGTCGACAAATTTTGGACGCGGCTCTCTCCGCTAATGAATGCATTGATTCTAGGAGAAAGCAGAAAAGGAAGGGTCTTGTTTGCAAACTGGATATTGAGAAGGTTTTTGATCATGTTAACTGGAGCTTTTTGATGAGTATGCTGGCAAAGATGAGCTTTGGGGCCAAATGGAGGAAGTGGATACAGTCATGTATATCCACAGTCTCCTTTTCCGTTCTCGTCAATGGCTCCCCTGCGGGTTTTTTCTGTTTTTCTAGAGGGTTGAGGCAGGGAGATCCTCTATCCCCCTGCCTCTTCGTGATTGTTATGGAGGCTTTGAGTCGTTTTCTGTCTCGTGCGAAGGAGGTTGGTCTCGTTAAAGGTTTTCAGTTGCGGGACAACAAAGGCAGTGGAGTTGATATTTCCCATCTTTTGTTTGCTAATGATACCATCATTTTCTGTGACCCTTCAGTCCGCCAACTTCGTTTTATCCGGTGCATTCTTGTTTACTTTGAAGCTTTATCAGGTTTGCGGATCAACCTTGCAAAGAGCAGCATTACTCCGATTGGCTTGATCCATGAGTTGGATTTGTTAGCCAACACTCTGGGTTGCAGAGTGGGCAGCTTTCTCTCGGTTTATCTGGTTCTCCCTGCTGGGCGCTACCCCGCGTTCCGTTGGAGTATAGGATCCTGTGATTGGAAGGTTTCTCAGCAAACTGTCCGGATGGAAAGCCCAACTCCTGTCCAAGGGAGGCAGACTCACCCTGGTCAAAAGCACCCTGGCAAATCTCCTAACCTATTTCATGTCTCTTTTCCCTATTCCGAAGACTGTGAGTAGAAGACTTGAGAAGATTCAGAGGAACTTCTTATGGGGTCATGAAGGGGAGAGCAAAAAGATCCCCCTAGTTGCTTGGAATAAAATTAAGAAGCCGGTGACTCACGGGGGTTTAGGGGTAAAAGACTTGGGTATTTTCAATACAGCCCTTTTAGGGAAATGGTTATGGAGATTTGGGGAAAGAAATGGGGAGCTTTGGCGGGAGATCATTGCTGCTAAGTATGGGTGTGATTCTGGAGGTTGGTGCACGGGCAGTGTGGAGGGGTCAAAGGGATGTGGTCCCTGGGCCTACATTAGAGACGGATGGTCAGCTTTCATGGTAAGATGCTGCTTTGTCCTCGGAAATGGTGGTAGGGTGAAGTTTTGGAATGACGTCTGGACTGGGGACGAGTCATTGAGGGCAAAATTTCCTAGATTATACAGCCTGGCTAGCAATAAAGAAGCTTGGGCTAGTGAGTGTTTGGAGAAAGTCGGGAACAAGCTTATCTGGACTCCCCGATTTATGAGAGATTTTTTCAATTGGGAACTAGAAGAGATGGGTTCTTTCCTTCGTTACCTCAATGATTTCTGGGCTATGGAAGACAGGGAGGATAAGAGAGATTGGAGGCCGGATAAGAAATCATTTTTTGTCTGATCCTTCTATAAAAGTATGGTCGATTCGAATAGCTCTCCCTTTCCTTGGAAGCTCATTTGGTATGCAAAAGTCCCCCCTAAAGCTTCTTTTTTTGCTTGGGAAGTTTCTTGGAAGACAATTTTAACGACGGACGATCTGAAGAAAAGAGGCTTTCTTTTGGCTAGCAGATGCTATCTTTGAAAGAACGAGGAGGAAAGGATGGATCACTTGCTCATCCACTGTCATGTCTTATGGAGCTGTTGGAATATTATTTTGCTCTGCTTAGATTCTCATGGGTTATGTCAGGCTCAGTAAAAGATCTCTTGTTGGCTTGGGAAGGATGCAATCTTCCAAAGGAGGTTATGAGTGTTTGGAGAATGACCCCTATTTGTCTCATGTAGAGTATCTGGACTGAAAGGAACAACCGTGTTTTTAAAGACTTGGAGCTCTCTACTCCTCTCTTTAAGGATATTTTTTTTGCGTTTACTATTTTTTTGGGCCAAAGAAGCTATTCCTGTAAATGTCTCTTCTTTTGTAGATTTTTTGGATTCTCTAAAACAGATGTAAGCTTTTGGAGTTTTTGCCCTTGATGCCCTTCTTGGGCACCATTATATATACAATCTTTACTTATCAAAAAAAAAACTAATATAAATTTTTTTGATTTAATTTAGTGATATAAAATAACTATATTTGTTAAGTACACAAATTAAAAATTAAATATATGAATTATTATTATTATTATTATTTGATCCAACAAATAATAAAGAAGAATCACAAACGAGGTATCAAGAAAAGAGGAATTTATTTATTTTAGATTTTTAAATAATATAAATTAATGAATTTAATAAATGGTATCACAAAATTATTAATATCAATAAAAATAAAACTAATATTAACAAAAGTTATGGGAGAGGGAGTGACGCATGGTAGGAGAGGAAGGGGGGGGGGGGTGTTTAATACATCAACAAAATTGTATTTATTATTCAAAGACAAAACATAATGGAGGGTGGTTTAAAGAGTCAGGAACTTTCCTGAGAGGTAATCATCGTGCGCACATGAGAGGTTGTCTCTCTCACAATCGAGGGAAGAAGAAGATGTTTGACGGTCGTCGATCTCACACAATCAGAGGTAGGTTGTCTCCCTTTGATTCTTCCGTCCTTAATCAAATTTTTGTTTTTGAATATTCGTCTTCTTCACCAGTGCGTGTCCGGAATTTTGAAAAAAAAAAAAACAGATAATCAATTTTAACGTGTTGGACATGTGTACGAGTCCCAAACGTGTCTGACACCGACACCCTGGCCTCAGGGACGTGTCCGTGCTTCTTAGGGATTTGTGGAGCCTTTTTCACATGAGAGTGGTTAAGTCCCTAAAAAGTACGGACACTCTATTTTAGCTCACGTGTCCGTGTTGGACACCGACACTCTCGAACACTTGAATCATGGATGTTGATGATTAAATGAAAAAATTCTTTAATTTTTATTTAATGACTTTGTTATTTTAATATCTTAATAATATTTTTTAAATTTGTATATTTTATTATGCCAAGTTTAATTGAAATAACATTAGGTTTTATTATATGGTCATATAAAAAATTTATATATATTCAACGTGTCCCTAACGTGTCCGTGTCCTACTTTTTTTTAGAAATAACGTGTCTGAGTGTCCATGTCGTGTCGTATCCATGTCCCGTGTCCGTATCCGTGCTTCTTAGTTTGCATGTAAAGGGGAGTATGGGAAAGTCTCGTGACTTAACCACTTCTCCATTGTGTGAGTATTAGGGACTTGTGGAGCCTTTTTCCTTCCCCTTTTTTTTCTTTTGGCTCTCGAATTTTATTATTATTATTATTTGTTTTTTGGGTTTTGGGGGTGGGGGCATTGTCCATGATGTAGAACATTTGGAAGGAAAGGAATAGACAATCTTTAAAGGGGCTGGAGTATAGAATACAATGACAAAGTTGAAGTTTTTGGCATTGAGTCTTCAATGTCTGTAGAGTCATGCCTCACATATGACAAAAAAAAGTTGCTCTCCATCTGCAACCCCCTCTCGAGCCCATCAACAAATTAAAAACCAACCATGGCTTAGTCCACATCACCCTCAAATAAAGTGAAGACTCCACAACACCTAAGTCGTCCAGTGAAGTAAAAGATGACCATCTCCTCATTTGCTCTACACATATAACACTAATCAGCCATCTAGTTGCCCTTCAAATTATCAATAGTGATGATAGCATCTAAAGTTGTTGAAAGTCACCATAAGAATGGGTTTAATGTGCCATAAACACGTCCATAGAAAGTTTGGTCCCCCTTCCAAAGACAAAGCTTCATAAAAAGAACAAACAATGAAGACTCCATTGGCAGCTGCCATCTCATCAAATCCCCCACTCCATTGATATTGGACTCCAAAAGCCATCCCAAAGAAGTCCAATATTGAATCTAACTCAGTCCTAGAAGGCTCTCCTAAACCTTGGAAAGCACATTACCTTCATTAACTGAAAGAGCATAGAAACTCACAACGGAGACACCTTTCTCGAAAGTATTTTGAAACAACTTAAATCTATCCTTTAAGGCCACCTCCCCACACCAAATGCCACACCAAAATTTGACCTGAAGACCATTCCAACCACATAACAGATCTCAGAAGAAAATTTCCCATATCCCTTTAACAATGATGCTCTTCCAAAGGCCAACAACATGCGCTATCCCCACCTCACTCAATGCCCAACCACCCAAGAGCTACCATAGTTTTCTTCCACCACCTTGCATATCCCTCACTTTAGCAAACCTCAGCAACCATTTGCCAATCAGAACTGGTTGAACACCCTCAACTTTTTAATGCCAATCCTCCCCCTTATAGGACAGCACACTCTTATCACTCCCAACCAGATGGTACTTGGTTTCATCACCCAAACCACCCATAAATATATCCTTTTGAGCCGCCTTTACACAGACAATGGAATGTTCAAAAGAGACAAAATAGGAAGAAGTCGACATTGTATTCTAGATAAGGGTAAGCCTTCCCCAATTTGAGAGAAGCATCCTCTAGAACCTTTGTACAACAGTATCCCCCACCATTTTAGCATTGAAGGAAGACCCGAGTAATAAATGAAAAATGAACCGACTTTACGGCCCAACACTTCAGCTAAAGTCTCCACTTGTATCAAATTCACTATAGTCTAAAGATTTCTTCAAAACAATCACATATCTCAAATACCTCAATCGGTTCTCACCCATCCTACAAAAGATGACGGTATCACCGGCAAACAACAAATGAGCAATAGACAAATGCATTCGCTCCCTATCCCCCCTACCACAAATCCCTCCAAGAAAAACCCCTTGACTACCCTCCTCAACAATATGCTCAAAGCCTCCATCACAAGAATAAAGAAAAGTGGGGAAAGCGGATATCCTTGTTCCAAACTCCTAGAGCTGGGAAAAAAGAAAAATCCTCAAAAGAGCTATTCACCAAGACCAAAAATCTGACTTTGGAAATACAAGCCTCTCCACCTCCACACAAGCCAACCTTTCCCATCACATACAACAGGAAGCCCTAATTGACGTAATCTTGAGAAATCTCAATATCTAATTTGCAGGCAACCCTAGCCACCGCCCCCCCCACCCCCCCCCCCAAAAAAAAAAAAAGAACTAAAACTAAAACCCACATGTTCATTAGTTAGAAGCACGGGATCCAAGATTGGCCTTCCACAAACAAAAGCATTTTGCCTACAACATGACACCTCCAACCTCCCTTTTAAGCGTCAAAGACAAAACTTCAGCCAATAATTTATATAAACTTCCCACCAAACTAATTGGACTAAAGTCTCTGTCATCCTCTGCTCCCTTGTTCAAAAGCATTAGTGTTGCATATCTATGTTACATTTCCCTATTTGATCACATTTAAAAATTTAACTTTCCACTCCAAAAGCATACTAGTGAAATTCACTTCTACTTTAGAGAGAGAGAGAGAGAAATTCTTTTCTAATAACATTATTACAAGTAATAATGTTTGTTCATGCAATGTTGTCCTGCATGTTCTCTTACCATAATGGATGCAAGAAAAGTCAAAACAATGATAACTCATGTCAAGAACAACTCAAGAGAGCATAACCAAACTTCAGGGACATTATACAACGAGCAAACTGCAGATATCGGAATAATGAATAATACAAGCCTTATGCGGAAGGGATCATGATGCTTTAGATCAGAATTATAACCATTACAAATGAATGTGAAGATAGTTATTTTCCTAGCAAAGAAAAAATTAATATGCTCGAGGGAAATAAGAACAAGAAAGGAATCTACGTTCTAAGAATAAACTACATATACAGCATAAGTTAGATTCAAATAAATAAACTTTCTGATATCTCCCCACAAAATCATGTAACGAAAGCACACATTTATGATAATATCTACAATATGATATATTTACATAGACTATAAAGTTAAATTAATGGCAAAACAAATGGACAAATTTAAAGGATAATAAGTTTCGGATACATACTTCTAAAAAGGTGATTCTCTAAGCTTCCTCGGGGCATAAACTCATACACAAGCAACCTTTGATCATCCTCGATACAATAACCGATTAATTTAACCAAGTTAGGATGAAGGAGGTCGCCAAGAAAATTTACTTCAGCCTGCCAGATGGGGAACACCCAGAAAAAAAATCAATTATAGGAAAGTGAAGTACAACAAAAATAATATGAACCGAATCTTGGAAATTAGGTGTAAACATGAGGAGATTTCATACAAGCCACTCCTTATGACCCTGAAGTCCATCATGGTTGAGGGTTTTCACTGCAACAGTAAGTCCTGTGCCAGGTTTCACTGGTGTAGTTCCATTCTCATTGATCCAACCTTTGAAAACACAACCAAATCCACCCTCACCAAGGAGACTCTCAGGTCGAAAATTCCTTGTTGCTGACTTAAGCTCATTAAAAGTGAACTTTCGAAGCTGAGAAGCAATTTTCAGCTCCTCGCCTATGTTGGGAGTGGAAGGAGTACTTTCTGCATTGCTAGTGCTTGAAGATGATAAAATTGGAGCGACTGGTTGGTCTCTGCTAGTATCATTTGTAGATTTACTTTCCGCTGTTTTACACACAAAAACACATAACATCATGATATTTAATACATTCATCATTGGCTACCCTGTGCATAGAAGCATCAGTGTTCCTGAGTTTTAACACATTATAGCAAATGCTACAATAGTTGCCAGGAAAGGTTTTTGAAAATTGCCAAATATGATACATACCATTCACTAAATTCACATTTACATATCTATCAGTAAGTATATGCATCAATTATAAATTCATACCAGTGACCCCAAGCTCTCCTTTGCATAAAAGCATTAGTGTTCCTACATTTGACACATCATGGCAAATGCTACATCAATTGACAAAAAGATTCTCGAAAATTACCTAATACAATACATACCATTCGGTACATGCCCATTTACAAATCTATCGGTATGGATATGCATTAATTACAAGTTCATAGTTTTTAGGATCCAAATCAGTAAATTGGAATTGAGAGTTTTAACTTAATGGGCACCCCAGTTACCACATGCACATAACTCAACTCAATAAAGCATTGTCGCATCTATTTGAGATCAGTTACATGAATCCTATCTTACCATTTTACTCTATCAATTGGACTACACATTATCATATCTTTTTTCACTATCTCTAGCAAGTTAATTTTGGTTGCCCCTGCCTCCTAACATGACCTCCGATGTGAACCACGTATCTCTTCCTTATTGGTCTATTTACTAACCTTCATTGTCCGTGTCCATACCACCTTAATCGTATGTGTTACTCCTATTGTCTCACAAATGTGTTCATTTTTAATCTCACATCATCTTAACGTCCTCATTTCGGCCACAATCAATTCATTAACATGTTATTTCTTAGCTGCTTAACATTATGTTCCATGAAACATCGCTAGTTTGATAGTTGTTCTATAAAATTTATTTGTTAATTTTAAAGATATATGTCGATCACACAATAGTCCAAATGCATTTATCTACTTAATCCATGCTACCATAGTTGTTAGTATCTTATTACGATACATTACGATATGGACATAAGACGATTTACGATACGTTTTGATACACACAATACGCGTGATACGTGCAATCAGACTAAATGGCATTGTTTTGACATCTTTTTATTGTTTTGTTATATACATGGCAACATTTTTTGTTTTGTTTGGTTTTGTATTACTTCTTTGTAACGTCTCAAATAAAAAAGAAGGAAAGTAAGTCTTTTGAAAAGATAAGGATAAGGAAGTGAGCACGTACAAGAAGTTAAAGAAAAAAAAGGACGTAAAAAATTGTTGGCATCTGATGATGATGATATCAATGCCATTAAAACTGGATATTAAGATGAAAATGAGATGGGTTATAAAATGAATAATTTTGGATTTTGTCTTCAAATTTTGATATTGATGAACTATGTTAGAAACTTGAATTATCGGATTTTGGTTTGAAACTAATAGTATTAATAAATATTAATTCTTGTATTGTATGAAATTTAAGTTGATTTTTTTATAAGTGAGTTGAGATGTTATTTTTATCATTTTATACACTATATATATATATATATATATATATATAACATGACAATATATTAGAAAAACGAGACAACTATACTTGGTACCACTTTGATTTTTAATTGTTGAATAAATAAAAATAATTTATATATCTAATTTTGTACTGACAAATGAATTGAAATTATTTTAAACATAAAATATATATATATATATATTCATGCATATATATATATATATACAAGTGTATTTAAAAAAAATTAAATGTATCTTACGATCCTACGATACAGGTACACAATACAATACATATTTTTTTAAAAACGATACGGCTTCCGATACACTTTTCGACAACTATGCATGCTACTCCTAGCCCGCATTGTAAAATGAAGGTTTAAGCCTACACTTGTAACCACCTTAGGATCTTAATCACCAAGCAATGTGGAATACCACAGCCTCATGTGATTGGGCACGTGAGTTTTTGTTAGTCTTGTTCATTATTTTCACTCATAACAATTTTTATAAAATAAAGATTGTATTTTATATATATATATATATATATAAAGGCATCGAAGTGGGCAAAACTATAATTGCAATAACAAAGAGGGATGGGCACAAAAGTTCAAAGCCTTAGGGCTAGTTTGGTAACTGTTGTCGTTTTCGGTTTTTGGTTTTTGTTTTCCATATTTTGGAAACTATAACAAAAAACGCATTTGATTTCTTGTTTCTGTTTTTATTTTTCTGAAAATGTTTTTAGAATTAAGGTAAAAATTAGAAACGAAAAAAGTAGTTTTCAAAAATTTGGAAAACGAAAACTACAAATGGGATCATATTGCGCGACTTCAAACATTAATGAGGTTAGGATATCGATTCTCATCGACTACAACAATTTTTTACTTTTTATAACACTTATAAAAGATTTACAATTTTAGTCTAACTCTTCCCCTTCTCTCTTCGCCACTTCCCATTCTCTCTCTGCCATTTCCCCTTCAAGTAGACAGCAATCCCTTCTAGTATTTAGATAGAAATTCAGCGAAATTTATTAGAATTTCAATTGTACTTGGACTTCAATTCCACAGAGAAGGATGTCACTTCATCTACAATGGGCAAGTGGCTGCTATATTCAATTGATTTGATATTCAGTAGAGGAAATTAATGAATGACCGGTGAATTTGATGAATAAGGTAGTATATATGTGTCTGTGTGTGTATATATAATCTGATATATATTATCTAATGTTATTTGCATGTTTCGTAAAGTATCTATGTATATTTATTTACCTAATACTATATATATTTCGTAAGGTATCTATATATAAATACCTAATGTTATCTATTTACCTAATGATATATATTTTGTAATGTATCTATATAAATTTATACATAATCATATATATATATATATAATAAATATATCTTTATATGTTTGTGTGTGTATACATATTGCCTAATATATCCAATATATCTGTCTACTATGTATTTATATATATTGTTTATAATGGACAAAGAAAAATACTTTTTTTCTTTCTTTTTTGTTTTCCAGTATTGTTAAAGACATCATTGCACTTATTTTCAGAAGGTTTAACAGTTTGGGGTTTGAAATTGCCAACTTTTATTTACTATAAATCTTTGTCAAGAATGTTGAGTTACTAAAACATATGATTCAAGAATCAGGTAGATGCTATCTTCAAACAAGTTTTCAGTTTTTGTTTTTATTTTTATTTTTAATTTTTTCTAAAAAGAGTTTTGTGGTACCAAACGTGTTTTCTGTTTTCATTTTTATAAAAAATAAACAAACTCTAGTTTTCATTTTCAGGAAATTGAAAACCAAAAACAGAAAACATTACAAAATGCAACCTAAGATCTCCTAAGAAATCTACAAAGAATCTTAAGTATATAGAATTTGCCTCATTAACTATAAATGCAAAAAAAAAAAGTGTCTTTAAAACTAAAAATAGGACTGCTCTTGCCCTTCAAACATCCTCCTATTCCTTTTCCTCCACAAAGAGGAGCCATCCTCCAAGCAATCCACACCTCCCTCCTAATTTTACTGCACCTCCAACCTTAATAGCAACTCCCAAAATGTGGCTGGCATTACCCAACTAAAGCGAAACAAAGAATCAATCTATGTGAGTCTCTCGCCATTTTGTAATGAATGAGAAGATGGTCCACATTTTATGCCTCGCACTTGCACTTGCACATGCAACACCGGCTAGCCAACTGAAAACCCTTCCAGCAAAGATTATCCACTGTCAAAATGACACCCCAAGTCACCCTTCAAGCACAAAAAAGCAACTTTGGTAGGGACCTTCGACTTCCAAATCAACGTCCATTAAAAAATCTGCTCATTACCAACCTACATAGCCCTATAAAAGGATTGAAAGGTAAATATTTTGGAATTGTTTACTAGGAGCCTCCATCACCATCACAAATAAAAAGGGGAGAGGACATCCCCTTGCCTTAGTCCTTAGTCCGCGGGAGGACTAGAAAAACCCAACCAGAGATCCACTAATGAGCACTAAAAAACTAGACTAATGAGATGCAAGACACTTGTTAATAGGATTGCAAGATGAACTGAGTTACTCAAGTTTGGATCATGATAAGTTCACTCTGGATTGACTAACAAGATAAATGGTCAAGCTTTGTCATATGATGAAGCATGCCAATCTATTATTTATTAAGCTCGGCTCATAGCTAATAAGCATGTAAAGACTATATAAACACAAAGCTATTTAAGCTCAAACTAAAATCAGTAGGAGCAAGAGATTGCTAGCGACATAAACAAGACAAGTTGAAACTTCACTTGGAGCGCATTAATATTTGGACATGAGCTCAAATAAGTCAAAACTCCATTCAACATGGCTTGGTAGTCAGGTGCTAAGCTTACTTGTTGACATGAAAATGATTTCTTGATGTCTATTCCACAAGTTGTAATACTTACCAAATGTCAACCCATGCAGATCTACTAAATGTGCGTATAACAAGAATAAGCTTATATTGCGTACATGACTACATATTTGACAACTTTTGACAAAACATGGCATGGTAGACTAATTATATTGATTGCTCAATCAAAATTAATACATAATAAGCTAGACTTAAAAACATGACTCATTAAATTGCAGGAGTTTTCTATCCACTTCCAAAAGCATATCTAACATCTAAGAGCACAACACCACTTATCAAATATTTGAACCAGATTCATGATGTGGTACTGCTTTTGCCCCTATTGCTTTCAAATTTTATCTCAAATTAGTTTTTTATTCAAGGGAAAATAATGAAAAATTAAGGATTTTGTAGGGATTATCCAAAATGGTTGTGTGTTTGAATCTGTTGCACATTTTAGCATCACAAATGCACCTCGCTGGAGTACTAACAAATTATGATAAGACCAGTTTCATTTTTGTATAGTATCCAATATAAAGTGACTGGTTCAATATGTATGATGCATTACTACCCAAGAACACATGACATAGTTTTTATTTTATTTGATAACGTGTCATACATGATATAATCTTCATATTTAGCACAAAAATATCTTGACTTGAGTACTAAAGAAAACTCCCTTTATTTCTTCAACACACAAATGCATCTAATTTAATGTTTTATAAAAAAACATGCCAAGCATGCAAGATTTTGAAGAGCATCTGTCAAAGCCCTATATCTATGTTATCACTGACACATTACAGTGAAAACATGTTGTGAAACAAGTGTGCCCTTCTGCAAATTCAGGTGTCTCAGAAAAATTGTCTCATGGCCTACACTTCTTTTTTAAATTCTTTCTTTTTTCGTTAGATATGCTATCAATACTTGTCCTATAACCATGCTCATAACAGGCTATAAATGGCGAGCCACTATATGTTTTCCAATTGTTCTCCTTTCAGAGAAGCAGGCCAAAAAATACAGAACCAAAAGAGCGCCACGTGGAAAATTTTCTATAAGTTCAACGTCCTTAATTAAGATATAAATGACAAACTAATTACTACCAAATACACATGTCAATGAACAAAAACAAAAGATTCACTTAATGAAACCAAAATTCATCACGCATGCATAAATGGCAAGCGACATAACTACATATTCTTATAGGACTAGAAACACAAATAGAATTCATTATAGAGATCACCGTTTATCAAACACAAATATCGGAAAAGATTACCGATAAAACAAACAAATATCAGAAAAGATCATGAATCTATAGAAAAACAATTTGTAAAAATCATGACACAACGGTGTTCTGTAGATCAAATAACTAAATCAAATCTAATATACACTTGAACATGAGCAAAGGGTAATGGGACCATAACACCATACCGCTAATAAATATTCATATAAACATAACACCATGCGCCAATGAGAGAACATCATAAAATGGAGCATCCAACCAACATGTTATAAAGGCCAACCAACGTAGAAACAACAATAACAGCATGCGCCAATGAGGCAATGGTTTCATAGAACTTTTGAGAAAAATGTTTTGAAAGATTACCGTATTGTGTGCTGGTGCCACTGATAGAGCTCTCTACTTTGGACCTTGAAGACATGCAGCTCCCCAAGAACCTGAACTTAATCCAACACCCTGTCTCCTCATCATCGTCATCTTTCTTCTTCCCTTCCTTTGATTTGCCCACACCCCAAGTCCCTAACTTAACAGCATCAGGACCCAACCCCATTTCCTCCAAACCCTAAAATTAAATTCCCATCTATCAGTGAAAACCTCAGTCTACCAAATGTCTCCCTTGTAATCAATCTGCCCCAATCCAAAGATTCCAAACATCAAAACCCACTCAAAAGAGAAATCATGAACCACTAAAGAAACTTCTTGTTTATAATTTAAAAAGCATATAATCAAGCGATTTAGATTTTACGACACCCAAAGAAAGACGCCATTTTCAGAACTGATAAGACTTGGTGTAAAAACTACAAAATCACACAAATCCAGATGAGAAAATGAGGTCGAAAGGGCTGTGAATCGTTGAAATGCGCATAACCCAGATCAAAGAAAGGACATGCAGGACAATGACCCACAACCAGAATAATCTGTAGCTAACATACTAGCATGAATATAGAATTCAGAGCACTGGAAACCCTAAAAATCGAATCACATAAGCCGAAGGGTTCAGAGTCGAAAATGTAGTCCGAATGATTAGCTCTATATATACGCACATACAGGAACGCTAAGCCCATCAAGTTGGAATATGATCCCTAAAGAAAAGGGTTTACAAAGAAAGAGACGACGACACAGGTAGCTCTCGACGCCAAGTAAAACAAAGTGCGTGTGTGTAGAGAGAGAACGTGTGTTTTGCGTGAAAAGCAGTGAGAAGATGAGGGTGGATGATACAGACAGAGAGAAAATAGTAAGCCGATGGTGCGGTGAGAGAAGCAGTTTGACGGTGAAATCTGATTGGTTTCTGTGGTTTCTTTCAATTTTAACTGAATTTCTATTCTGGTGGGTAATTGTATTAACCGTTTTAATAACTGCACAGACATGTTAGCATTACACTACTAATAGGATTATGATAATCCGATTATCCTACTCTTAAATTACAATGGACAAGTTTCAATTGAGTTCCATATAAAATTTTTAATATGTCTCTTATCTTCTGATAATTATATTAGAATTAGTCAGACATTATTTTCACGATTTAAATTTAAGATTCTTAAATCATAATAAAATAATTTTATGATTCAAACTCCTAATCTTCCGATCATAATAAAATACACTTAGGATTGGGCCGAAACCCATCCTCCACTCCAAATTTTATCAAGGCTGCTATTAAAAAAAAGTATGAAAATTGCATAAAATGTAATTCCCAAGGCAGAAAGTAGATAAATTTGTAATTTAGGGTCCGTTTGGTATTGAATGTAAAAATAGAATGAGTATTCCTGTTCTTGTTCTATTTTCACGTTTGTTTAACCATTTTATACCGGAATTACCATTCCTTACGAAATCACTAATCATTCACAACCTAAATTCACCATTCCTCGTTAAAAGAAGCAGAATACTCATTCCATTTCCGAACTCACTCCCAATCTACTGTCCACGTGCCTGTATATCATTGTGTTGCAGATTGGGCCTTAGCCAGGTCCATTAAAAAATGAGGAAAACCACAAACTGAAACCCCCTCAGTTTAAGATCATAAGTCAAAGGCCGGGCCCTTGGGTTAGGGTTGGCTCATCATTGGTGGGTGGCAAGCCTCCCCCTTATTAACTGATCACCGGCCTTCTAGCCCTCGTGTCTCCGGGACAGTGGTCCCAAACACTATGTCGCGGGTTCAAGCCCAGAAGTTGTAGGTGGGTATAAGGTTGTGAAGGGGCCGGGTATAGGACGGGACTCTCCTACCTTAAATCCATACCATTTAAGAAAAATTCTTCCTAAATTCATCCCGCATGACATGTTATTTCATAACCGTTCTTTCCCAATTATAATCAGTGTTATTAATTCCAGTACAGATGGGTGGATTGATCCGATGAATCAAAAGTTAAACTGGATTGATTTTTTAATTAGACTGCTTAAAAAAATAAACTGATAAAAATCGAAAAAAAAATAGAAAAAAAAATAGCATGATGTTGAAAAAAGTTCATTGTCCTCTAACCACATAGAGTGCCATTTTTTTTGGTTGATTAGACAAACCTTAAAAAAATTAACAGGTTGGAGCTGGACATTATCCAATAGGGTCCTAATACGAGCTCGAGAAACATAACGGATTCTGAATTTGTTAATTTTTCAAGCCAAATTGGAATCAGGCACATTTAGATTCAAGTATTTGATCCAAATTTCGGATTATCAATGTATATGATCTTTAATTTTTACTAGCGTTTCCATTGTTAGCATATAACATAATATTGCATATTCCTAGAATATTCTATATCGACGACCTTCTATTATGTATTACAACTTACAGTCAATCAATATAGAGCGATACTTCTCTACCTTCTATTATGTATTACAACTTACAATCAATCAATATAGAGTGATACTTCTCTTAATCGTGTCTTCTTCATCTCGTTATTAAGATTGTAAAACGAGTCCGACTATTCAAGCTCGGTTCGTGATTAATTCGATTAGAAGTTCATTCGAGATCATCTTATAAAATAATAAGTCTAGGTCAAACACAATTTGAAATTCTTTTATTTTAGTGAGTTAAGTTCGAACAACTCTCTACTCGGCTCGGATCGGCTCGACTACACTCAACTCATTTACCACCTTATTTATCATCCATTAACTATAATGGAGCCGGGCAACCAAATTTCATCTTTATTGAATGTTGAGAACATGACCACAGATGGTGGACGGTGGCGGTGCTCTTTGTTCCTCAACCATTATAGATATAAGAGAAGAAAAGAAATGAGAAAACATTAGACTGGAGGAGCACAGGCCAGCATCATGTTCATCTGCTGTTATAATCTTCATTACATTATTATAGAAACCAGACAGATTCGGGGAAATATATATGTAGCTTCTTAATTGGTTTTCAATGATAAAGAAACATGTTTCAATTTTATAACGAGTTATGATCCATTACGTTATTCTTAATACATAGACCCAGTTGACTAATCTCCTTAATCATGTGCTCTGCTTTTAGTCTTGTTGTAAAGAAATTGTAAACATTTCAGTCATGATAACTCCACCACACTTTGCCTCTGATATTATTGCTGCTATAATCACAAACAAACCAGGACAATCTTCCATTCGTATCTCCACAATCAGCTCACTGAATAAGTCCATGCTTAGAAACCATTAAACTATAATTAGTGTGATTACGAGTCAAGCTCCATTTTAATCCATATTTGATAATTACTTGTGCCCAACTTTATTAAGCAGAAAAAGAAAATGTTCATCTCACCACTCTTTGGTTATCAAAAAAGCACTTTAATTGATGGCAAATGTCTACACAATGTAGTTGAAGCATAGGGGACTCCTAAATTAGGTGCTTCCACAACCTACTTGCCTGCTCAAGTACTTTTTGGCTATGAAAATCAGTTTTTTTTATACAAATCTACCCAAACATATCGTGATTGTCACTTAAAAGCTACCATCTCTTAGCCTTTAATTTTGGTTAGGGCTTTCAAAATGGTTTTATGACTTGTCCTTCTAATTATTTATAGGTATGTCCATAGAATATGTTTGGGGGAATGTATTTAGATACAATGTTGTTCATAAGAAAACATTGCCTTCCCATATCAATACAAACTTAGTAGTATAATGGAGTATTTTTAATGTAAATGTTATTTTTTATGCCAAAATTATATTTTAACATTACAATAGTACCAAGATACTATACTTTACTATTACGATGAATTTCATAAATAATGACATTTGATTGTAAGATAACCTTTTGAATGTGCAAGACTCTCTATAACCATAGATAGCATAGTTGTCGAGAAAAAATTAACTGCTGGAATGAGATAGTTAATGGGATAGTAAAGTTATTTTTCCTGCCAAATATAATAAAATGAATGGCCGTTTTATAATTTGACAAGTTTGATAGCGAGCCGTTCAAAGAACTTTTCAAAATTCAACACTATGCTTGGATAAATAAAGGGAAAGAAAATGAGATAATAACATTAATTATGAAGAAAAGAAGAGGAGAGTAAAATGTAATTCTTCTTTCATATTTGAATAATAAATGAAAGAAAGTAAAATGTAATTCTCTTATCTTATTTCAAAACAACAAAAAGAAATGATCATATATCTTTTTACTATTATGCTCTAAGATAAAAGTGTCTTTTTTTCCTTTTTTTTTTATAATTTTAAGATTAGAATTTGTATTGTAAAAAAATCATTAAAATGTTTTTTCTTTTTCTTTATCTCCACTAACTTTTAGAAGAAGAACAAATTAAATAAAATAAAGATTTAGAAACTGACCCTCCACCTCCCTTTTCTTTCCTAATTTTAAATCAAGTAAAAAAATAACTTCTCTCTTCTTTCCTTTTCCTTTTCCTTTTCCTCTTCTTTCTTTTCAAATATTTCAATTCAAAGGGAGAGTTATAGCTGGTCTTATACATTGATGCAGTGAATTAGATATAGTTTAGAACCATAAATGCATGACAAGGAGAAAGAGAGGATGATGCTTTGATGAAAAATACTGGTAGATCCAAAATCCATGCATCCTTAGCATTGTTGAAAGATAGGGAAGAGGGTGGCAGTGGGTGGTCACATGGATCCCTTGCCAAACAGTCTGAAACTTTTCCCTTGTCTGCAGGAGAGTTACAAACGTCTCCTTCAAAAAAATAAAATGACCCATTTCCAAGGAAAGAAAACACCCTTCTTTTGTTCATTTCTCTTCCCATCTCTTTGGCTTCTTTCCCTCTTGGAATTTGTGCTTCGATTCTTTCTTTCCCTTTTTGATCTTTAAGTCCTTTCATTCATTTAAACCCCAACTAGATTTTTCCCACATGCCCTTCAATCCTCATCACCCACAACAAAAAAATCTACCAATCTCTTCCTCAACATCACTAGAAGCTTCTACAAAGCACTCTCACACATTTTTTTATATAATAACAGAGTCATCATGATTCATAGCACCCACATCAATAATAATTTGAAAAATGCAAAAAGAGAATCTTTTTTATAAAAAAAATAAAAAATTTCATGGCCTCTGCCAAAGCAGGACACCCTGACCCATTCATATGGCAGATGTAATGCAGGATGTAACATGAATCTTCTATTATTATTAATGTTTTTAAAGCAATTTTTTTCTCCAATACTCCAACCTTGCAAAATATGGGAATGACAGTACAATGCTATACACCAATCTACTTTTGTAATTTTTTTTTTTTTTTTGCGGATATGGTCTGATTCAATGAAAATGTTGCTGCTCTGGCCAGGGCCAAAAACCAGGCTGATCTTCCATGCCATTGAAAATGTTGCAGAAGGTTTCATCTGGAGCCATGTGATCAATTTTGTGAGATTGGAAGTCTGATCTTGATGGGTTGTGGAGGAGTGGGATAACACTTGTAGGCCCACTTCCTGAAGGGAAGATGTAGTTGTTTCTTGGATGGGAATACAGTGGGCTGTCTGTTGCTGCTGTTCTTGTGGTATGTAAGTTGACATCACATCTGTTCCCACTTCCATTGCTCCAACAATCCCTTGTTTCTTTATTCAGATTAATGGGTCCACTTCCTGTTGATTCTCTACTTTTTAGAGCCAATAACTGCAGCATTTGAATCAACCAATTAACAAGAAGCATGAACTCTCAGAAAATTAATAGACTCACCTTTGGATTCTTCCAATTGAATTATATATATATATATGTGTGTGTGTGTGTGTGTGTGAACAAATTTGTATCAAACTATATAATAATGGCAACTAGGTCCATTTAAGGGTTAAGACGAGTACTAATCAACTAAAGCAAAGGTAATTTAGAAAACAATGACTTTTAAAAGTACTAATGATCTTTGATTTACTTGTAGGAATGGATTGTTCTCCTTGAAGAAATTATTTATCAAATTACAAACAAGCAAAAAGATCCTCAAAGACCCAAGATTCAGTAGTACAAAAATTGACACACTCCAATTCAACTTTTGAGAAGTTCTCTCCACATTCTAAGAAATCAATGGCTGATTAAAAGTTGGATATATAAGAAAACAAACAAACAAAATTGCTTCTATAAAAACCCAAATCATTAAGTTTAGATCCATAAAGGCAAAAAAAAAAAAGAACCCTGAAGTTCTTTTCAAAAACTAATTAAATCTAAACATGGCATGAATTTGATTCATTCTTGTAGAACAGAAAAGACTAACCTCTTCATGAAGCTTCTTGTTCTCAGCCTGAAGGGCATCATTGTCAGCCTTAAGTGCTTCAAATTGTTTCTTCATGATGTCATAATCTTTTTCCAATTGCTTAGTCTTCCACCTTGCCCTCCTGTTCTGGAACCATATGGCTACCTGTCTTGGTTGCAGACCCAGGGCCCTTGCCAACTGCATTTTTCTCTCAGGCTCAAGCTTGTTACCCAACTCAAAGCTATTCTCAAGTGTCTTCACTTGCTCCAAGTTTAGCCTTTTCTTCTTCTCTCCCAGTTGTGACCCATCATCAGACATGTTGTCATCATCTCCATGCACTTGTGCAGACCGTTCAACACCTGAAAATGACATGGATCTCCTCATTAGGATTGGTGAAATACCTGCACCACCACAAACATTTGGAACTCATTAATTTACATATTGAGAGTATATGTGTATCTATATATATATGTATATATACAGAGAGAGAGAGAGAGAGAGAGAGAGAGTTTACCATGGAATTCTTGAGGTGCACATGAGGGGAGGGAATTGAGAGAGGTGGAAGGAGGATGGTCATCTTCATGGATTTGAAACATGAACTCAGCTGGGAAAAAGGCCGCGCCGTTGTAAATCATGCCCAAGGCTCTTATTACAGTACCAATCTTAGGGATGTAACAGTCTGACTCTTATGGTGATAGATATTGGGGGGGAGAGACAGAGAGATGGGTTCCCAGACAGGGACAGCGATAATAGGGTGAAAGAGAGAATATGGCCTGTAATTTATAAGTACAGAGATTCAAATTTCCTGCAACGTGAGGTTCTTGCATTTCTTAACTGTTGCTTTAAATGATTGTACCAATAATAATTAATAGTTAATACCGAGTTTAAATAAAAGAAAATGATTTCACTAAAAGCCGATATCCACATAGTTCAAGAAACTCAATTCTTAGCAGAAAGGAGTGGAATGAAATTACATCTTAAAACCAAATTTTAGTTTCAATTTTTCTCAATTACACGCACATATACATACAAGTAGTAATTAACTCCCCCTTCTCAAAGAGTTTTCTATGTCTAAAGTCAACTAATTGTCTTATAATTAATAAATATGAGAGATAAAAAACGTATTAATTATTAATTTTTCTTATATTTTCATTAATCAAAAAATATTTTTTATTTGTATATGACTTTTTTTTTGTGCTAAAAATGAATATACAGATAGACTATTCCATATATTCGTCAGAGCATTGCTTGCATTACACAATCATCTGTGAAGGACCCACCGAGCATTACTTGCTATTCCACATATCCATCAGAGCATTGCTTGCATCACACAGTCATTTGTGAAAGACCCCACCGAGCATTGCTTGTATCAAGCAACTATCTGTAGAGGATCCTACCGCACCTACGTGGAGGGGTCAAAGCTCGGGTTCAAAGAGTAGGTTTAACTTCACCAAGTGATTATAGAGACCGGAGCATTGCTTGCATCACACAGTCATCTATGAAGGACCCCACCGATCATTGCTTGCTATTTCACATATCCGTGAGAGCATTGCTTGCATCACATAGCCATCTGTGAAAGACCCCACCGATCATTGTTTGTATCAAGCAGCCATTTGTGGAGGACCCTACCGCATCTACGTGGAGGGGTCAAAGCTTAGGTCCCAAAGAGCAAGTTTAACTCCACCAAGCGATTATAAAGATTCGAACCCAACGTTGAACAAAAAAATTCGAGTTCTTACCCACTGAACTAATCACTCTGTGATATTTATATATGACTTTCAATACAAAAGAAAGACTTTTTAAATTTAAAAAAAAAAAGTTATATTTTCAGTCCAAGCTATGTAATAATTTTTCTCACTTAGATTATTTTTATTCTAATTATGTAAAATTAATAAATATAATTACCAAGACATATTATAAATGAGATATATATAAGTACGTACATAACTATTTTATTTTTGTTATAATTAATATTATAAATTTTTTAAAATATTAATTACTAAGTAATAAAATTATTAATTATACACCATAGAATCAAATTAGTTTTTTAAGAATTTATTAATTATTAGAGATTATTATTAATTTATTAAATATTAATTATAAAAAAGTTGACTATATATCATTTACTCATATTAAACTTATTTTGATGGTCCATCGTGTGTCATAATATTAGGATGTTGAACTTTAAATGATTCCAGCCTAAGAAAGAAAGAAAGAAAAATGTATTACTAGCCTTCCAAAATTTCTATCTCAAATAACATGACAGTAACGTAAAAAATATTATTATAACACATTAATTACATGATTAATACATTACCAATATTACAATATAACTACATTATTTGAAAGACAAAATTTAAAATACATATTTAGAAAACATAGTATTTTTCAACTTTTATTTCAAAAATATATCTTAAATGATGTG
Source organism: Nyssa sinensis (assembly GCA_008638375.1). Classification (NCBI taxonomy): domain Eukaryota; kingdom Viridiplantae; phylum Streptophyta; class Magnoliopsida; order Cornales; family Nyssaceae; genus Nyssa; species Nyssa sinensis. Next base: position 3,429,863 of record CM018043.1, read on the forward strand.
ATAATATTAAATTAGTTACACATCACTGTCAAAATTTGATGTATAATTAATATAATATTGTCATATTATTTGAGATAAAAAAAAAATTAAAATGAACATTTCTTTTCCATTTTTTTTTAATTAGATAATTAAACCAATCCAAGAAGGTTTTGAAAGAAGCCATTCATTCAAATTGGCACTCAATAAATTAAATTTATGTCCAGTTCTAACTATATAATACCAATCTTATAGCTCTAATTCCATAATATATATTTACAACAATGTTGATATAATACTAATACGCTAGGCTATTGACTGAACAAGTCTGAGACAGACACACACACACAAATATATCTATATATTTGTATATATATATGTGTGTGTGTGTGTCACTGCATGGTGAATATGAAAATTATGGCATAGTCCAGCATGCATCGAATGTAGAATTAGCCACCGCCATGCACTGAGTAACACTGAACAAGGCACATGACTCAATTGCGATGACACAAATCTTTAGTTTGATGCGACAAAGAAAATAAACAGAAAGGAGTGGGGGCTCCTTCTAAATTAAAGTGATGGCCCAACCAGAAATTCGACACAGAAATGAGAAAGTGACGGACGAAGTTTAACGGAAAACTTGGCATGACTAGACCGCTTGTCAGATTACCACATGTGCCATATATGAGCAAACCTGACACTGGAAAAAAATACAGCAACATGAAGAAATTATACCGTGGAGTAGGTTTATTAAGGTGACATAAATTTGTTCAAATTTTATTTAAGTAAGATATTTTATTTTTAACTGGGCCGGCTCAATATAATTGAGACCCTAAAATGAGAAAGTAACAACTTTTAATGAAACCTTCTTTTATATTAATATAAATTTTTATTTTGTTTCTTTTATATATATATATATATATATTATATTTTAATTTTTGTAATATAAAATTTATTTGTTTTCCAACAAGAGAGATTTATGTATTGAATAAAACTCTACTAATAAATATTTTACATAATTTTTTTATCTTAATAGACAACAATAAAAAAAATTGATTATAATACGAATAAAATTCTAGAATTTAAATTATTTTTATGGAGTCTTTATGGGACTTTTTTTTATAAAGTTAGATTTTTATTTATCTTAAACTTCTAGTTTCATTATACTATAAATATATAAAATTTAAGACCTTTTTGTAGAGTTAAACTTTTATTAATCTTAGACTTTTAATTTCATTATACTATAAATACCAAAAATTTGGGATCTTCTCTTTAGGTGAGGCCTAAAACGATTTTGAAGCCTTTTTATATCGTTAGAGTTTTATTTAATCTTAGATTTTTAATTTCATTATACTATAAATACCTAAAATTTGGAGCTTCTTTTTAGGTGGGGCCTAAAGCAATTGCTTTGTTGGCCTTACCCTTGAACTGGCCTGATTTTTAAGAGACATGAAAACAACATTTGTTTATATGACAAGATGTAATTGGCGGGATTAATGAATCCGTTTTCATTATAAAATTTCTCCGATAACATGATACTATCTTTACTATGATTTGAGTGCACTGGAAGATTCTTGTAAGTTTCATAAAAATAATAAATTATAATGACATAGCATCATTCTACCTGGGACTATTTTCCATTTACTTTCAACATCCCGTTTAAAGAACTTAAAAAAATGCTTATCCAAGTTTGGTTAAAATGTCATAGGGCTGTATTTGGATGATGAGCGAGTTGGCTTAAAAGATGTATTGTAAATTTTGAGATCCCGAATTTAATTCATCACACTTACGGTTCATAGATTTTTGAGTTATCTCATGTAAATAAATTAGTTTGACAGAATTGGAATATCTCCATTTTCCTTTTGACAAGGAAAAATGGCATAGAGCCTTTTCTTTTTTTTTAATAGAGCCAATCACTGATTTTTTGGGTTCACAATCGTCTGCCGTGGCACTATTATAGGACAGATATAATATTTGTTAAAAATATATATTTTATTTCAGAATTATTACAAGATTTTTTGATTTCTAAGTTTGTTTGTTTTTCTTTTTTCAAATTTCTTTAGTTTTCTGATTCTAGTAAGACTAGTATTGAAAGTAAATGAATTAGTAGTTTTTTATTTGGGTTATAAATTTGATGTGTTTAATTTTTTTTTAATATTTTCGTGCTGCGTGGCACTCTTTTGACGTGACTCAGACTGAAAAACATTGTCCTTTATTCTTAGGGCTCTGTTAGATACATTAGCCTGAAGTTTGAGATATGTTATTCGTTGGAGGCTTTTAACCCAAGTAGTTGTTGAATATATATTTTGTGAATGTAGGGATGGGACCAAATGGATTACTGGAATTGTCACCGAGCCCACTTGCAGGATATGGTACACCCCACCCCAGACGGCAGGCGCCTCTTTCCCCTAGCCCTCCACTTTCTTCTCAATTTTTACCAGTTTGGTAGAAAAGCATGCGAAGCTCAACTCGTTCTGTGTACCACAAGCTGGTGTTCCCTTTTAATATATCCTCGCATTCATCACCACATTTCATATGTATATATATATATATATAATTATATATATGTATATGAAAGATAAATTTGTTCTACACTGAACCCAACATATTAAAAAGCTTTGGTTTTAATGATTAGTTGTACATTTTAAATTTAAATAAAAAATAAACAACTCTTCTTCCTTTAGAAAATGTGTAGATTTTAAGTTCTGATGGGGACGAGATTGGAATATTTGGGTAGGGATATGGCTACTTTTAACCTGTTGTGTAGCTAGCTAGTGTTGTTGACAAAAAATAAATTTACAATTTGCAAATGGGGCGCCAGCTTCACATGGAGTATGATATGGGTCTATAAAAGAAATTGCATGGGATTAGGATTTCATAACTTTTATATATATATTGGTGTGATCAAAATGAGCCAGGCACATAGATGATGAGTACACGTGTATCAAATTGAGTCATGAAGAGAGGTTTCCATCTTAAATTTCTCAAAAGACAAGTTCGCAAATACGTCACTTCTCCATACCGAACTAGTACATCTGATTCAATACCAAACTCATAAGCAGAGTTCAATTCATAATTTTTATTTTTTTTCAATTTGATTCTTATCATGAATAACATACTCATGCTTATAAAAAAATTAACAACATTGCTTATCAAGGTAAGGCTTATATCTCTTGGCCTAACTTAGAGATCAATTATCTCACAAATAAACTTTTTAATCATATGTTTTGCAGGTTAATAGAAGGAAACTCTCCATCGTTAGTCTCAGCAATCATAATTTGTCCTCAACAAACACACACACATATACATATATATGATTGAGACATCATTGGGTAGCTTTCATTTTTCAAGTGGTGGGTGTATCTTAGGGAATTGAAAGAGGCACAACCCTATTCTGATATTGAGCAGATGAGTGTGCTGTGTGGGTCTTGTTATACTACTTTAGTCTGGTTCAGAAACAAGCTCCTCACATGGCTTTATTACTTCCAAGTTTAGGGCTACCCCTTTCACCCTTTAGTCGAGGGTGGATCCATATTATTTCTTGTTGCTACACTTCACATTTTAATTTAAAGCCATTCCTGTGTATCTCTCCCACATGCCCTCGTGTTCCCATGTGCCCTCTCTCTCTCTCTCTCTCTCTCTCTCTCTCTCTCTCTCTCTCTCTCTCTCTATATATATATATATATATATATATATCCAACCACAAAGTTCTTCTTTGATGTCAACTAGATTTTATAATGACTTTCTTTCACTAATCCTTATTTTTGAGGCATGAAGAAGAGTAAAAAATGTTCGATTTTGTTATATTTGGCTGCTTAATGTAATGTTGATAATGCCAAATAATTAGTCCAATGTAAACACCTTTTGTCCATTACTTTCGCAAAAATTAGATTTACTCTGACAATAAAATTAGTGGTATGGCCAAATTTTTCAGTAGGCAAGTGACATTTCAGACCTCTTCTTATAAAATAGGTCACGAAACTTCTCTCATGGCCTGCTCTAGCATAGCTCCTCCCTCGTGGATCTTCTTTCTTTCCTGCTGATTCCCTAGATTTCCCCCAGAACTAGCTGGGCTGGAGAACAGGCCGGACCAACAAACCTGGCTAATCCTTTTCTGGATTAAGTTCATATACTCCCATTCTATAATTGAGGGTGGGCGAAGTTTGTGTAGAATGGTTTAATGATATAGGTTTTACATGGACTCGTATATAGATATGGGCTCGCCATGGCCAGCGTTTACTGGTCCTGGCCTAGATCTAGATATTGCGCTTTAACAGATGATTTCGATGGAGTCTGAAATAGAATCCATATTACTATCTCACGGCCTATCAGGGCTTGGGCTTTAGACTTCGGACAATTGGACTGTAAACTCGACTATTCAATAATTCAATGCCTTCAAGAGGGCTGGTGCAGAAAGCTTTCCCAAAAAACTACTTTTGCATGAGTGATTTTTGGTATTCTTTACTTAATTGTATTTGCCTTTTGGGTAACAAAAAAATAATCACAAAAAGCTTCAACTTTGAAAAAAAAAAGAAAAAGGGTTCGGGACGGGGACGAGACAAATTCAGGGAATATAAATAGAGTCGAAATTAGAGACGAAAAATATAAATAGAGTCGGAGTTGAGAAATGAATGTCCTACCTTGTTGTCATTCTTAATTATGTTAAGTATATTGATAAACCTCATCTCAAAACTTGGATGAACTAAGAGATTTTCGACCGTCCGATCAAGTACTGCCAAAACAAAATTTGCCCAAGAGCACAAACAATTAGAAATTTTAAAAAAGCATAGTTAGTGGAGATCATGAAGGGGGAATGAGGAGCAATGGGGAGACAGACATTCCATCCAAGAAGCCACTAATTCCATGCACATTACCCATTTCCATTTTTCCATCCCCAATCATAACCCTAAAATGTGGTCAAACATATTAGTTTAAGGGCAACTTTCAGTTAAAATGCTTTTAATATATATCAAAATTTGTGATTATGTTATTTTTTAAACAACAGTCAATGTTGTTTATACATAACTTTTCCTTCTATTCTGTTAATTGGGATTGGCGTGCATGCACGTTTATTAATATTTTACATCACCACCTCAATGCTTCACATCCTTACAGTTGCTTGAACGGTAGTTTGGCGGGACTGACGTGACACTTGGAAATTAACGATTTCTCGTGGCAATAGTTTTGTGCCAAATCGTAAATTTTTTTTATTAGATTATAATACATAATAAATTATTATTAAAAAAATATAATGTCACATGATAATCTAAATTCACTCAAAAATTATTGGAAAATGATAATTAAAAAATTCTTTATGGAACAATCAGTTTGTTGTTTAGGATTTTGGTAAAAATTGTATAAAAATAATTATGAATTGTGAATTTTTAAATTTTTTTTTTTTATATTATATATATTGAATAATGTGTAACTATTAGGCTTGGGAGTAAGGTACACTGCAAGACAAATAATTTTTTCTGACTCCAGATTAGGTCGAAAATAATTGATTTAGTGTCAAAAATATATATTATCGACACATAATAGACGTCGGATAAAAACATAGGTAATAAAATAGCCAGAAAAAAATTACCAACTCAACTATCTTTGCGTTCGAAATAGTAACGTATTACCGACGCATTTAGGCGTCTATAACATATTATTTCTGATGATAGAAAAACTATTATTTTCGAATAAACAAATAGGTAAGTAGAATATTATTTTCCGACTATAAAAAGAGTTGGATAAAAGATTATTTTCAACTATAAAAACAGTCAGTTTAAAATATTATTTTAACAAATAAAATTAAACTAACTACTTAGACATATAAAAGCAAATTTAGCATTACATAATCACGTTTAATATTACAAACTTAGGGCCACATATCCATTAATTAAGTTAACATGAAAGTTTATGATTTGTTCTTTACGTCGATTCTCTTAATTATCAAACCATATGTACAAATTAGTATTAAATGGTTTTATAAGTTAATAAAATAATAAAATATAGTTTATTAAAGTACTTTATCATGCACGTAGTTGGTATTGATTGAAATGAAAAACCAAAGCAATGAATGGTTTCTCCAAATCTGGTGAGGTGAAGTGAGATAAACTTGAGGAACAGTGAGGTCGTGCGGGAAAAAACAGTTCACTTGCCATCACGTGGATGGCCATGCCTCGCATTCACGAGTAATAATTCGCGGAAACAATCCCCATGCGAGGATGCACGTGTTCTCTTCGCTGCAATAACAGTAGCTTTGCTGGCGATTCGTACATTCGGATGATGACATTGGAGTTGCCGGATTGCCAATGCCGGCCTCGATATACTCACAGCAGTTAATATGCCTGCAGCTCTAATAATTTAATTGGATTAAATTCGAGACTATAGTAAAAAAAAAATTATTTTTAATTTATGATCATTTTTAACTTATTTTATAGTCTATTTAAAAAAAATATTTTTAATGTTAAAATTGTTTGATTTAAGAATTTTAAAAAATAAAATTGCTTTGAAAATCGTTTTTTAAAAATTACTTTTAAAAATATTTTTTAAAAAACATTTTCAAAAACATCTTTTCAAAAAATGATTTTTAAAAAAGACTAACTGATTCTGAAAATACACAAAAAATTTTTAAAAAATTTTAGCAAATATTTTTTTTTAATATAAACAATGAAAGCGTATTTTGAAAAAATAATTTCACAAAATAACCATGTTTTGATATATAAGTTCAAAACAACCATATTTTGAAAAAAAAATCTAAAATTAACCATATTTTAGAAGAAAAAAAATTTGTTTAATTGAATAAATCGTGTCATTTGTGAAGTAAAAAAAAGGAGGTTTACTGATATGAGTAGTGTTGAGTATTCTGAATTTATATATTTAATTATATTTTTAATATAATGTGTCAGGATATAATAGTTTGAAAATCACAGTTCAAGGAATCTAAAATCATCTCATTTTGACACATCACATTGAAAATACAATTAAGCCTCATTTGGACGACGGGATAAAAAAGTTGGATCCGATAAAATATGTCCGGATCGAATAAGAAATAAAATCTAATGAAATATTAAATATCATATTCCAGTGTTTAGAACATGTTTAGATAAAAAGTTCGGATATGCTGTTATACTTTAATTGTATACTTAGATCAATATAATTATTAATAAAATCTTATGAAAATAAAATATTTGTGATATTAAAATTGTATTCTTAATAATTTTTTTTTTTTTGAGATTTTAGAAAAATCAAATTCCTAAAATATATTTTTTGAAAATATATGCTTAAAAATTTAAAAACAAATTTAATAATTTATTGTGTATAAATATTAATAAAACGAATTACTAATAGATGTAAGAAAAAAATTAGTCGGTATATTTAAAATCTATTTAATAATTTTAAAAGTGTCATCAATAAGAAAGATAATATGTTACGAAAATTTATATGGATAACGTCAATAGCGATTGTTGGAAGTAATCTTCTCCCTCTTATACATTTTTTTCTTGTCATAAGAAAATGATTAAAAATTTTATTTTACTTCTTATCCCATTGAATACGGGATGAAAATAATACCACCACCTTAAGTGGAATTATTTGTATCTAATATAATCAATTTCATCGTCAGTAAATGTTCAAACATAAGATAAGATATTACTTATCTTATCCATATTTTTATTCTGTCAAACAAACATAATCTTAAGGATATAAATTAAACATATATCGTATTTTCTTAAAAATATTTTCAAAGTAATAAAAAATGATAGAAGATTCAAGAAATCTTAATAAAATCTTTTTGGTTTTGGGGGTTTTTATGTGTTCTAGGCGTAAATGGCGCGATGACCATTTCCCAAAATTACTCTTCCAAATCTGTAAGAGTTTATTGGCAAAGGTTTTATGACACTTGTCAACTTGGTACTGTATCACATGTAAGAGCTCTAATCCAGAATATAACGTTGAAATCATATTTTATATTGAGTTGTTAATTAGTTTGTGATATAGGTAAATCAGACACCAACAAAATTATTCTTGCCTTCCATCCATGTATCAGTTTTGTGCATAATCTTCGGGTACAAAACACATGTGATCAAGATTCGACAATAAATGTTGGGTAAAGTAAATTAATTTTTTTTTAAATTTATGATAATTATATTTATTACTCTTAAAATTTTTGAAATTACACTGACTTATCATACTTAATAAAATAATATATAAATATTTCCTTTTAATCAATTTTTTTCTTTAAAATGACAAAACCATCTATTTCATTTTTTTTTCTTTCAATTTTTTAAATCTTGACTAATTTTTTTTCAAATAAATATTGATAAAAACCTTAAATTTATTTTTATATAAAATAAAAATAAGTTATTTACCTTAAATTTATTTTTAAATAATTTTTTTAAAAAAAAGTTAGAATAAATTAATCAAAATTAAAAAAATAAAAATAAATAAATAAAATGAACAATTTCATTATTTTAAAAAATATTGACAAAAGAGAAATATCTGTATATTATTTTGTAAAATAAAATATGTTAATGTAATTTTAAAAAATTTAAAAAAATTAATATAATTATTATAAATCTTAAAAAAGTTCAATATAATTTACCCATAAAAATTCTCACAGCAAAAACCTATATGGAAGTGTTTACAATAATACTTATAACAAAGCCAAGATACAGAGTTTTGAGTTTGAGAGCGCTGAACTGTTTATATTACATTTAAGAAAAGTTATATTAATTTTTCTTAAGATTTTTAAAAATTATTACAATTATAAACTATCAAATTGAAGTTAATTTTTTGATTGTTGGGGAAGGGGCGTTAAGATGATTGTAAGTAGCACAGGCATCCATGTGCATCTGCTGGATAAATTCAAGGAGAGAAGTAAAAAATAACTTTACTCCACTCTTATGGTAAGCAAAATTATTAATACAGTCAACCTTTTTATAAACGATAGATAAAAAATTTATTAATTATAAAATTATTATATATTTGTATTAATAAAAAACATTCCTTATATGTATATTATTTTCAATGCAAAAGAAAGACTTTATATGAAACTTTTTAATGGCATTTTAATTTTTTATTATAAGTACTTTTTAACTTGAGTTATTAAAAAAACTCTTAATATTATTTTTAACTGAATAAGTTATATTTTTTACTATTACTATGTCATTATTTTTTCACTTATAATATTTTTACTTCAATTAGGTAGAATTAATAAATATAATTATCAAGACATCTTATAAATAAAATATATATATATAGGACTATTTTATCTCTCTTATAATTAATAATATAAATGATTTTTTTTTGAAATATGTATTAATTATTAAATAATATAATAATTAATTATGTACCATAGAAACAAATTAGTTTCTTAAAAATTTATTATCAAGAATTATTATGTTATTGAATATTAATTATAAAAAGATAAAAAAATAGATATAAAAAACAACATGAGAGAGCATTAAACTAGAACCATCCAATGAATTTATTACCATAAAAGATGTAATAGAAATTGGATGAGACTTAAAATTATTTTACCAAACCAAGAGCAAAAGGTCAAAGAGAGATTTATTAGAATTTACGAGATCCTATTAAATCCATGTAACACAAGGGGATGAAAAAAGTTGAGTGAACTGAATTTGGGCTCGTTCGAATAGGTCCTGTCAATCAACAGTTCAAGATAGGTCTCAAGAACTACCAAATATTAAGGCTAACTTAATCCGTGAGGGTTTCAATTTTGAGAAGGTTTTTGGTGGATGGGGTCATAAATTAAGTATTAATTTCATTAATTAAATTATGATATGTGTAAGTATTGTCTATTTATTAAGAGACAAAAAAAAATTACTTTTACTTACATGACTTAAAACGATTGGCCAAATCTTTTGACTTGATTAATGAACTTGGTTTACTTAAAAGTTTCTCTTCAATTTTAAATTTGGTTTTGAAAGTATTAAGTTTTGACTCTTGCAAAAGTTACCATTGCAAATTTCTAGTTGGATCACAACTATCTACTTCTTTTTTCCTTCATGAAAGGAGTATTGTGCAATCACTACATTACGAGCTTACAAAAATATATCAATATAGTCCTTTCTAGATCTTGAAAAAACCCAATAACCCTAACTACGATAAATATAAAGCCGAGATCAAAGTTAGGAGGAAGAAATAAATTACATATCTCCTAGTGGGAGTGAGAAAAACTCGTAACCTCATATTAAGAGAATTTATGAGTTACCAATTAAGTTAACCCCAGTTGACATGTATACAACTAACTTTTTTTTTTTATCAACGTAAAGTAGTGAAGAGTGCAGGACATAAGAGGCTTAAACTTACTAAATCCACCTAAAAAAGGCCTAACCCTTCAGGAGGGAGTGAAACTTGGTGCTATACAACTAACTTAAAGAATGAAACAAATTACGTATTTCCTAGTAAGGGAGTGAGAAAAACTTACGACCTCCTATTAAGAAAAGTTATGAGTTACCAATAGGCTAATCCTAGTTAACACCTATACAACTAACTCTTTTTTATCAACGTAAGGTAACGAAGAGTGCATGATATAAAAGGCTTAAACCCATTAAATACACTTCAAAAAGACCTGACTCTGGAAGAGAGAATGAAACTTGATGCAATACAACTAACTTGAAGGAAGTTAGTTTGTGACATAATTTTGAAATAAAGCGATTGGGATTGTATGACTCTCCATTATAGAAAATAATAAGAATATAAATAAAAAATTAGGGTTACTTTTGTATGAATGAATTGTTTCTAATTTGTGGTCCCATCTTTATGTAATTGAGGTGCACCTCTTGGGGTGAATTGGTTGTACCACCAACTATGAACCCTAAAGTTATTACTTTCTATGCATTATGATCTGGAAAAAATGTAGCTTTGTAAAATCCACAAGTCTTGATGATTTCTGCCCATGTGTCTCCCAAACTTTCTAGTGCCTTTCCATGTCCATTTTTTTTTAATAGTTATCCCTCATTCATCCTACTCCTTGAGTTGCTCAATACAATAAGTACAACACAGTGAACACACATGGACTCAGTGCCTTACTTGCAGGAAAGATTCATGTAATTTGTCGGAACGTGAATATAGTGTAGATGAAGAACTTTGAAACTTGGAATTCTAGAGTTTTTATTTTTAATCTTTTTAAATTAATTTATTTATTAGATTGATCTTATTTCCAACCTTCTAAATGTTACAACATTAAACTATTGGTAATGCATTGCACATTATGTAATAGTCCCTCAATCATTTATTGTATGTCACATTATTTACGATGTAAGATTTAATATAAACCTTTGAAATGCATAATAATTGAGATCTTTGTGAAACCCAAGAGGTGGTCGAGTGGACGATAGACAACAATTAACAGGCTTGTCCCCTAAGTACACTAGTCGAAATCTAGTGGATGCTATTTTTTCTTGGAACTAATTCATACAAAGCGCTGTCTCAATTTTAATCGAACTCTCTAGTAGTAAACGGCGTGATTGATCCTCCAAATTAGTGGGCCCGAAAAGTCGAATATCGAATTATCAAAACAAAAAAAAAATTAAGATCTCTGTGGACTATCTCACTCCATGCCCATCATATGCATCAATAATTAAATTTTGCCAGTGATGATTTTTTGAACACATTTCTATAATGTATGAAGAAGAACACTAATTTGTTTATCCAAACAATTAGATAAGACAATATTTTTTTGTATTTTTCATCTTAATCTTATGATTTAGTTAGTAGTTTTATCTAAGTTCTATCTATTATCAATTTCAAATTGTAACAACAATAATTTGATTTGATTTAGCAACTGAAAATTTATCCATATTTATCACTTGGCCTTTTGATAATGCCACGATTCTAATAATTTTAAATGATATACTTATTCAAAATAATTACAATATGATTTTTTTCATTTATATGTTTTATAAGTATATATACGAGTCAATTCCTAGCGCCTCAAATATAACCACCCAATCAAAAGCGGTGCACATAAGTGGCCCCCACAACTTTAGAACACAAATCAACCGTTCACACGAGAGGATAGGCGAATAGATTGAGAAAAGTAAACCAGTCTTGCATCCACTTCTATTTGTCTTTGAGCTGGTTCGTGGGACTGGCGAGGCATTCAAGCAATAATTCCCGCATTCTCCGATCCTCCCTTTTCCCTTTTTCACATTCTCATATATATATATATATATATATAGTCACGTTACCAGTCCCAAAAGAAGGTTCTGCGATTGTTTCTTCACCAATCGTTAAGTTAACGACCTGGGAAGGGCCGTATGATCATTTTGGTTGTTTGATCATCATTACTGTCTGTATTTCTAGAGAGAGAGAAGGAGTGGGGTTGGAAGGAAGACGGGGAAAGGGTCTTCACCTTCTTTCTTTGAATTGAATTCCATTCCATTCCCTTGACTTTTCTTCTTCTGGAATTTTATCTATGAACCTGTTGTTTTCCAAGTCCCATTTTTTCTTCGTCTTCTACTAATCATTTCCCATGTTTCCTTTAAAAGGGATTTATTGAAATATCGTTCTTGCTAGAGAGATTACAGGTTCTCTAAGAGAAAGAAATTGAAAGCTTCGTCTGATGGATCATCTGTGCCTTGTTTTGCAGAAAATATGCCACCCAATTCTTTCCATCATCGATCCAAACAATTATTATTATTATTAATTTATTATTATAATCTTTTCATCTAAATCTCTGCTAAATAGGCACAATTGACCTAATTCCTTTTTTTCTGCATATTTACTCTTGGAATCTATACCCATCCAGCTCATTCATTTGGGAATGTTCTTATAATCCGCTTCCCAATTCCTATGTACATGCTTCTTTCATTCCTTTTCCCTTCTTTACACAAAGTCTTGGCTTCTTTTTAATTTAATCTTGTTTGATTGAAATGGGTTGCGCGACTTCGAAGCAACCGCTATGCCGGAACTGCCAGGCGCCATACTCGCCGATGCGGCGAAGCTACTCGGTGCACGTCCACCACCCGCCACAGCAAGAAGGCGACAGCTACCATGTCGTGGCTCTCACCTCCACCACATTAGGGTCTCTCAGGATCGATTCGCTCAATCAAATTCACCATATCAAAGAAGACACTGGTCCTCCAATTAGGGATGCTAACAAGAGGAATGGTGGTGATGAAACTGTTCCCAACAAGAGAAGCAAGGAGTTTTCCATGGGATTGATTGAGGCAAAGACCTGGTCCAATATGATCAATGAAAAGATTCCCAAGGTTATCCCGAAAACTCCAATTAGAACACCTCCAGGTGAGCCAGAGACGATCAATGCGTGGGAATTGATGGAAGGCCTTGAAGACACTAGCCCTCTTCGGCCTCCTCATCACCTCCGCAGCTTTTCTTTCCATGTTGCTCCGAATCCAATTCCATCCCCAATTGATCGTCCCAAATCGAAACTCCAAGAAAATGGGGATGCCTCGCCTAAACCATTGTGGCTTGATATGGCCGACAATGATTCAATTTTGAATTCCAATTCAAATTCAAATGCAACATCCATAATTTCTGAGTTTGATCCAGATGTGATTTCCACATTTAGGAAAGCACTTGAGGAGCTCCCGCCAGCAAACCCATTTCACCTCAAGCCATTGGTCAATGAAAAAGAGCAGGCCGTGGCCCGCAACTATCAGCCATTGGACGTCACGGAAGGGGAGAATGTAAGTGGCGTTGTCGCGGCCTTTAAATGCCTGCCAAATGGAAAAGACAAGGTAGTGTTATACTTCACAAGCCTAAGAGGGGTGCGGAAGACATACGAGGATTGTTGTCATACTAGAGTAATACTAAAAGGATTGGGTGTTCGAGTAGATGAGAGGGACGTATCAATGCATTCTGGGTTCAAGGAGGAGTTAAAAGAGCTATTGGGAGATGGGTTTATCGGCGGCGGCTTGCCGAGGGTGTTTGTGGGAAAAAGGTACATCGGAGGAGCGGAGGAAATAAGGCGAATGCACGAAGAGGGACAGCTCGAGAAGGTGGTGGAAGGATGTGAAATGGTGGATGATAGTGGTGAAGGTAATGTTATTGGGAGAGTTTGTGAAGCATGTGGGGATATAAGGTTTGTGCCTTGTGAGGCATGTTCAGGGAGTTGTAAGATCTATTATGAAGGTGATTTTGATGAAGAAGAATGTGATGAAGATGAATTTGGATTTCAGCGCTGTCCTGATTGCAATGAGAATGGGATTATACGATGCCCTATTTGTTGCGATTAACTTCAAAAGTTAGCAGCAAAATTTTAGTTTTTCATCTTTCTCATTTTTTGTTTTCTTCACGAGTTGCTTGTTGTACAGTGAGGATGTGGAGTATTATTACTTTTTTTTATTTATTTTGGATATGTTGAAGGGAGGAGATTCCTAATGAGATAACTTCAAGAGAAGTAGGAGGTTTTCTCTCCCCCTGTCATGGGTCGGGACTGTAATACTTTCATCAGTATCTTGTTTTCAGAAAAAAGTAGAGGCTTGTATATTTCTTTCACCTTTCTGGGAAATGGAGAACTACTTTATATGTTCATTGTTCATCTTTAAAATTCATGAATTTCTTCGTGTCTTTGTGGTGGCATTCTTCAGTGTGGCGCGACATGACAGTATTGAAAGAGTCCGCCGCCACAGTTGTGTGCCAGTTTCATTCAAAAGTTTGTGGAATTGAAGTGAGCCTACGAGACTAAGAAGCAAATTGAATAAAGTTTTGAAGCGTTGTTGTTGTTGCCCTACACACATCAAGGATCCTTCGAGTCCATGCTATGTTAATAATGCTTGAACTTGTAAGCATTTCCCGGCAAGTAATTCTTCAGCACAATTCTGTTCGGTTGCGTCCAAAGTTTTACTGAAACAATCGCATCTGCCTAATTACATGGTGTCAACACATCTTTCCATGGACAATTCTCTGAGTATATGATTTATTGAAGTCTAATCCAAAAAAAAAAAAATCATAAGAAGTCTCATGGTAAGACTACTGTTCATATTTAAGTATTCATATAAGATTCACGTAATTCTTATAGAATACTCATATTTAGGCATAATTTCATCTGGTGAGACTTTTTCACTACACTCTTTTCCAGTTTATGACCATCCAGTTTATGACCATCAAACCACAAGGCCATTGGTCAATGAAACCCCAGATAGGGACACAACTCACAAGTCCTAACACTGCACAAGAGAGAGAACTATTTTAATATGAGACGAGTTCAACTCAAGTATCCTTGTGAAGCCCACTCATTTCTATTTCTAATTGAATATGATCTCTACTCCCTTGAGCCTAACCACCTACTTTTGTTAATAATACATATATTCATATTTAATAGAAATAAAGGCATATAACTAACTGCACTTGGAGCAAATTAGGTGACGAATGGTTCCCGTGCAATGAAGGTTATGTGATCAAATAAAGAGTGACTTGTTAAGACGGATGTGGTTGCTCTCAATGCTTTCACAGTTTCAACCAAATGACCATTTCTTTTGAAAGCCACGTGGGCAACCCAGAACAGAAAATTATAAAATATTTTTGACCCTTTATTCATACGACTGTAAATAAGTCAAGTCGAGTTGATTATTGAAGATTATTGAGTTGTCCAATCTTGACCAACTAAAATAAACGAATTTCAAAATATAATAAAGTTTTGACTTTTTATTTCTCGAACCGATCTCGAGTAGCTTGATATTTTATATTGTATCTCGAGCCAAGTTTGAAACAAGTTTTAAAATACGTTCAAACTTAACTTTTTAATCTTACGAGCTGAGTTTGAATAAACTTCTAACCGAGTTAAACTGGAATAATTTGATTCGTTTTACAAGCCTTAGTAATTATTTGGCCAAGACAATTAGATTCATTTAATTCGAAGAAATTTCAATGTCCAAACCAAGTATTTTCCCTGAATCCATTATTTCAGTGCAATTCCCAGCTAGATAAAGGTACTCAACTTTCAAACTCATGGAAAAATGAAACCCAGAAGCTGACAATGGTGGTTACCTGAATTGACCGATGATCGAAAAATTTCGAGGAGATGATAATAAATCAGTTGGCCAGAAGATCAGTATTGGATGGTGTGGCCCTGGGCTAGCGCATCTATGTTTTTCATTTCAGGTTCAAATGTAGTGTTTGTGAGGTCATAACTCACTCATTCACAAGATGCTATAAGCTAAAAAATGGTGGCACTATAGAACACCCATATAATACAAGTAATGTGTGCCAAAGATGGTGACACCTTCATTGATCTGCTGCTCATCCTCCAATTCAGATCAAAGTCATTGCATTCATATCAATATGGGCCTAAACCCAGAAACCCACAAAAGGTACATGACACTGGCAGTCTAATCAATCATATTATGTAAGGGTTGGTAACAAGTAGAAGGCAATAATAGTGAGCAGAACAAGTTTTATCCAAGCATTGAACAACTGTTTCCCAATCAGATACATGTGCCAATTAATGCTTCAATTCACGGATTCATTAACCTTGAGGGTCATAGCATCATCCAATTCTTGCAACCTTTTGGCATAATAAGACCAAAACCAATTAAAGCCAAGGACCTCACATTGAATGGATCTAGATGGACACCTCATTAAGGTTCCATCTCTCTCCATTAAGAAACAAAATCAGGAGAAGTCTGCTGTTAACTCTTCACTCATACACAAGAAAGAACTTACGTTAGCAAAGCAGCAAGGGCAGACCTTTGGTGTATAACAGAGACTCATATTTTGTTGGATTATGAATAGTGACGGCAATCTGCCCTGCCCCGCCTCTAATGAGAAGGGTTTGGGGAGAAAATAAATGTGGTGGGATAGGGATGGAGGAAGATAGTAAGACTCGACACGGATTCAAGGTGAGACGGAGACGGGGAATCTAATTTTTAATGGGGCGGGGATGGGAGAGGGCCCCTCACCCCGTTCCGGTTCCTATTTATGAAGCCGGTATATATGTTTATCAGTGCGATGGTAGTTGGGTCAGCAGTTCAACAAGTATGTTATATGAGGTTGGCAGATTAGAAAGAGCATGTAAATGTTTGAAAATTAGTTCGCAGACGACAGAAAAAAGTAAGCATTAATAAGTTCCCTTCTTAATATGAGAACAACATCTTTGTCTGTATTGTACACACATGAAAGAAATGGGGTAAAAGTCAATAAATAGATTTAACAGTTTTCACCAAAACTGAAGTTGGCGTTGAAAAATATTTAATATACATGTACACCTATCGTCATTGAGAAAATTCTCATTAAACACTTGTATGTATACAACAGTGTGCCTAAGAAAGCCACTGCATTGATGCTAATCATCCACTGCACGTGTTCTTGCTAATCACAAGGATTCTAGACAACTAATTTAAGTTTTTTAGGCAGTGATTCTTAGCAAAAGACCTACCGCTGTAAATGAACCCAAAAATAATATAAATCTGACTTAAAACTAACAATAATCTAAACCATTCAAAGTCATGCTAACCATTGCCAAAAAAAAAAAAAGTAACTGATTACCAAACAGGATATGAGATTCTAGGATGCTATACAACAGAAATCTGATAAAAAAAAAAAAAACTAACGTAAACAAACTAAAAGTGAATCAGTACCAAAGAAAACTTGGATTACAAATTTCACTTTTTAGCACCATGGCTACCCAAATCAGCTGCAGCGTTGGCTGCACGGGTAAGAACATCAGATACCCAAAGAGCTCCCTTGGCAAAGTAACTGCTATTAACTACAGCATTAGCAGCTGCTGCAGCTGTTCTACCCGTATATGATGCAGCTGACATGGTAACCTCAGAAACATGGTACCTCTCATCCACAGTTTTAACGGTTTCCATACCTGCATAAATTTTATCAGTCAGCCCAATTCTTTTGCTAAGCTCCGCAACCTTGGCTGCTGCAGCAGATGAAACTCCATGGGACTCATCGAAGGCTTTGGCTTTGGCTAATGCGTCTTTGCCTAATACATATCCCTTTGCTATCATGGTTTGTACGACTTCTTGTGCCAGAGTCACAGCTTCCCCAGGAGTAGAAACAAAGTGACTGATGTGAGCGGCCTGCTAAGATCAAGTGTAGAGACACAGCAAGTCAAGTATAAAAATAAAAAGAAAAAAGAAAAAAATCATAACCTAGTTACTACATGGGATGACTTAAACTGATTTAATGTGAATATTAGTAACTCCGTATCAGTATCAAATTTTTGCTACATATTCTCCAAGTTAACACTACAGAATTATAAATACCAATGCCAAATGATTCCCAAAGACTGAATTTATCTCCAATATGTGGTAGTAGGACAGAAGAAACATCTTTCCCTCTACCATGGAATTCTTCAAAGCTACAATTTTTCTTTCAATACTAAGTGTTTATGTTAGGAATCCAAGTTTACAGATTGCATAAATTACTCAAGCCCCACACAAACACAACTTCTTTCCCAAAACTTCATGAACAATTAGTTAACAGCAATGGTTTGAAATACTTGAATCTATGACAACCAACAAATTGTACTAACAAACAAGTTGGCATCTTTGTATAGGTTACATGAGCTTATTGTCACTCCTTGTACCAACCTTGGTTCTAATGCTAGCGTTGTAGTGGCCACACCCGTTTACTCTTGGGCTTTGCTCACTCACCCCACTTTGCTCACTCACCCCACTTCCTTTAAGGATCCTTCTAGAACTTCCTTTACAAATATCTCCCATTTTAAACTCTCTAATGGACTCTAGAATATTCTGTAGTCTACTACAATAATGCAAGATCCTAAATTCCTCTCATATTTTAGAACACTCCATACAACACTACAATAGCCAAGATTGTTTTAGACAACTCTAAAAGACTCTAGTATATACAAGAGGATACTAGAAGGCTCTGGACACTGTGGTCATGCAAGCATGCCAAACAGTCATGAAGCTCCTACTAAGTTTCTACGTGGCACCTGTGTGGCATAACCTTCCATGAATGTGGTAGGGTGTGACATTATACTATACATAAATGTTTTAGGGTAATGAATCAACTACCTACCAACAATAGAAACAGAATTGCATACCGTTGAGCTAGTTTTGTCTTCCGGCTTCCATGAAGGGTTATTCCAAGGATCCGATTCATCCATGTACGTCCCCCAGTGAGATATGCATACACGTTGATCTGCAATAGTAGCTCCCTGAGATAACATTGAACAAATAAGTAAATCAAATGCTACTTATTAACATTAGATAAGTGGATTCTAGTACTCTCCAGGAAAAAAGAGTGATACTAAAAGAAAAAACTGTTCATAGCTACTGGGGTATTTATGTTATGTTCGCTTCAAATTAATTAATTAGTTAAGGTGATCAAATCAAATTTTGTTTTGAAAAATCTAGTTTGGTTAACCAAATAAGAATGATTATTAATAAATTATATAAAAGATCAATTAAATCACACTCAAGTTTCAGACCGATTATTTTTTAAACAACTTCAGGCTTATAAATAAGAATTCAAAATAATAATAATACTAATAAAAAAAAAAGGAACTACTTTGGTCATATATAATAACCATGCATTATCTTTTATCAAATTATTTAAATATTAATCAATTATATAATAATTATTGATGTAATAATCAAATCAGTGTAAAACATAACCTTCAGCATGACAAAAAAAGATCTTTCATATATTTTTTCCAGTGTACTAAAGGCTCAAATTCAACCTTAAATGAGATCATAACGATGTGTTTTATTCCTGATAACCATCTTATAAATGCAAATTGCTTCAAATAAACTTATTTCAAATACTAAAGAAACAGTATTGCCTATTTCAAGCACTATGAAATCAACATACTTGTTTTGAGTAAACTGTAAAACAGAATGGAACAGTTTCATATCTGTATGGTGCCCATAATTCACATAAAAATGTTAAATGAGGTGAGATTATAACTAAAAATCCATGTTACAAACTTCAATGAAATCAACAAACTCATTTTGAGTAAAATGTAAAACAGAATGGAAGATTTCATGTAACTACAAAGCCATGCTAAAAACTTCTGAGAAACTTATTGCAGGCAACCTTCAAGATGGTGGTTTAAACCCAAACTATCTCCCATATAGGGAAGCACACTGCAAATACAGAAATGTACGACCACAAAAGATATATATATATATATATATATATATATAAACTACGATAATGAGGCGAAGCAACTAATTGATTCCTGTATTGGAAGTAAGCTTGTGGAGTATTGACTTCTTACGAACTTTATATAAGATTATTGATTGTGTGCTTTTAAGAGTTGAGCTATTGGAACAGAAGCAAGGCCACTTGTAGTTGGAAGAAAACATTTTAAACCAATTCTGCCGAGAATCAAAAGTGCAAATTTGGTAGTTTTAAAGAGAAATATTCAGTTGAAAGTACACTATTGCAAACACCACATTACCATTTTTGCTTTCTTAGAAAGTCATTAAAAGCAAAAGTTAGATATTTTTCTAGTGGTCGTCAAGAAGTCCTTTAAGTTGTTCAAGACGCAGCCTAATTTATTTTCAAGAGGAGAAAATTATATACTACAATTAGCCCCGTGGTCAGTCAGCAAATTGCAAACAGAATCAAACAAATGTAAATCAAATTGCAGCCTTATTAATGTATATTTTACAGATCAACTGAATTAATACCCTACGATGCTAAATCCTCTATGTTCAAGAACTTCCAATATAAGAAAAGGTGAGTCTTTGTCACAAGTTCACCACAAAACAAATATAGAAGATTGAGGACTTGTGAGAATGAAAATAATGAGGTAGCTAAACAAAGCATCTTGCAAACTGTTTCCCCACTAAATTACCAGTGCTTACTTTTCTCGCCAGGGATGTAAATGGAAACTTACACTGAGCAAGACGGCAGTTTCAAGAGCATAAGCATCTTTAAACGTCACATAGGCAGTACAAGCATATTCTCCAGATCTGTTTTCACAAGGAACTCGCACTCAGAAACATGATGCAACCAAATTGTTTAGCATATAGTTTAACAACAAAAGCCAGTACAGCCCCTGTGATCTCTATCACGGAGCATCTACTTTAACAGCCAATAGAAGATATGTAGAATATGATGCATTTCAAGCACTGTATTAATAATTGGTACCTCCAATTATTTATCTTGATTCCAAAATATTAAACACTCAAAGTCGGTGGCCCAAGAAACAATGGGAAAGAAATAATAATTTGGAATCTTACAACAGGCAGTCAAAATCCAAATAGCAGCAATATTACAAAGAAAAAGAAATAATTGCAATTGAATGTTTCAAAACAGAAAAAATAATAATAATATTAAGAGTGCATTTATTTCGTCACATGGCACTGCATTTATTTTGTCACATGACATAGGACAGCAAAACGTCAACCTCGTGTTGTTTCACGAAATCCTAAAACAGATGTTGCATCACAAGTTGTGTGATGGCTCACAATGCTTTAATGGCCTCATACTAGATGATGGATTTGTGCTTCAAAAAAGCACAAACTTTTTAATGGACATCTAAACCTGACTAAATTGAGAAATGAAAAAAAAAAATTGATGGGGAATTGATAAATTCAGACAGCCAAAATCGCATAATGCAATGATCCCAAAAGAACCGGTGTCCAATGAGTTTGATAACAATATTGGAAGTAGATCATCAAACTATAATCAAAACTACACAGTTATAGAAATCGCCATAAAGAGCCAATAAATATCAAGTAACCAGAAACTTAGTTGAGTACTACCTGATGATCTCCACATGTTCAATTTCGCCACAGTGAGTAAAAAATTCATAAACATCCTTCTCTGTCGCTCTAGGAGATAAGCATGTTATTTCTGCAGTATAACCACCTGGGTACATTGTTTGAAGTTTAATAAAGAAAGTAGTGTCTTGTTGAGTGAACCTGGTTTATGCAAATATAATAAACTGTCAACAGTTTAGATAAACAAGTGTATTAATCATTTTTTTTTATAAGTAAACAAGTGTAATACTCATTTAAGAATCATCATTTGCTATATCAACATTTCTAAAAATAAAGCTATCAAATTTAATTTCTGGATTGAGTAAAAGGCAACTTGTAGAGGAACAGAGAAGATAATGGATTGTCAGAAAGAGATAGAAAGCATTATCATCTTTGTGCAAGCCTTACGTAAGTGATGATCCTAAGCTCCATCTCCCTAAGTGGGCCTACCCCACATCACTGATCACTCCATATCACAGGCATTACCACAACAATCAAAATAATTGGAAAATACTAACATCCATTAAATATATCATGTACCTTCCACTATTAACCCTGTAAATTTCAAGATTAGCTTTAGATTGGAAGTTGAGAACCAATGAAGTTATATTACTACGATTTTTTTAATATGCAACGAGACAATGACTGAATGCTTCTAAACCCTAAGCAACACTAACTTGGCAGGCTGTGAAAGGACATAGCATCTACATAATGTAATATTAATGACACTAGATTTTATTCCAAGAACAATGAAATAGCAAATAAAAAAAAAAATTAAATAGAGGACCCTTGGGATCATCATAAAATGTTGCCACACAGAACTTTCTTCAACCAAAAGTATAACTTCTATTGTAAGGGATCTATGCAAGTCAAACAATGCAATGTTATGACAACTTTTGCTAAAGTGCAACAGTTGGAGTACCCTTAAAGATTCATCTTTTCTAAAACGACTATTTTATTTCTTAGAAAAAAAGAGAACCTTTTTTTTTTTAGGTTTTCCTTCTGAATCTTTAGGTTAATGCCTGAAACCAGATTGAATTTGGAAAATTCAATTCCCCATTTCACTAGTTTCATGGAAATTCTTTCCAAGAAAAATTTCCTAAGAAAACAAAAATTGATTTCAGGTGTACAAAAATGTGTTTCGCAAAGATCTGTAATGAGACATGAAAACTTTTCAAATTTCCTTCCAAATAAATTAGATAAACAAAGAAGACATCAAATAATTGATGAAGCCTTAAAGAAAGGGACCTTTTCGGGGGAAATTTCGGGCAATGAAAATTACACTACGAGGTGACCATGGGAGACCAAAGGAGATATTATTTAGCTATCTATTCCACTCGCAAGAATAAACAGTGAAAAGTGAATCGACACAGATACGATGAACCCAAAGATGTGTGAGCATATATATATATATATATATATATATCTGCAAAATTCTGTTTGCACCTTTCAAGAAAGGATTTACCAACCAAAAGATTGAAATAGAGACAGTTCTTCGCACTGGGTTTCCAAAATTACAGTCCCATTCGCAATTTATTCAGTTAATAAACTTCTATACCGTATATTTTGTCCCAGAAACGCAAATTTAAAGACGACAGACTCACCAAAACTCATGAAGTGAAAAAGCTAAATAAAAAACTATTGCAACTGATTTTTAAGTAATCTTAGTATTATCGTAAATCAAAACTCTGCGTACCTGTTTCTGATCAGAGGTTGAATCCGTTAAGGGAAGCGGAGAAGACGAGAGAGGGGGCACCTAATACCACCAATCTGTATATATTCTCAGCTGATAATCATTAGGTATTTAACTATTTATGGAACTAGTGACGCACATGTATACCGCTTGTTTACACGGACCAATAATATACGGAAAGCACGCATCTATATTAGACTTGCCTACAGGACAACTGTTACCTAGTAGTACATATAGGCACTAACGTGTTCACTCTAAGTCCCTCCACGTAGGCATGGTAATTTCTTCAGATAAGTGCAGCTCCAACTCATCTGTCAAAACAGTATTAAAAAACAGTAATAATAAAATAATACGAAAAATTTTCTTAGTATGCAAATAAGTTATAAATATGTAAGATGAATAATATTATGATCATATTTTAATTTAAAATATATTTTATATGTTAAAATTTAATTTGTATTATTAATAAATTTGTTTGTGCTATTTAATCATTAGACTTTTTTTCTAAAATAGTTATTTTATCTATATTATAATATGTGTTTTTTAACATCCTGCTATTTATATCTATCGCTTATATTTTTTCCAATCCAATGACTGAAATATTTTAAAATAATAAAAATATTATTTAATCATTGAAGTAGAAATATCAAAATATAATATTTTGATATTATAACATTGTTAAAATTTAATTTTAATATAATTCAAATGACTTTTAACATCAGAAATGTTTCTAACGACACTATAGTTTAATAAAAAAATTGTTTCAATAAAGATGTTATAACAACTCCAGCTATGCTTCCTAAATTTTACTCAAATTTGAACTACACTTTTGAAGATTATTCTAACCATAATCTCTAGTTTGTAAACTTTTGAATTTTTTTATTGAAAGAGAATGAATTTGTAATAGAATTTTGGTTTGGAGAGTGATTTTCTTTTTCCTCTCTCTCCTTCAAATTTAGGAGCCAAAATAGGCTTTTTGAGTCGTTTGGGGAATCCATTAGAGCTCTCTTTTGTTATTTTTGTTTCTTATTTTGGCTAATGAGCACTTTTAGAGAATCATTTAGACTTTGGAGATGTTTTTAGTCAATTCACTATCCTAACCCAGACTCTCTTTTTTGATAAGTTTATTATTTCTCTCTCTAATATCTCATTAAAGAAATACATTTTTTGTCACCTTGGTTGACCAAACAGTTGACTAGAGTTAGCTAGCATTTGATAACATGTTCATGGCAAATGTTCAAAGTGGGTGTGGTATTCTCACCCCACGTGACAGGTTAGTCATTTGAGTTATAGACTATGAAATGTTCGCCTGAATTAGTAATGACCAACTTACAAGGTTAAATACTCTTGGATGATTGATAGTAAAATAGTATCATGAAAAAAATTGTGAAAATAGCCGATCTTAGAGTAAAGAGTGAAATAGGTAGGAGGAATAAAATAAAACATGAAAAGTGAGAGAAACTCTAGAGTTTGTATTCATTGGTTATGGTGCATTACGGTCGAACCAATGAATGTATTATGATCAAACCAATGAATGTATGACGCATTAGCAAAATTTTCAGTATAATCTAGGATGGATCTAACGGTAGGCTGTAACTCTTTCTAAAATCTGACCTAAAAAAAAGTACATGTAAAATTTTAAAGTTTTTTAATTCATCTCATCTTAAAATTTTGGTACGGTACTGATATACCACAAAATGTCAAGACCAATCATTACTTGACACGTGCAACTACAGTTCAGCCCATGCTCGGCTAGTTCGACTCACTGCTCGGCTAGAGTGGCTCGCGCTCGGCCATCTAGGATAGACCTACAGGTCGGAGGATGCCGAACACCTGCCTTCAGAGCAGATCCATATTCAAATAGAGCTCACGGGGTTGAACACTGAACTCCAGAAGCTCATCACCGCCTTAACAGCTACCGAGCAGAGAATAAGGAAACAGTCTCTTACAAGGAAACTGCCACACATATTTATCTCTATTCTTGATACAATGTTCAACAAGGAAACTGCTATCTTCAATGATCGAATTCCTACTTTTATGACTCTAAATCCTAATGAACTTAGGAAAGCTACAGCCTATAAATTACACCCTAGATGTACGCTTTACTTTCATGCTCATTATTTGGCTTTCATTACAGTCTTTCAATTCAGTTTATTGATTTAAGCATCGGAGCGACTACCGTCGGAGCCAACCTGGTGGTCCTCTGATCTTCTTTTGAGTATTCCACAGAGAGCCGAGCTTATAGCATTCGTAGGCCAAAAAGTGCAGCATCAGGTATAATTTTTATTCAACATTTTTCATTTTTTATCTGGAAAATTTCAACCTAAACCAAAATTTTTATCTTAATATTCTCTTTTTTTCATCTTAAAATCTTCATCCACTCTAAAATTTTGATTTAAATCCAAAATTTCCTCACTAGAATTTCTTCCAAAATTTTTTTAGTTCCAAATTTTTATTTTTTATTTTTGACTCCAGTCCTTGAATATGATTCACACATTTTGTTAATTTTTCATATATTCATGGGTCCGAACGGAATGAGCCAATGACAAATAGGCGGTGGTTTGGTTAAGAAACCAGACCAGACCAACCCCGGCCCCACCTACCAAGTTTTAGTTTCTTGGTAAATGGTGCGTGGTTTTCATTGTCTTTTCAATGAGCGTGGGGTTGACTGTTAAGTTAAACAACCATAATCACGTCGTTCGCTGAAACAAATGTGAGGGGATGTTAATCAGGGCCCACACTGGCTAAATCGAATGGCCCATCAATGAATCCACGCGTCAGCGTGACAAGTAAACGGGCTGGGTTGAATTCTCAGGCCTATCTGAGTTTTGGGGCTGGTCACGGGCCGGCCTTTGGATTTATAAGGGGGATCTCAGCCTGCTGATGTTTGATTAAAAATTAGTGTTAATCTTTTTAATTTTCCTTTTATAATTAAAGGCAAGATTAATTCTACTAAAAAATAATGGGAAAGCATGGGTGCATGTCTCTACTAATTATCAACTTTACTAGAATAATTGGAAAGTAAGGGTGGGCCCACATTTCTTGCCGTTGTGGGCTAATAGTATTAATTGTTTAAGTTAATTCAATAGGCTTCTCATTTTCAAAGATGAAATGAAAGCCTTTTAACCCAACGAATTTGAAATGGGATGGGATGAGGCAGGATGGTCCTCGGCCATAAAGCCCACAACATTCGGAATGGGCTGGGCTGGGCTGGATAGAAAGTTCCTTAGAAGTATTCTTGGGTGATTATTATACAAATATTGCCATCCTGGATGATATGATAATGATATATAAGTTAGCTCAGTAATCAGCCACGTCTTTATTTAATATGTAATCAACCAGCTTTATTTCTTACCCAAGTTTCTCATGTCCTCTTATGGGCTTCAAAATTGTTATTAATGCAATCCATATTTGATAAGGGATAGTCATAGTGCAGTGCACGAAATTCTTGTCGTCATTGTTGGGTCAGGATAATATTAGGATGTATGTAGTTTTACTCTTGCAAATGAAAAAGCTGTTTCCACAACTCGAACTCGTGACCTACGGGTGACAATGAAGCAACCTTACCGTTGTGCCAATACCTCTTACAATCCAGTTTTGACCGATTTGTAATTACCATTTTTAATAATAATAATAATAATAACTAATAATTTTTAATTTTAATTTTTTTATTTTAATACATTCAGGAAAAAGTTTGCTTTGTAAGCTGGCTGTTCAGATTCAAGATTATTGTCATTCTACCATGCATAAGTGTCATGCTTTCTTTGTTTTTCATTTTTTCTTTTTCTGTATTGGAGAATTAACAAGACATGGATTAGCTAAAAATAAGAGAAAATAGATGTCCACATAGTTCAATGATATATAGCAAATGCAGGAAATTGTAATAGAAACACATTTCTTCTTTTGTGGGCTGCTTGTTAGGTAACTATGAAAGTTTGCCATCAACATTCTGTTCATCAGATGTAGGTTCAGTGTCCTCATCAATGACCACCTCATCTTTGATATCTAGATGTTGTATCTGATTAAGACACTAGATTTTGTGAGAAGGACTTGTCCCTTTCTTTTTCCTTGTTGCTTTGCAAATTTTTCTAGAGATGCCAAAGTGCATGCAACTTGCCCTGAAAGTCTGATCACCACTATCATCTACTCATCCTGCACCAATCCCTACTTGGACCTCTAACAACTATATATATATATATATATGTGTATATATATAGTATGTATGTATATATATACACGAGTTTCTCTTGTGAAATAACTGCATGTAATTAACTTGCTTTAATCAGATAATTAAGCTAGCAATCATGCATCAACATGTGACCTATTGATTATATATATAACATTTTCTTTTGCCTTACTTGTGTTGTTTAAAATGGGCATGCTTAAAAAGTCAGATTATATTTCAAAATTACCTCAAATTCATTAGAATTAGATTACAACAAAATTTTATTAGAATCTACTAACTTTTAACTCAAAAAAATGACATTGTCAACGCTGTCAGAAGGCATGCGCGACAATGAAGACAGAGATATAATATCAAATTTAGGGATTGAACCACCACACATTAATATCAATAATGTCATGTGAATAACCAGTCATTGTCGTCAGGCCTTAAGTTCAAATCTTGTCTCGCCCCACTCCCGTACGCAAAAATGCAAATGATAAAAAAAGCTCTCAAGAGAATGACTTTCAATGATTTCATTTGCCTAAACTGTTCTAGGAAGGACAAATCTTATCTAAGTAATTAATCCTATTACACTATAAACGTTCTAATCTTCTATTAATCAACCCTTCAATATCAACAAAGTCACAATTAAACAAATGAATTAGAAAATTAAGCACCTAACTTTTATAATTAAAGGGCTTTGCAACTACAAGGCCTTTATTACACATTGTAATTACAACATGTGTCCACGGGACATCATCATTATATATATATATATATATATATATATATATATATATATAAGAGTGATGTTATATATAATAGATTTTTTCAATGAATTCTTTTACTTTTAGACACAAAGTAATGGTTCCACTATATTACATAGAACTATTTGTTTGTGTCAAGAAGTAAAAAAATTTATTGAAAAATTTTATTATACATAACATTTTCTTATATACAAGTTCAAACCCCTTAATCTAGGAAGGAGGAGGAGTAGTCAAAGATTGTAGCTATTACATGATCAAACTCCTAATTATATTAGCCTCGGCACTATCAGAATCAATGGTAGCCAACAGCTGGGACAGTCGGTCACTTAGGTCGTCCACCTCTCTGTGCAAGTTCCTAATGTAGTTGCAGGTCTCTTGTAGCACCTTCGAAGCCGATACCTACATATGAAACCAACTTTATAATTAGAAACATAGCACTAATTTTCTGAATACTTAATTTATGAGGGCTACACGCACGCACACACATATAATAGATTTTCTCAATATATTTTCTCATTTACAATACAAGAAGATGGTAATCATTGTTTAATTATTGTACGTAATGCACCTAACAAATGGTACATGTACCATACTAGAATGGCATATATATAAACACAGGACACACACATATATGTATGTGCAATTACATACAAGCAGGTATATAGATACATACATATGTATGTACATATATAGAGAGAGAAGTTGAGTTTTAATTACCTTGTCTGAGCGCCTGTTGCGAATCTCAGGAAGTAAGTTGCTGCAACTTTGACACAAGTTGAATGATTTGATCATCTGTGATCCTTGAAGTCCCTGCTGACTGCCTTGACCTTCTGCTAGACATTATTACAATATATATGCTCTATTTGTCTTTTGAGAGATAAGGTCTTATTGATTCAATATTAAAGTAGAGAGACTTTTAAAAGTGAGATCAGTGAGAAAAAGTTTTACTTGTAACAGATAAAAGGGGGGGGGGGGGGTGTTATTGAGAAGAAGAAGAAGAAGTACTGTGAGATGTAGAGTGCGAATTAAGCAAGTGATAAGAGAGTTATATAAAGAGGAAGGACCACAAGGGAAGGGAAAGCAGAAGAGAAAGAGAGAGTACAATAACATAGACAATGATGTTGGATGTGAAGAAGACAAGTGAATGGGAGAAAGCAGAGGTCTGAGCTTGTTATTTGTGTGTTGTGTGTTGTGTGTGTGTGTGTGTGTGTGAGAGAGAGAGAGAGAGAGAGAGAGAGAGAGGTGAAGAGAGGCCATTACTTTAATTTCATGTGTTCCCGCTTAGGGTTTGATCTCAAGTGGGCTTAAAGAAATGTGTTTGTTTTTGTGCAAAGCAAAGTGGGCCTTCATGTGTACGTCTCAATATGCAAGACCATGTGATCATTGGATACTGATCGCCTCTAATTAGACTCATCGAATGCAATTTGCATTAACAAATAATAGCATGCCACACAATTGTACTATTAGGGTTTTAAGCCACATGGATCACAATCAAATATATAAAGAATTTTTTAATTTTATTTTTTTACTGCTAAACATAAGAGTTCGACTCGTAAATAAATAGTTAATTAGTTCAGTGTATTAGACTTATATTACTGAATGACACTCTTACCTTTCTTGCAAATCGGAAAAAAATGTTTTCACGACTCCAATTAGTAATTTCTCGAAAACAATTTTACTATTACGTCAAATCTCACCAGCACCTACCGTAATAAAAATGTATGTAAATTTTACAGTTTTGTATTTTAAGACAAGAAAAACACAAGTCATATTTAACATTTTTCTTAGAGTATTTAAAACATAATAGTTTTTTAATTCTATTTTTTTTTTTACTTCTAGATTACAAAAAAAAATAGATTCTCTATAATAAATATATATAAATTCCATCACGTTGCGTCTATAAACGAAAAAATTAGAATGAGAAAATTCTAGTATTTTATTTTCTTACAGTGTTGATCTAAGTTCTTGAGCACATGTAATAAGGTGAAGATATAACGAGTTTCAGTAGAAATGCAGAAAACAGATTCACCAAGAAAAGTGTGAACAATAATTGAATTTCCTCCTTGTTAAGGACATAACCACGAGAGTGTCGCAGCATTGATTGTCGAATTTCATGTCACATGCCTTTTCCCTCTATGCACGACACGACACGTGTATTGTCCAAACTCTAGTACATATATATATATATATATATGGATTGCCTCTCTTTCATATATATATATATATATATATATATATGAAAGAGAGGCAACCATATAGAATTTTCTTGCTTTTGTCGACCACTCTCACATGCAAATGCCAATGCCATCCTCAAATTCAAATGTGTGCATCACCGCACACAAATCTCCCCACGTTAGAGCATTTCTATTGATAATTCAAAATTTTATCTAAATTTAAGTTAGAATTTAAGTAAAAATTGAATTTGAGTCTTATGTTCTCTAATAATTATTTAAATTTGAATTTATAAACAATTTTATACTGATTTTGGTTTAGATTTAAGTAAAATTCTATTTGAATCTAGATTTGAGTAACTATTAGAGAAGATTTTTGTGAATTTTGACTTAAATTTAAATTTGAATCATGCTCTTAATTCTCATTTTCACTATTTCATAAGATCTGTTTTCGCTAACCACCAACAAATTAACTTCATTAATTATAATTAATAGTTGATAGGAGTAGATAATCAGTGTGTCTCTCTTTATATCTATATATATATATATATATATAGTGTACTATGTTAGGAATATAATCACATATCAAGATTTGTGAAACACCAAAGCAAATAAGAAAACGAATCTAAAATTACACGCACACATATGAATACAAATATTTATGTGATTCACTATAAAATAGAGTTACGTCCGCGGTTGTTGCCAGTTTTACTATGATCTAAAAGAGTTACAAATTCAGTACAATGAGATGCAACTCTTCAATTATAAATATATAGTATTAGGATAACAGAAAAATAATATGAAACACCAAAAATACTCTCAAAAATAATTTTTGAACCCTCTCCTTCAGACAAGGGGATGCAACCCCTGACCAACTTACTACGAAATTCAATCTGAGATTGATGGGATACTGTCTAATACTTATCAATATCTATACTATCCAACATATATACTAGTGTTTAGAGAAATGTTCTCTATTTTGATAAAGTTTAATCATCTAACCAAAGAGTAATGCTAGCCTTACTTTCATGTTTTACCAAAATTGTTACCTTCATGAGTTGGTAGTGTTGTATTGGTTGGATATTACATGATGTCACATCATGATGTGATATCCAATCAATATAAGACTACCAACTCATGAAGATAAATACTTTTGGTAGAGATTTTAAGTAAGTCTAGAATTTGAAGAGTTTTACAACCCGCATATATAGGAAACAAATATATAATTATATATATATATATATATATAACAATATATTATTGCTTTAGAGCAAAGAAATTAAATGCAGAAGTTGTAGTTTTCTGCTTGAAGTTGAAGATATGGTTATGGCTAGCATGAGATTGGTTAATCCGATTCAATAATATTGTACTCAAAAAGCAATCAAAACTTGTACAAATTATCCATCCATAAGTGCTTGTTCGGACAATAATGGAACTTAAAGGGTGTACGGCATTTATTTGGTAAGAAAGCCGTCCTCCAACATACAGCCCTCGAAGAAAATGGTTATGATCACTGGGATTGATATATACACGAAACTATACAACTCAATAGAAGAATTGGGACTTTGAATCCTTGTCGTTGGGTTATATAGTTACTTATTCAAATTAGAAATATATGCATATTAATTTGTAGGACATGATCTTGGTTGTGTGTAGACTACAAAAACTAAGGCTCTGTTTGTTTACATTTTTAAAAATAGTTTTTTAATTTTAAAATGTGGGATACGCATTTCAAAATAGATTTTTTTTTAATTTTTTAAAATTTAGATTATTATATTCAAATAGCATTTTCACAATTTTTAAAAAATTAATTACAAAATTTTGAAATATATTTAAGAAAATTTTTCAAAAAATTGTATCTGAATCACTATCTAAAAAATTGTAACTAATTAATCATGAGTTCGCATATGCTTTTACTTTCTTAATAAAGTATTTAAGTGTATTTTTCATAAACACCCATTGTGTACATAAATATGAATTGATATGTTTTATCTCGTGTTAGACTTTTATGGGCATTAAAAGTCTTTATTGATATAAATGATTTATGACTGATTCCGTATATGTATTTGAGATTTGTTTAGCTGTGCGACAAACAACTCATAATTGAAAGGATCTTTTCGTCACCAAAAACATTGCAAAAGTTTACATTCCTATTATGTTATTATCCCATTTTAAGTCATATAAAGTTTCTATTAGTTCTTAATACTAAATGTATGTCACCAAAGTAGACAATAACTCAATGACATTATCTGTCTATTTTAGAAGGAAGAATAAGGATAGAGGGAGAGAGTTAGTAGTGATTTAATGCCATCGATCCTAACAAGTGGCTAGATTGTGAAAAAAAAATATTAAATTCACGTCGTTAAATACATATACATACAAACATATATACACACATAATCATAAGTTACATAATTAATTAGATTTGGTGCTAACAATTGCAAGAATAATCATCTTATATGTGTACTCATAAATGATATTTAAAATAGTATCATTTCCAGACTAAGAAATGATAATTAATGTAGGAACATATAGCAAAGTTTATTATTTTTCTAAATAGCTCCATTCAAGATAATGGATTTGTACAGCAAAATGTTAATTAAAACTAAATGGGCTATATAAATTCAAGAAATGTCAAACAAGCCCTTAGAATTTTATTTTATTTTTACTTTAGCATTATATTTAAAGGGGCCTCTTTTTTTCTTTGGCTTTATTATTTTGGATGGGGGATCATTTCTGTTTATTTCAACAAGAACACGACACAGGCATAATGCACATGACCACGACACGGCTTTGTTATTCTTTGTTTGGGTACACAATTTCACTTACATGCTAGTACTTCTCTATCCCTGTCACATGTATCTGAAGACTCCTATCCAGGCTTTAATGGAGACTGTCAAGGGCCTTAAGGCCTTGATTTAGTCCATTGACTTGGACTGGATCTCATGGAGTCCAGCTAGCCAGAGGCCCAGAGTTGATAGCATTGGGTACATCCTGGCTTGGGCCTGCTTGGAAACTCAAAACATAGTTCTTGGAGTTTGGAGTGGGGACCTTAATAGGCCAGGCCCACTTTAATTACAAATTTACTTTGTTCATCAAACCCAATTAGTTGTTCATTTCTGATAAGGTCCTAATTTTTTTTTGTCATTTTAGCTTTGGTCCGAATATTATATATAGATTTTGAAAGGGTTGGTACCAACGAAGACTTAGAGAGAGAAATGAATAATTCATATGAATTGTTTATAAGCTATGGGCCAAGATATATTTTCAACTATTAACATACCCTAGGCCTATGACTTATACGGGCCTGTTAAATATATACCAGATTTGTTCCGGCCCATGGCCAAAACTTGGATTAGTCAGCCATCCAATACCGTCGAGGGTCAACAAAGGCCTTTTCGGTCCATTGGTGAGTTGGGCCTTGTGGCCTGCAAGCCCATGCATCACTACAGCCCAAGGCCCATGTTTATTTAAAGGATCCCAATAATGTAAACTTCAATCGAGGCAATGACAGATTCAGAGGTACTTGGTTGGGGAAAATATATATATATATATATATATATATATAAGGGTTATTATAGAAATTTTAAAAATTATGAGGTTAAAATTATTGTAAAAAAATAATAATTTCTCCTACTACCCTCAAATCCGCCAATAATTCAAGTTTAATACGAAGATAGAGATGTTCGGTTAATTATTAATAAATTAGTATTATATCATTTTTATTTTCTTTAATTTGATTCCCAACTATTTAATTTATTTTAAATTTCTAATATTATTTAAGTAGGAAACAGCATGAGAAAAATTGTTCTCTATTTACATTCTACTTTTCTTTTTTTTTTTCATTCCATTTTTCATAACACTGATTGGACACTCCCACCTTGTCTTAAAAAAAAATTTTTCAAAAAAAAAAAAAAAAAAATTCAATGCAAGTTGAGTTTTCAGGAATGGGTCTCACAAAAATACAAGAATTCTTGGGTCCCCTCAGACATGATTCTGGTGGAAATGAGATCATTTATTTCTTTTTCAAGGTTCATCTAAACACGTATTTCAAGAGCTCGTCCGAAAAAAGAACAGCTATTGTTTGTTGTGAATAATAAATTTGAGTGTTGGTTGCCAGAATCAGTGCCTTGGATTTGGAAGAGACCTGTCAAACAGTGCTTAAGCCAAAAACAAAACAAAACAATACGGCCTGACCAAATGAGCTAGCTGGAGTTTTCAGATTCAGACCACCAACACCTTTCTTTCTCTCCACCAATCCATTAACATTTCTACCTGTAAATACTTGATACACATAATATATATATAGATTAAGTTATATTTGACTGCAGAAAATACTTATAAATCATATATTATTTATTTTTACGAGACAAACGTTGAATTCTGATTTCTGTATATGTTTTCAAATTTTGCGAAGTTACGCAAAATTGACTACTTAGAGTTACTCTTTCAATTTTGACGTCTCAAATTCCACAAAAAAAAAAAAAAAACTAGAGAAAAAGTGTACTATATCTCACAACCACATTATGCAAACCCTCATATCTGCGTATTTATTTTAAAATATATATATATATATATATATATATATATATGATTTGTTAGGATTCAAAATACTGATTTTTATCAACTACATAATAAAAATGTATTTAAATAATGATAGGAACTTATCCTATCAGTCACTTAAATGGGTCAAGACCTATTCCCTAATGGCTGAATCTTATTCATACATGCGTTAATCCAAAATTCAAAAACTAACACTATCCAAAAAAAATATTGGGTAGTCCAACCCATGCTTAACGTGTGTAAGAATATTACATTCTAACAAATGATAACTGATATCACTATTGAAAGTACGATATTTTATAGTAATATCCAAAACTTACTCTATTTCTAGGATACTCGCTCAAACAGAAAAATTATTTGATACTTTTTGAGTAGTGC
The DNA here is from genome assembly GCA_008638375.1 of Nyssa sinensis. Classification (NCBI taxonomy): domain Eukaryota; kingdom Viridiplantae; phylum Streptophyta; class Magnoliopsida; order Cornales; family Nyssaceae; genus Nyssa; species Nyssa sinensis. The sequence goes on from CM018043.1 coordinate 3,465,247, forward strand.
CTCCAACGGTAAGATAAGGGAGGGAGAAGATAAGATTGAGATAGAAAAATGAACAATTTTATTTTGTTTGAATATTTCAATAGGAAAGAAAGAAAAGAAAAGATTTGGAGAGAAAGAGAGACTTCTTCTCCAATCTCTTCTAAAGTACAGAGACTTAAAAAGAAAATAAATATTTTTAATGAGTTTTTTAAAACACCAAATATACTCTTAAATATTATGTTAAAAATTAACATTTATAACAAAATAAAATTATTTATTAAATAATTTATACACATTTTTTTCTTTTGTCATATTAATTATTCAAACAAAAAATAATTTCTTTTTATCATTTCTTTCTTAAATATACAAACAAGCTAAAAGCCAACAGCTTTTTTCTTTCTTTTTTCTCATTTCTTTCAATCTAATTGTCCTAGAAGCTACACTCAAACACCCATCACTGATTCACACTCAAGGATACTGACAGAAACAGGAGGAGGAGATTTGTAAAAGAGTCACATATAGAGGATTGATGAGATTTGATTAATCATAAGCTCGTGTAAAATATATTAGATTTTTTTTTTTTTTTTAAAAAAATATATATATATATATATATATTAATGATTCTAACTTAATCATGAAATTTATCAAATTTTTAAGGGGAAAAAAATAACTTATATATATATATATGTGTGTGTGTGTGAGATACTTCATGATTGCATGATTGATCGGGTCAATTCAACGACCATATAATAATTTGTAGGACTTCTCCAGAATCTAACAGAGAGAAGACGATGGGCCATCTCTGGTGTCTGCACTGCACTAAAGGCCAACTAGGGTTCTGGCACCCAGTATTTCCGTTTTTTTTAAAATCTTTTTAAACCATACATATGACTTGTGCCTATCCACTTTCTAGTTCTCGTGTGAACGTTCCGAGCCCGACATCGCATGCATCGTGTCCTGTTAATATATAAGAAACATGCCCTGTTAGGAGGGTGGCCCCTGCAAAGACAACAAAACAATTGTTTTAGATTTTATTTAAAAAAAAAAAGTGTCAAATTTTATATAATAATAATACAATTAAATTAAGTTTAAAATTTGTAAAATTTTAATTCTATAAAAAAAATTTCAAATTTATAAATTTATAATATAATCAAATTAAAAATCTAATATTAATAAATATCTTAACTCTACAAAAAAAGGGCCGTATAAAAATTTAATTATATTAGTAAAGCTTTATTCGTATTTTACTATAATATTTTATTATTATTTCTTTAGATAAAACAAATTTATTTAACAATTCTATTATTAGAGTTTTACTTAATATATATTTCTCTTTTGTTAAAAATAATTAAATTTTATATATCAAAAATAAATATAATATATATACATAAAAAACAATGTAAAAAAATAAATTAATATTAAAAAATATTTATTTTAAATTATTATTTTATTACTTTAAGTCTTCAATTATATAGAATCAGCCTTACGACTAACGGTGAAAGTTATTTTGAATTGCTTTCAACCGAGTCAATGTCCAGACCTAGTTTAATAATTATGTTTATGCATTTATGGAGCAAGAGCAAAAAAGTTTATTCATTTTTTGTGCTAACCAAGCAAGCGCAGAGCCAAGGGAAAAAAAGAGTAGAGGGTTAGAATTTTTTTTAAAAAAATAGAAAAAATTTGCATAGATATATTTTTTCACAAAGAGGAAGATAATAGGGGGAATTGTTTTTTTTTTTTTTTTTTCCTTAAATTAGAGAAATTTTTTATGTAAAACATTTTTTCTCTTAAAGAGGAAGATGAGAGGGGGAAAAAATTTAAGGAGAATTTTTTTTTGTTCTCAAGTAAGAAGATGATAGGGGGAAATTTTTTGGGAAAAAATAAAAAGTTTCTATTTTGTTTTTCTTATTCTTAAATTTTCTTAGTAATCAAACAAATTAAGTTTAAAGGAAAATATGTTATTCCTCAATTGGAAAATTCCTTTTAAGGCTTTAGGAAATAAAGGATTGCGATTAATGTTGAGTTGGGTATAATTAGATACTCATTTGGGGTCAAAACTAGGATTGGGCTAACTTCTGCAAATTCTATTCAAAACTTTAAGAAATAAGGGGTTATTGATAATAGTTGGATTTCGGTTTAGTTAGAAATAAGATTGGACTAAAACTGAGGATAAACTAATTTTATATGGGTAAAAAAAAAATTGCAATTAATTTTTTTCTTTTTTGGAAACTTAGGAGTTATAGCCTACTCCCAAACCTACTTACAATTTGTGAAATTTTCACATAAAAGTTAAGATGTTTGATAGAGTTTGTGAGACACTGTCACTCGAAAATTAATGTGATGCTTCACTGCCAAGTGCCTTTAGTGGACCCTAATTTATTCTCACCGCCATGCCATTTTTGAAGACTTCTATCCCACTACTCCTCTGGCATTCCTGGCAGGCTTGCTTCTTTTTCCGTTTCCCCTCACTGGCAAAGTCTCAATGAACTGTAAAAGAGGTCAAGGGCCACCTCTTTGCTTGGAGTCTTCTTAGTTTCTCTTTTTGAGAGATCAAGTACACATATGGTGGACTTCTTTGGTGAATGTAATTATCAGTTTCACTGTAGAAGCTGTCCTCACTTTACCAATATTTCAAAAAGGGCAGGAGATTGTTTTGGGAAAAGCCAAGCTTTATAAAAAAAAAGTACAAAAGTGAGAGACAGATGAATATTACGAGGAACCAAAACGAAAAAAGGTCAAAAAAACACTCACAACTAGAAAGGCCATCAAAACCAAAAACCACCTCATACACAAGTAAATTCAAAACACAAAAATTATATCAATTGAATTGAACTGTCACATTTAAGCTGCTTGAATATTTGGAGATCTCCCCAAAATGGAATCCATTGGAACTTCAAAATTTTGATTGGCTTTGGTGAACAACTTGTGTTTTTCTCCATTCTTACCTCTAGTAGTATTGCAAGGGTATGAAGGTCATTGTCTAACCCAAAAGATATATTAAAATATTGGTTCCATTCAGATCATCAACACTCAACCTATTTAAAGAATTGAACCTATTCTGATAAGAAGAGGTGGGGATTACTGAAACCCACTGAAGATTATAAGAGATAAGGCAGGGTACCCCCATATAGATTGCACACAGTAACAGTAGGGGGTCCTCATACTGTGCAGCAAGTGAAACACAATCTCTGTGCTTACAACTCATTCCTAAGCTTCAGATATAATAATGCTTAATTCATATCTTGCTTTAGAACATTTATTCAGACCATATGAATGTCTTTAATTTATTAAAAACACGGTGTTACCCTTTTGTTGGGGTTTCTGTCCAACAGTTCATGTCAGCCTTAAACCAAGGAAAGAGACGCCCATATCTAAAACTGAGAAGACTACATTAACAAACGCATGCTATGAAGAAAAAGTAAGAGCAAGAAAATCCCCCCAGAGCTGGAAAGCTGGTTTCTGGGGTTTCCTTTTGAAGTATTATAAACCTTTACTTGCAAAAGGTGAAGGGAAAGCTAATCAATCACCCAACCAAGCAAACAGGTAAACACAGGCCTATGCACCATAGATATTGATAATATAACATATGGATCTCCATTGGGAATGGAGTAATTCTTGGATACAGTCTTCACATCCCCATATCTACAACTATCATAAACAAAAGGTTAATGGGTCCTGAACGTAATTAACACCCAACACAGGCCATGTTGCTTCAACCAAAACTTCTTTCACAGGTGATGGTGCTGTAACTGCAAGAGTCTAGAATAAGCCCCATCTGGTCGGCTGACTAGTTCAGAGTGGCTGCCTTGCTCTACAATGCGCCCATCTTGTACCACTCCAATATTGTGAACTCCCCGTATGGTTGATAGACGGTGGGCAACAATCACCGTAGTGCAACTCCTCATCAGCCTCTCTAGCGCTTCTTGCAGCACACACTCGGATTCCGAATCCAATGCACTTGTTGCCTCGTCCAGAAGCAGTATTGTTGGGTCCTTAAGAACAGCCCGTGCAATTGCAATCCTTTGTTTTTGTCCCCCAGAGAGCTGAACCCCTCTTTCACCAACCGGGGTCTTGTACCCATCAGGCAATCCACTAATGAAAGCATGCATGTTTGCTGCACGAGCTGCTTCAATGACCTCGGCTTCTGTTGCCCCATCTTTTCCATAGGCAATGTTATCAAAAATGCTCGCCGCAAACAGGGCTGGTTCTTGTTGCACCAATCCAATTTTAAGCCTGAGAGACTTCAAGTTCAACCGTCGGATGTCTTTCCCATCAATCATAACTTTACCGGCAGTAGGGTCATAGAACCGTTCGATCAATGCAATTACTGAACTCTTTCCAGAACCACTGGCCCCAACAAGAGCTTGGCTCTGTCCAGCACGAATTCTTAGGTTGAGGTCCTTAAACACAGTGACATCAGGACGTGAAGGGTATGCAAAATCAACATGACGAAGTTCAATTTCCCCACGAATTGACTCAACTGGCTCAGCCTCTGGATCATCCGGGTCTATCCTGGTCAAACCATCAAGAATTGAAAACACAGAGCCAACAGCTTCACCACCCCTAATTATCTCAGGAGCAAGGCTAACTGTTTCCGCAACAGAATTGGCAGTGATAACTAAGACCACAAAAACCTTAATAACTTTAGAGAAGGTGGAGACGCCTTTGCTAACGAGGTGGGCACCATACCAAAGGATGAGTGCTTCAGAGGCGTACAGAGAGAGCTGAGAGAGGCCAAAGAGGAGTCCAGAAGTTTGGCTACGGCGAAGGCTTTGGAGCTGTGGCAAACGGAGCTCATGACAGAATAAGGAGAGGACCTTCTCTTGCGCATTGAATGCTGCAACAGTGCGAATGTTGCTCACTCCCTCCCCTGCAATCATGCTAGTCTTTGCATGTGCCTTGGCTGTATCTCCAGCGAAGCCTTTAAGAGAGAGTTGCTGTGTAATGCAGAAAATAACGGAATTAACTGTCAGGAGACTCTATTCTGATCAATAGACAAGGATCACTTTACTCACCAGGGCATTAAAGTAATTTAAAATAAAAAAAGTTGGGTATTTTTATATTGTGATAATATCATGCTTGTGTGCAACATGTTTCCCTAAGAATTTTAAGATCTAAGTTAATCTATGAATTTGATTCACCAATCACTCTTATTGGTAGAGTGGCTTTGGAATAACTTGAGACACCCAAATCAACAAGCTCTAGTGTTCAAAACATGGAACCAATTGTGAGTTAAGAGAGGTTTCATTGTCAAGAAGTAAAAATCTATGCTTTGAATCATGGATTGTGAATGACTGATAGTTAAATGTGTTGACAAGGCCACTCAAAGTAAAGACAGGAAGTCTTTAATAGGCTTTCAAATAGGAAGCCCTTCCCGCAAAGTTAGATAATCCCAATAACACTTTCATGGGTTTCCAAATAGGAAATCATAATAACCACTAACCAGTCTGATTGCTTTCAGTTAAGAAAATTACATTAAAACTGCTAGAACTTGTCATTTGACGAGCCTAGTGCACTAAATTTCATCTGATTACTTTTACACCAAATTTTCCAGTAAAGATTTATTATATGTTTTCCAACAGCTACCCAATGAGTTTTGATGCATGTAGATACTTGACAGAAGGATCAGTTAAATTTTAATACCCTGGCAAGGGTTCATTGAATAGAGGGAGCCAACAAGTCAACTTGACAGAGACTGCTGAATAAAGGCCGGTTAAATCAAATTAACTGTGTTTAGAGTACGCGAAGCTAGAAAACCACTGATGGTGCTACTGTGCCACAGTACCCAAAGGAGGCCCAACTCTTAAATTTCAGACTAAACGACAGGACAGTGTAGTGGGAGTGTGTATTTACACACCCCGCGTACGTTAGAAAAATTTACAAAGCACCAGTCTCTCAGTCCTGCCAACCACCGTCAGTGGCACACCCTGACACCCCTCCGTGATAAATACAACTGACCACGACAAAAGGGCAGTCCCAGTTAGTAGAGACTGTAAATATTGCAATGAAACCCTGTGTACTTCCATAACCAACCCCATCTATTGCCCCTCCGTCCTCACTCTTTCAAGGATTCTTTGGGATTGAAGCAAGTGATAGAAATAATATTTTACTATTTATGTTATAAATTATTTGAAAAAATAAATTATGTAGCTCATTAACAGTTATATAAAAATAATGTTTGAATTAAACAATTAAGTGTTAAGATGAATTGTTAAAAAATATTTATCAACTAACAAGTGAGGTCATTATTAAACTTCAATCACAACAGACTTGACCAGTTTAATGAAAAAGATTAGATTTATCAGTTTAATAAAACAGGTAAACTTATAAGTCTTAAGTTGTCTAACTCAAATCCTAACTTAATGAAAAACTATGACCAATAAATATGTCATTTGATACACAACCACAATCTCATTAAGAATTTTTCACTCTTAACTCTTAACGTTTTACTAATTGGGTCCTTGAAACAGACACAAAACTGATATATTGTAAGATGCAGTGTCATTGTAGGGTAAAAAACTAATGTGAAAAGGAATAGTGAAAAGCAAGGTACAACCCAAGAGTTGATTAGGACGATAAAAATTCAAGAAAGGGTTCAAAGGCTCGAGAAATAACTTGAATAAGAAAACAGGAACATTTCTGAGTGACATTGAAAATTGATGGGCGATAAATGGAATCTTTTCTATCTTTTTCTTCACTGTTATGTGCAGTCCATTATAAAATCTTTTTATATTTGGATTTGGGTCCTATGGGAGCTTCCAAGAGTTCTGCACTGGAATGTGAGGCAGCACGTGCCGTGCACCAGTGTCTTGCCACGTTGGATTTACCCTTCTGTCGTTTAGTGCCAAAAGAAAAAAACTGTTGTGAACCCGATTACGCATATCAAACAAGACCGTAATTAATTAGAATATATAAAAATTTAAATATCTCAAATTATTAAACTCTTAAGAAAATAATTATTTTACATCATTATTTAATGTGACATACTTTCTCAAAAATTCACTTATTTATCTTTTTGGAATTTATAAGATATCATATAATAATATGAAGTGTTGGTCTCCTAAATAATTTTTACTAGAAGAATGAGAAGGTAGTGTTGGTACCTGCGCAAAATTGGCTAGGACAAGAAGAGGGAAGGTGGCTAGGATGAGAAGGGAGACCCTCCACTCCACTATGAAAGCAACTATGAATGAAGTGAGGAGTGAAGTCATGTTCTGCAGTATAACAGATATCCTCTCAGCAATGGCAGGATTTCACATCTGCTGCGTCTGTGGCTAGGCGAGCTGCAACCAGGCTTGAGTTGTGCTCCTCCTCGTCAAACCACCCAACTTCATTCCTTAGGATTGCTGAAGAAACAAAAACATAACCATGAAACAATTTGCAAAAGCTAAGTTTACTATGCACGAGAACACGGGTCTAAATGTGAGACAGTAGTTTTGTCGTATGGCCAAAAGTTAAAAAAATTATTCATTGATCCCAATACAATATATCCCGACTAATGAATGACAAAAAACAAAATATGAGTTTATCCAAACCAAGAATCATTTTTCCAAAAGTTAACTTCTTCACCATTCCCAGCACTTTGAAAGTTATTGGGTAATGGTTTTTTTTTTAAAATAAATGTTGTCCACTCCCCAGCCTAATAATGACAAAGGAACCACAGCTCCTTGACTTTAGAGTAGTAATGCAAGCTAAGTTTACTGTGCATGAGAACACGGGTCTAAATTTGAGACAGTAGCTTTGTCGTATGGTCAAAAGTTAGAAAAATTGTTCATTGATTCCAAAACAATACATCCTGACTAATGAATGAATGACACATAAACAAAATATGAGTTTAGCCGAACCAATGAATCATTTCTCCAAAAGTTAAGTTCTTCACCATTCCCAGCACTTTGAAAGATATTGGGTCATGGTTTTTTTTTTAAAATAAATGTTGTCCACTCCCCCGCCTAATAATGACAAAGGAACCACAGCTCCTTGACTGTAGATTAGTAATGCAAGCTTTTAGGGATAAATAAAAAGAAAAGAACAGCACAGTGACTTCTACCTGCAAGCATCATCCTCCTAACCCTTGTAGTAAGGTTCTCTCCCATAATACTGAAGAAATAATGCTGTATCAAATATGCAACGACAGCGTAAAGACCTGCTCCAATATAAATGAAAACATACTCCTTTGTCTTTCTTTCCATGCTTGCAGGATTTCTGTAGTAGAACACCTCAATCATATTGCTCATCACAATGGCGAAGGTTGGACCAATAAAACCAGAGAGAACAGATCCTACAGCACCCATTATTGAATAGGGCCATTCTGGAGCATTTAACTTAAGGAGCCGGAAGAAATACCCATCAGGTGCTGGATTTTTCCTATCTGTTTCAGCATTGGAGATCATCTCTATCCGCCCATCTGCACCAGTGCTGTACTGATAGCTCAAATTACGTAAGCTACCAGAGCGGAGGCTTAGAGATTTTGTTGACAATGAATGGCTTAGTCGTGATGAGCGTGATCGGCGGGTTGAAGGATTGGAGAAGTCTCTGTTTCTAACCATTTCCTGGAATCGAATTAAGGAAGCATAGGTCCCAGCTTTGGCAATCAGTTCTTCATGGGTTCCTGTCTCAACAACTTGCCCTTGCTGTATAACCGCAATTGTATCAACATTTCTAATGGTAGAGAGGCGATGGGCAACAACTACAGTCGTCCTCCCAACCATGAGACGGTCCAGAGCTTCCTGAACAATGCTCTCAGAACCTGCATCAAGGGCACTAGTTGCTTCATCAAGGAGAAGAATCTTTGGGTTTTTCAACATAGCTCTTGCAATTGCAATTCTCTGTTTCTGACCACCAGAGAGTTGGCATCCTCGCTCTCCCACCTGGTTTTGGATTGAAAGATATAATCAATCAACATCAAATGCAATTGCGGTGCAACAGAATTCAGTTTGAGGCCAAAATAAGTAAATTTCTATTCAACAAAATTTTGCTTGATTGAAAAATTTCTAAAATGTTTATTATGCAAAACAGTGATGACGAACAGAAAATGCTAAAATATTAAGGCAAGCCAGTGATCCAAAATTCATATATGCAGCTTCATAGTTCATACTATTACCATTATAGAAAGACTTGGTTGATATGTACCAACCTGTGTGTTATACCCATCAGGAAGCAAAGTAATGAAACTATGAGCATTAGCAGCAGAAGCAGCAGCTTCCACTTCAGCCATTGTTGCATCAGGCTTTCCATAGAGTATGTTCTCGAGTATGGTGGTAGCAAATAGAGCAGGCTCTTGGTTCACCAGACCAATCTGATCACGCAACCATCTCAGCTGCAGTGTCTTTATGTCCACATTGTCAAGCAAAATTTGCCCTGGTCATGTAATAAAAAAAACATCAGCAAAATTGTTTACCAATATCCTTGGATTCAATTTCTGAACATGAAGAAACTCTCATAATTACCTTGATTAGGATCATAGAACCTTTCTATCAGGGAGACAACGGTGCTTTTTCCCGACCCACTACCACCAACAACTGCAACTGTCTTTCCGGCTGGGAAGAAAATTGAGAAATCCCTAAATATAATAACATCAGGCCGTGATGGATAGCTGAAGGTTATGCCTTTGAATTCTATGTTCCCATTGACCTCAGGCAAACACTTTCCGTCCAAGGGGTCCTGAATTATGGAGGGTTTTTGCTTAATAATCTGCATTAACTTGTATCCCGCTGCTTTGCCTTTGCTAAATGCCCCAAGATTTGAAAATGACTGACCCAAGCTCCTGTGAAAATCATTTTTTTTTCAATTTTAGTAATAATGAAAGAGGCTTATTCATCTAGTTTGGAAGGAGAAGACGTTTCAGCTTGAGATCTTACATGCCCCCAACAATGGCAGAGAAGATAGCCGTGAATGCCTTCCCTCCGTCTGTCTGTCCATTCCTGATAAAAACACCAGCATACCAGAAGACAAGGGCCCATGACATGCATGCTATTCCATAGGTACATCCCAGTCCCAGGCCTTTGGCCATTCCAGCCTTGTATCCAAGCTTCAATGTGTTTTGTATTGCATCCGAATAGGCATTGAGGGCCTTGCTCTCACCAACGTACGAGTAAACCGTTCTAACTTGCGCAATAGCCTATGCATGCACCAGAAGATTTAGAAAGCCGGGCAGTAATTTAAATCAAAGCCCTTGTAAGTTGTAACCCATGCATTCTGAAGCATGATACTCATAACTCATAAGAACACACAACAAAACTAATTGCGAAGCGCACAGATTTTTCAAGGTCTTTCCAAATTTTGTTACTAATCATTTTAACAGCACCTAGGTAAAACCAAGGTCTTAAATTGCAATTGTGGCATCAATATTTGGAAATGGGTAATGCACAAAAGAGGGAAAAAAGTCATCCGATTGCATTTGCATGAAAAAGATTGGAAGGTGAAGTCCTAAACCTAAATAAAAAAAGGAAAAATAATATAAAATGAAAGGCAAAGTGCCTTTATGAGCGTAGCACATGTAAGAGCATCATTTTATCCACAGAGGGTCGCATGACATACTGCTTCCAGTTTACAATGTTCTACACTCTACCACCAGCCAAAAGATTAAAGGAATAATTTTTTTTATAAAAGGACTAAATTGAAGTGAAGGGTAAAGTAGGCTCACCTGCTCAGCAATTATGCCGGCATTTCGCATAGGATTCACGACTCTTAGATGTGAGACCTGTGAGAGTATACGCATACAAGCCCCCAGCAAAGGCAATTCCTGGAATCACTGCCACACTGAGCAGAGCTAGCTTCCATGCTGACACAAAACCCACCACCAATCCCGCCAGGAATGTTGATAGATAATGGATGAAGTTTCCCACCTTTAATTAGCAACAAAGTTGAAAAAACTGTTGTTAAAGTTCATGGGTTTGTTTTAAAAGGGAAACTAGAGCACCCAAATCAGAAGATGACACAGGTGAACTTAGATTTAGCTAAAGTGCACCATCAAATATAAGTTTAGCGCCACATTTGCCAATTAATTGATTTCACCGTTATAGTTCAGAAAAATAAATGAAAAGGGGAAGAGAGAGAGAGAGAGAGAGAGAGAGAGAGAGAGACCTTCTCACTGATGGCATCTTGGACAAGGAGAGTGTCCGTTGAGATACTGAAAACAATATCCCCTGTTCTAGCATCTGTATCAAAGAACCCAACGTCCTGTTTCAAAACTGCCTCCAAATACTTCTTCCTCAACGCACTCACTTGCCTCTCCCCCGAATACATCCAACAGGCGATCTCTGTTCAAATCATTCAAATTTTCAACAAAACAAAGCTGGCCCATTGAATTTTTTTTATTTATTACAGAAGTAATAATAATATTATTAGTAAAAATCAAATAAAAACATTCTAGAATTCTATTTATCAACAGTGATAGAGGTGTGTACACTGCTTAGCTAGATAATGTTAAATGCAAATTTCTTGAGAAATTGACAAGTGAAGAGTAAAAAGACGTAGACTCGGTTCACGGCGGACGTGCAATGCAGCCCAAAACCTATTGATCCGATGTCAACTGGCTCACTTGAAACTAATTAAAGCTAAATATTTGAAGTTGAAATTATATATATATATATATATGCGTGTGTGTGTGTGTGCGCGTGTGTGTGTGTATAGAGAGAGAGAGAGAGAGAGAGAGAGAGAGAGAGAGAGAGAGAGAGAGATCAAGCTCACCTGCATAGGAGGATAAACATACAACCAACCCAAGATATACGAAATACAGAGCATACTGCAATCAGTAACAAGCAAAAGAATCAGATCTGGGATGTGAAATGAATATCAAAATACCAAATATATCAAGTTGTAATGTAATAGAGGTGTAAAAAGGATCAGTTTCATGAACCTCGGAGACTTCTTCCGTCATCTTCCTTAAATCAGATTGGTTCTTGCCGAAGCCGTTCACCATTTGGCCAAACAAAAGGAAGAAAACCGGCATGGAAGAGCCGTGAACTATAGCTCCCAAGCTTCCAGTGAACATGAGAAGCCAATCGTACTTATCTGCGAATGAGAACAGCTGATAAAAAGGCAGACTCTGGTCCTTTAGCTTCTCTGCCTCCGGCATTGTTTTCGCTTCCGTCGTATCCGCCATTAAAAACCAAATTTCAGCACCTCACCACCGCCAACTAACAGAAAAGAAAACCCCAAAAAAGAGCCACAGAGATACAACAAAATCTCTGTGTGTCTGTTTTAGTTAGTGATCCTTGTTTCTTCGTTTTTCGCCATTAAAGAAGGGCTACGAGCTTGAACACACAGCGCCACTAGAGGAGAGAAAGATAGAGCCGAAAGAGATCTGAGAGAACCTCTTTTTTTTTTTTACTGTCTCGAAAAACTCAAGAGTATATTTATATTTATCAGTCCAAGAAGAAGAGTCAGTGAGTGACTCATTCAGAGCTTGGTTCGCCGGAAAGAGAGTGCATGAAACAGGTAGTGTGACCTCCGGTCAAACGAGGTGTGAGAAAATGAGCTGAACGAGATGATACTTATAGCGGGGAATTTAACCGGGGGTTTGTAAAATAGGTGAAGTCAGGGGTTAATATTAAGGAATCTGCTACTGTTTTAACTGAGTCGGTTGCTTCGACTTTTGTGCCGCGAGATATAGAGAATTTGCACGTTACGATTTGAAATGGAATGTAAAACGAAAATAGAGCAGCTAACGTAACTGTCAGTGATTTTCCATTTGCAGAAGAGTCAATCTTCGGAACATTGGTTTTACTGTTAACGACTGCTATTGGATAGTTACAGAGCACAACGGTGACCAACGGATCTCCCAACTGAACCACCACAAATGCGTCCTTTTGCTAGGGATAATTAGGTAACTAGCTAACAATTACATATAACCTCTCACCTTTTCTGTTACACAATCAATTTACAAATACAAAATTCTTTATAAATGCTTGACTTTCAGTAAAAGAAAAAATTTATATAATTAAAATAATTTTATATATTATACTAATTTTATATATTTTTTAAAAATTACTGTAATTATCAAATATCATAAAAATAATCAACGTTATTATTTATAAAAATAAAATAATAAATTTATATTTTTCATAAATATTAATTCTCTCATAATTCTAATAAAAAATATTAGTTACAAATTTTCTTTTATTTTTTCAAATATATTTTTTAAAAAAATACTTAAATACGTGTTTGCATAATATTCTAAAGTTTGAATATCACAACTTAAGAAACTATAAATTGATGTCCAAATACAAGAAGATTAAATGAATTGTCTCTCACATATATTTATTATAATATATTCTATCAATTTATGTTTAAAAGTAAAATAAAAAATTTTGATATATATATATATATATATAACATTTTTCTTTTTACATTTTTTTTTCATTGTTAAACTTTGATAAATAGTTTGTGCATGACAAAGCTTTTTCTCCACTTGTGTAACCAAATCTCCCTCCACCCAACCAATCCACCCAACCAAAAAAAAAAAAAAAATTAATTCTCTATTTGTCTAACCAACCCCCTTTCCATCCGACAAAAACAAAAACAACAACAACAATAATAATAATAATTGAGGAATTTTTTTCTAATTGATAGCATAACTAATCTTTGTGATTGAAACAAAATATATTTAATTTAGAATTTATTTGGAGTCCATAGTAATACTCAAATTTGGATGAAGACCTTATGAAAAAAACTGCTAATTTTATGTTTTTTTTGAGATTTTGACTAATTTTTTAGATTTTTTTTTATTTTCAAATAAATATTGATTAAAACATTAAATCTATTTTTATATAAAATGGGAAAAAAAGCTATTTACCTTCAATTTTTTTATAAAATAAATTTTTTTCAAAAGTATTTAAAAAATTGGTCAAAATTAAAAAAATGTAACAAAAAAAAACATGAAGGGCAGTTTTGTTTTTCTAAGAGAAAAAAAATTGATTGGAGAGAGTATTTGTAATTTGTCAAACAAAGTAAAAGAGATTAGTAATATTAAGAATCTCAAAAAAAGTCAGTATACTTATAAACAATCTTAGAAAACATCAGCGTAATTTATCTTATGAATTAACATAGAGTTGGATATAAACATGCTCAACATGGAGTTGGTGTGTACCAAAATCGACCAAACCTTTTATGCAATGGTGAGAAACACATAACAAAAGCTGAACAAAAGCCACTATATATTAACCTCCAATTTTTTTTTTTTTTTTTTTGTTTTTTGAATTTATTAAGGGTATCTTAAGGCATCTTACGTATATCAAATTAAGTTTTTTTTTCATGACAGTCAGGTCCATTTTTTAAGTTTTAACTAGTAACGATCGGTGCAAAGATAATTCAAATTCGATCAAAATATCTAAATTTTATTATCAACATTTTTATGCTGGACACACCTATACCTCCAAAAACATTCTAATCACAGAGCTTCTGGTCACTACGGGGGTGCAATCATCCAATTCTTTCTTTTGATAGCTACCCCAAACTAGATACCATTACATAGGTTTGCCCATTGAGCTGGGCTAGCTAGTGGCCAATCTACTATGAACTCTGAACTGTCCTCTGGGCCACCCCCATTAGGCTTGAAGTTAAGTTTGGACTACTTTTGTCAGGCCAGCCCACTTCTAGCCTAGCACAATTATTTTGTTTTAGGTTTGGTCCAAAGTCTGAGCACAATTTGAATTATTAATCTCGTGGCATCATACAAATCAGCTAATATAAGTAGTTAAATGGGAAAAGTGTTGCTTAAATTTACTTAGAAGCAAACAACTTATTAAGACCGTAAGATGACAAAGTTATTCGAATTTGATTCGTAATTAATTTGGTTAAAAGTTCATTTGAGATTGACTCATGATATCAATATGACAAATTTAAACATGTTTTAAGATTCGTTAATTTATTAAACTCGACTAGATTTCGATGCAATAAGCCAATAAGTAGCAAAATAATATATTAAAAGATCAAGTTACTAACGCTCGGTTCACAATTAGTTTGATTAGAGATTTTTTTTATATTAATTTGAGAAATTAACAAGTTAAACTTAAACACAATTTGAAACTAATATATATTATTGAGCTAAACTCGACAACTCACGACTCATCTCAACTTGAATCATTTACAGCCCTCCAATTTATGCATGATGAGAGATAAATATAAGTGCTTATCCAAGATTCAGTCGGCCAGAACCAAATGATCCATAACTGGTCTGGATTAAGGCCTAGCCTTTGAGTTGCTGACTTTGACTAGCCCTGCCCTAAACAGATTGTTGCCTCTCTCTCTCTCTCTCTCTCTCTCTCTCTCTCTCTCTCTCTCTCTCTCTCACACACACACACACACACACACACACACACACACACACACCCACACCCACCATTTGTGGTTTATTGTGCTTTTTGCAAGTGCCATTTACTAAGAGTAATGTTATATTGATCAAAATAAAATTTACTTGAGTTGACATTATTGTATTAGTTTAATATTGCATTATGATGTGATATAATATGATAAGGAGTCAAGATAATACTGTCAATTTATCTGTATAAATATTTTTGATAAATATAGTATTACTCATTTGCTAAAAATGCAAAACCAAACTCCTCACAGCTGTGCCCTGATTGCAGGCATGGTGTCCACACTTACCTCCCAAGGGCCTGCATTGTATGACAGAGTACTACTCATAAGGCAATATATAATTAATCTTTCTGGGCAACCTACCTTTCAATTGTAGGGTTGGTATTCGACCCCTTGTCATAACTCAAATTAAGGCAGGAACAAAGTTTTGTTAATAAGATCACATGGCTAGTATCAAATTTAAACTAGGCTTTTAGGATGGTCCAACCTCCTAAAACTATAGCCCTTTTAGAACGGCTACCAAACCATTATTTTAACTAATCTTACATGGAAAGATATGACAAATCTAGTGCACGAGTCCATGTTACTTGTGTGACTTGAAAAGAGTTAAATGTATGCAATCTTATTTCTGTAAGAGAAAAGATTATTTTTTGACTCAAAACTCATGACTTTCATATCACAATAAAACAATCTTATCGTTACACCAAAGCTCACTCTTGAATCTTATATGAAAAGGATAGCATAATCCCCGGTTTTTATTTATTTCAATAATACTCATATAACAAAAGTTAAGTTATCAAATGGAATTATCAGAATGATCTATCATTCTGGATTTGTTAATCATATTTAAAGTAGTCTTAATTATGAAATAATTTAAGAAGATGGTTGGGTTAAAAGTCAGATGAAGGTCACAAAGAGAAGTGTAATGGTCGGCTAGTTGTTTGACACTAAGTAGTACTTCTTTGTTCTTTGGCCCCCTATGGTTCTAAAAGTTGAGGTTTCAACATCAAATGTTTGGCAAATGTTTTTAAATAAATGAAAGAATAATAAAACAAACCAAATTGTTTTTACTTTCTAAGCCGGATGCTTTATAAATCAGATGAAGTGGCTTTGGTTGTGTTGTAGCCACTTTTGGGAACACTAGATCTGTTTTGATAAACTAATTTGAACCTAGTTTATGTTTTAATAACATTTGAACTATGTAGACATGTGCTATGCTTCTAGAATTTGGAATTCAGGGTATCTTTTGTTGTTAATATATAATTGGCATCAACTGATCCACTACAATACAGGCATGTCTTCAAAAATTTGCTGTTATGCTTCTATCCAATTAATCATCATGATTTATTTGCTTCTAAAGTGCCAGATTGATCAATCACACGGTCCTTAATTCTTCAGTTTAATTATTTGTAGTGAAAACTGAAAAGGGTCTTTTTCTAAGTTATGAAGGTTAAGAAATAAAAAATTAATCAGAGTCAAGAAGAACATGATGACCCAGTTTAAAATGGAGTCTCATTAGCTCAAATTATAAATTATTTTAGCTAATTATTACATTAGCTTGCAATAGAAAGCCAATAGGCAGACCATAACATGAAGATAAAGAAAAACTATATATATATATATATATATATATATATATATATAACACTAAAGCTGAATTCAAAATTGCTATAGGCTGCAATGGACCACAGTATGGACTATGAACTTCGGGCTTTTTAAATGCCATGAATCAATCCATGATCATTCATGTGCTTGATATACATATGTTGATATGAGGATCCCCATAAAAGATTAATTTGGCCTCCACATCTCAACAACAGTCAACATGCAATGATTAATTTTCCATTATATTTAATCTTCTTCTCTTAAGGATTTTTAATCTCAATCTTGAGTTAAATAATTATTCATTAACAAAACAGTGAAAGCATGTACTATGTTTTCCAAATCATTTCGTTAGCACTAGCAGGAGGGAAGCAGAATCGAGCTCCAAGGACCAATAGTTTGTTTGATTGCCCACGAGCCTAGCGGCCCTAGCCCAACTCTTCTCCTGCCCGGACCTTGTTCAGGCCTGTGAATATCGAGTCTGGTCTACTTCTTTCTTTTCTTTTTTTTCTTTTTCTTTCTAGCTTTTCAAAGGGTTAAGTCAGGACGAAGGAGAATTTATTGTATGGTTCGGACTAATCGTTCTAGTCAAATTATAGAGTGACATATATATAATATGCTGAACTTATAAGAAACAATAAAATAATTTTTGTTAACATAAAAATTTATGATTAATTAGGCATGGAGCTACTCAAGATCCTTACTTAGATTTGTACAAAGCTATGTATGTTCGTAAGAAAGGTTTAGCCGGGAAGTCTATGAATTTCATTTGAATATGATGTTTAAATTTTAGAGAACATACATAGCAAGTTGACATTGATTTGATTCATGAGGCATGTGACAAAATTTCTCATGTTAGTAGATTTTAGAGAAAATTTTATTAAAATTCAAAGAGAAAGGAAACATCAAAGGATAACATTGTCTGAAACAAGAAAAAGACAGAACGAACGAGGGGATCCTCCAACCGCATTATCTCCACAACAGGTCCAACAAGCTAACTCATTTTCGAACAAAACAAAAGCTTAGGACACCAACCTCTCTCCGCGGATTGAAAACATCATTAACAATAACATCTAAGTCTCTGTAGCCCAGCCATTGGACCAACCCCCCCCCAAAAAAACAAAAAAGAGTAGCCCAGCCATGCCAAGCCAAAGGCATTGCATGTGATTATATTTTTATTATTATATACTTCAAATTATTTATACGTGGGGAAAATATGGTCAAAAAGCAAAAATACCAGGGACTGTTGGGCCCAAAGTTGAAGCAAGCCATAAGCCCATAAGTAAGCTACTAAAACAAATTTCTTTGTCCTCCTATAATATTTCTAATTACTTGGGAGACAACAATTTTCTTTGTGACCTAAGCCTGGCTCCAATAGAGTGCAGGCCCAACCTGAGCCCATATTGTCTAACTGGACTTAAATGTGGGCGCGGATCGGAAGTTGGGAAGCAGAGATATATAGGGTATTGTTATGTGCCTCGGCCCAGACCTCCATCTAACTAATAGCTTGAATATTACTCATCTAATTGGATTGGTTTAAGTGCGGGCTAATCATGGGGGGACAAAACTATAACTTTGTTTGAACAAGAGTTGTTGGATACGCTTGACTTGAGCTTGTCTTTAAGAAGTGACTCTGCTTTCTGATTAATGTAGCTTCCACGATATCTCAATTCCGCCTTGTGGGAATGCCAAGGCCCATAGGCCCTATTTGGACCATTGAATAAAAAAAAAGATTAAATAGAATAATCATATATCATCATTTTTTTAATATAAATTACATCTTACGTTATATCACTTGACATTGTACCCTTTTATCAATATTTTATTATGTGTCATGATTCACTAAAAAAAAAAATAATAGCACACGTAACATAATACTATTTGAAAGACTCATTGCCACGGTAATAATAAAATGCCATTTAAAAATTTTCCAATATAAACCATGACAATGCAGGTGGCACCTCGCATGTTTATTTGGTTTCGGGTATCAGCCCATACCCAGAGCCCGACCTGTTCAATTGGCTACTCCAATGCCTGCTGATTCAAATTTCAAATTCCGAGTTTACACAAAGCAGTAAACGGTCACAATCAGCTGGATTTGAAAGACTCATTGCCACGGTAATAATAAAATGCCATTTAAAAATTTTCCCATATAAACCATGACAATGCAGGTGGCAACTGGCATGTTTATTTGGTTTCGGGTATCAGCCCATACCCAGAGCCCGACCTGTTCAATTGGCTACTCCAATGCCTGGTGATTCAAATTTCAAATTCCGAGTTTACACAAAGCTGTAAACGGTCACAACCAGCTGGATTCTATTCAATTCAAATTTTGAAAAATTTTGTTAACGGTAATTCCAGTACGAGCCGTTTCACTTTCAAGTTTCAAGCCTACTATAAATTCTTTCCCTGCGACTCCTTTCTTCCATTCTCAAACCTCATATCTACTTTCTACCCTCTCGCCTAGGCGTCTTTGCACACGCCTTTGGTCTCTTTCTCTCTCTCTCTCTCTCTCTCTAACATCCGGAGCTTCTCTCTCTATCTTTCTCTTTCTAACAACCGGAGCTACATCGAAGAAAGATGAGAGAGTGCATTTCAATCCACATTGGTCAGGCTGGGATTCAGGTTGGAAATGCCTGTTGGGAACTTTACTGCCTTGAACATGGCATTCAGGTGAGTGTTCTACTTTCGCAAAGCTTCCCAACAAAGCCCAATCTTCTCTAATTGGAATTTAATTATATTTTAGTAATCGGTGTGTTTATGAGCTTTGGGGTGTTTTTAATTGTGCAGCCTGATGGACAAATGCCAAGTGACAAAACAGTCGGTGGTGGCGATGATGCCTTCAACACATTTTTCAGCGAAACTGGCGCCGGAAAGCATGTCCCCCGTGCTGTTTTCTTAGATTTGGAACCTACAGTCATTGATGAAGTAAGGACCGGTACTTACCGCCAGTTGTTCCACCCAGAGCAACTCATTAGCGGCAAAGAAGATGCTGCCAACAACTTCGCTAGAGGCCATTACACAAGTAAGAAAGTTTTTCTTTCTTTTGTTTTTTTTTTAACTGTTAAAGGCTTTGATTTATTAAGCTCAATTCGTTCTTGTGCTGAACTCAAATTTTGATTTTTAAAATTTTTTGGATAGTTGGGAAAGAGATTGTGGATTTGTGCCTCGATCGTATAAGGAAGCTTGCAGATAACTGTACTGGGCTTCAAGGGTTTTTGGTTTTCCACGCGGTTGGTGGCGGTACTGGTTCTGGTCTTGGATCTCTGCTTCTCGAAAGGCTTTCCGTGGACTACGGAAAGAAATCAAAGCTCGGATTCACAGTTTACCCTTCCCCTCAAGTTTCGACCTCTGTGGTTGAACCTTACAACTCTGTCCTCTCAACTCATTCTCTTCTGGAGCACACTGATGTCTCGGTGCTCCTTGACAATGAGGCGATCTATGATATCTGCCGCAGATCGCTGGACATTGAGAGACCCACTTACACCAATCTCAACAGGCTTGTCTCACAGGTATAGATTCTGAAGATTGTTTACTTTTAGAAGATAAAGCTATATATGATTCTGTTTTTGAATACATCCGAATATCTTTTTTCTCTGTATTCAGGTCATTTCCTCACTAACGGCGTCTCTTCGTTTTGATGGAGCCCTTAATGTGGATGTCACGGAGTTCCAGACTAATTTAGTACCATACCCAAGAATCCATTTCATGCTTTCTTCTTATGCACCGGTAATATCTGCAGAAAAAGCCTACCACGAGCAACTTTCGGTCTCCGAGATTACAAACAGCGCATTTGAACCATCATCTATGATGGCTAAATGCGATCCACGCCACGGAAAATACATGGCCTGCTGTCTGATGTACAGAGGTGATGTGGTGCCGAAGGATGTGAATGCAGCTGTGGCGACCATTAAAACAAAGAGGACCATTCAGTTTGTGGATTGGTGTCCGACTGGATTCAAGTGTGGAATCAACTACCAACCTCCCACTGTGGTGCCTGGCGGAGACTTGGCCAAGGTTCAGAGGGCTGTTTGCATGATATCCAACTCCACCAGTGTTGCTGAAGTGTTTTCTAGGATTGATCACAAGTTTGATTTGATGTACGCGAAGCGCGCATTTGTGCATTGGTATGTTGGTGAAGGTATGGAGGAAGGAGAGTTCTCAGAAGCAAGAGAAGATTTGGCCGCTTTGGAGAAGGATTATGAGGAAGTTGGGGCAGAGTCAGCCGAAGGGGACGAAGATGAGGGTGATGACGAGTATTAGAGGGTGCGGTGTTTGTGTTGTAGTGATGCTAGTTGGGTAGGGAAGCCAATGGACTCATTGGTGTTCGATTGGAGATTCTATTATCATATTAATCAGATTGTAGTAAATCAACTTCTTTTTCTTTTTTCTTTTTTTGACATTTCTGTTGGTTTAAATTTTACATTTCCATTCTGCTGTAATTGCGCTTCCTTGCTCTCTGGCCTTTTTTGAGCAATAGAGAAGCAGCCATTTTTATAAAAAAAAAAAAAAGAAGTCTCTTTGAAGTGTCATGGAAATAATTGTATCAAATTGTATGAAGTTACCTCCCTCCCCAATGCCAAGAGAACTTTTTAGAGCCCGTGAGCTGCTGAGCTGAAGCCTAATTCGGAGAAATGCCTGCTGGGTCCAATAAATTAACTCCTAGCTTGATTTGGCCCACTCACTAACAATGATGAGATTTACCTTCCTTTTTGCATCAAGCATTTTTTATGTTCCAGTTAACCTAATTTGTCTTCCAATTTGAGTTGTTTGAAAATGGAAACACCAATTTTGTCTTTTCACCAACTCGTATTTCTTTCCTTCCTAACTGTACAGGTAGGCACTCTCTCTCTCTCTCTCTCTCTCTCTCTCTCTCTCTCTCTTACATGTCATGATGATGATCATCAGTAATTCTAGGAAAGAAGGAAACTGTAAAAGTAACTAAAGATCATCCCACCAGCCACAATTTATTGAACTCTTTAGCTATTTTGCACATCCAGTGTTGAAAATCTGATGACACACACCTGTGTAAAAGGAAGAAAAGGAATTAGACCTGTCCCAAAACAAAAAAAAAAAATAGTATGATCAAAATATATGTGATGAGATAATAAATATAATATTATGGCATAAATGGAAGCTTTAATTAAAAAGAACTTGTACAAAGTGGCAAAGCTTTTAACTCAAAAATACTGAGACTTGAAGACCATGAATGTGTGTGGCTCGTATGTGTTTGTGATTGATCAAAAAATAGAAACAAAATTTAACCTTTGCAAACATAGATTGAACAATTATTGAACCTTGCAAGGAGAAGTTTAATGGTCATGTTCGTCGTCGGTAAGGTGAAAGAAACAGAGGACGGAAAAATGATAAATATATATGCATCAACGCGTGAGAACGGGAGAAAAGACGAAGTGGACGAACTTTGATCGATTTAGTTTACTGTCTTGATGGCCGTCTTGTCACTGAGAGGCGAAGCAGGCAAGATCGACCTTGAAACAAGAATGACATCCATATGCGAAGTCACGTGATGGCCAGCGAGTTTATCTTTGGCGCTCAAATACTCGTCGATGTCCTCGCCAATGTGCGAGTCTTCCTCTCTGATCCTCAATATCTGGCTATGCATGTAGGCAATCCTCTTAGCCGTCCATTGCCCTACCTTCGCTACCGATCTCGGAGACTCCATCTCTTCACACGATCCAATACTCTCTTGATCGGTCTCGAGGTCCATACACGCCTTCGACTTCCCATACAAACTCCGATCAAGCTCTGGTTCGGAGAATTTCTTTCCAGTGATTTTATCAGCATTCGATAACACTTCCGACGACAAGAAGCCCTCCGTTGATTTCTGTAGATCAGAACCAGAGTTGTCCCGGTCTCTTGAGTCTTTCCCAGGTTGTGTCAGCGTCATTTTGATTCGAATATCAGATGATCTTGAAAAGCAAATGAACAAACGAAGCCGTGGTTTCATGGAGTGTGTAAAATGTGTATATATACTCGCGTGTTATACTTACGGCGTGCAGAAGTCAGCGAGTGTGAACAAAAGACACATTGATTTTGCGACACGTATACGTGCGGTGGGATGAAAAGGAGTATCACGTGTCGAGCGATTTGTGACATGTGGTAATCAATCTTCTGAATTAGAGACCAGCCCTAGTCCACTACAAACTGTTACGGTCCGATGGAAAAAGTTCGGATCTTTGGTTTTCATGCCACGTCACTAAAATATCTTTTTCGAATTTTTTATTGTTATTTAAATTTGAATTTTTTTTATTACCAAATAAGGACGTTTTAAGACTTATTTTTGAAACACGTATGATAAATAAATTTAGAATCGTTTCTATAAAAATAAAAATAAAAGTGTGAATTTTGAGTTGTTTATGAAGAAATCAGGCAGATACAAAAATTGTGCATGTATTAAAATTTAGAGAATTTACAACTTAAAGAAAACTGAGAGAGAAAATCTTAATTTCTTATTAATAAAATATTACAAAATAAATAATAAAAAATGTAATTTCAAAATTTATGAAAGTATTCATCCGCCAATGATAATCAAGAATTTTTAAAAATATGTGTTTTCAAGTTAATAAGGTAGGTGTGGATTACTTCGAAATCTCTAGTTCCTCAAGATTGTTGCGTTAAATATATTATAAGGTAAATTACATTGATCTTAAGATTTACGTTAACATTAATTTTGTTTAAGATTTTTAAAATTACACTAACTTTTTTTATTTTAAAAAATAATATACAGATTTAAGATAGATTATATTGATCTCTCCTAAGACTTATTTATTTTTTTTTACAATTTTTCAATTTTGACCAACTTATTATAACTTTTTTTTAAAAAATTAATTTTTTATTTAAAAATAAATTGAAGGTAAATAACTTATTTTTATTTTATATAAAAATAAATTTGAAATTTTTATCAATATTTTTTTAAAAATTGAAAAAAAATTTGATCCAAATTAAAAAAATTGAGAAAAATATATGAAAGCGATAATTTTATTATCTTGAATAAAAAAATTAACTGGATGAAGATACATTTTATAAAGTAAAAAATTAGTATAATTTTAAAAAACTTAAAAAAAAATTAATGTAATTACCATAAACTTAAAAAATTGTCTGTATAATTTATCTTATATTATAATAATACAAGTGGTGTACACGTGGCATGTAGTCAGATGTGTGAGTCCAGCAGATATCGGCCAGGTATGTGACCTTAGGACGGAAATCGGGAAACAAGTGGCGTGGTGCTTGAGAACGCTATTCATTGCTATAGTAAAATTCAGCTTATTTTATTTTTATTTTTTTCTTCTCATGGATTTGGTTTGCCAGCCTAATTTTAGGAAGACAATTAAAATCAGAACACGTCGTGTAGTTGGGTAAAATCTAAATAGAACACAGAAAATGAGAAAGCAGCTCCCGTGTTTCCATCTCATATGCGTGCACGAGAATGCAAATAATTAAATTCGGATTTCAGATGCGGCTTTCTTGCGCCATGACCAAAGACCACTATATCCTAATTCTCGCATGAATGCACCGCTCAATAATTTGGGGAGCGGACACACACACTTCAGAGTGACAACCTATCGACCCCATTAATAGTTACTGTCAACAGCCCCAACTTCAAATTTGACATTCACCTTCTATCCAACCAAGTAATTATATTCTACTCCCAGTAATTTGGGTTGATTAAAATTAAAATTACTAGTTATAAAATCACATAATTAGGAACATTTTTACCTCCTTTCCCAACATTCCCATCTCCAGAAAAAGTCTTGCAGCCATTTTTTCCCTCTAAATAGATAAGCAAAATCGCAAATGTGTGTATACACATTAAGAGTGAGAACTAAACTTCTACAATAGATATGACTAAAATCTGTAATAAAAATAGAAGAATCTCCTCCCCCCCCGCATTGAGCAAGGCCGGGCAAACAAGAGAGAAGAAAAAGAAATATTTGTTCACCTTAGTTGCTTGCCACAAATTAAGCTAAACATTCAGTAATGTACGGCAGAAAAATCTATCAAGTGTTTGTGAAGTCATTGCAGCTATGGACAAAGGGAGAGATCGACTGAAAATAAACCAAAAGCAGGCATAACAGAACCAATAAACTCCTCAGGGAATCAAGCCTAACACCATATTAGAGGTACGATTCTGACAAGAAAAGGCATGGATGATCTACAAACACTGTTATCTCAACTCAAACAGAAGGAAATCAATATATTTGATATCACTCATTTCATAAACAAAACCAAAGACATCGATATTAACCATCACAGTTATATATTCTAATCCATATGAACCAAACAAGCGAAACTTGTACCCACATCTACTTGACTAAAGATTTGGAAAACACAAATGAGTAAGGAAACTAGAAAATGAAGAGAGAGAAAGCAAACACAAAGCAAGACCCCTTTGATTCCCAATGCTGATGCTATTCAATCCTCATCCTCTTCATCTCCATCTCCACCAGCAGCCTTCTTGGCAGCTGCCTTTTGATTCCTTCGCTTGACTCTTCCAGGGCGTCCACCCCCAAGTGGACTTGTAAGGGAGAAATCAATGTGTTTTTGGGAGTCCACCCTCACCATGAAAGATGCGATGTTAACCACCTGCCTCCCAACCCTGACACAAGAAAAATTACATTCAGGATATAACAATCCGGGTATTAGTAATAAAAGACAATAGCAAAATACCTGAAACAAGCAAGCTGCATATACTGATACTTTATGGATAATAACTATTGCAAGAAACTGTTACAAATTCAGGTACAGAGAGAGCCTGCGCATTTAATTGGCACACAATGAGTGCATGATGTTACTAAATGCAGTCTCTCCAATACTCCTATATTCGTAACACAAATTTCCACAGATAGTCTAGAGCACGGTGGCCTTATTCGTCTCATTTAGGGAAAAGTTTCCAAAAGTAAACACTGAACCGCAAACATAATGAGAGACATAGAGAGAGAAAGAGAGAGAGATCATTCAAATGAAGGCATGTCCATTCCAAAAAAGAAAAAAAAAAAAAGAATTCATGTCTAGTGGGTATTTTCAGTAACCATGAAACTAGAATATCAACATTAACTTATGCTTTGGGTTGGTGACATACATAGCTGAATATGAGTAGACACAAACATCCCTGCTAGAAAGAATATAATTATGACAATTGAATCTCTATCCAATTCCAACAAAAAAACTCATCCCTGAATCTTATAATTGTAAATTTTCAACAATAAAGCAAACATGTGTCTTCATATCGTAAATAATATGTAGCATGTAAATATGGGTTGGGAATGGTACAGTATCTTGGGGGCCTAAACCAATACAAACTGACTTATTTTAAATGAAACAACCAAAGACATGTCATTGATCAAAAGCAAGCATTGTGCTTTGAAGAATATGTTCAAATCTGAACATCTTGAGAACATCATAAGGTTGTACAATTATCAAAATATCTTAAAGAATAGATGACAATAATAAATCAAAAAAAGACATCGATTAGTGCTGTACAAATTAAAAGGTTTTACAAACTGGTGTGGGAATAAGTTGTTTGCCTATGAGTATCTTGTCTTTAAGTCACAAATTAATGTGGTCGTTATAACTCAGCTGAAACTGTAAGTTTGAAAGGTAATTTGTATAAATTTTAAGTGAGTAGAATTTTACCGACCAAAGAAAGAAGTGAGTAGAATTTTCCTTTCTAAATACCAGAACATTAGCACCTAATGTCAAACCAAGACAATAGCCTAAGACCTTCAATACCAACACTGTTACAGCTCAAATTTAATAAACTTCGGAAATATTTCCCAACTCCACCATTACTTTTATTATTATCTTACTTTATTTTTGAGGGGAAGGGGAACCAATGGCTCGTGGGTAGAGAGTTTTTTTAAATCTAATTTTGTTATGTCAAAATAGAGTCATTGAATCTTTTTGCCATATGTATATTTAAAAGTTCCTAAACATAGTGAAAATAAAAAGAAAAAGAAGGAAAGCTGGTGTTGTAAGTTTAAAATACAGAGGTAAAACATGTCTCAAAAGAAACTTTTACATACAAATAACCAAGTGGGATGTCTATGATCTTAAATAAAATGCAAGTCTTCAATCCTAATAAGAGGAATTCAAAATTCAAATCACAAGTGCAACTAAATGATGTCAACAATCCATTTCATGTGACTCACTGGGAAGGGGAAAAATTCATTTAAAATTTGCCTCGGCATCTATAGCAGAATTATAATCCTGAAAATGCCAACTAGATCACGAGCATGGTAATACAAGGAAACCAATGGATTCCAGAAATAAACAGCAGCAATTCAGGCTTTAGGAATAAACAATAATATATATGAGAACCATTTGTATTCCCATAACACGTCCAACAATTAATTAAACAGTGAGACTAAGTATATATATACCTGATGTGCCTCTGCCTAATGAGCACACGAGCATGGTGAATTGACTTTGCCATACCCGTCTTGAACACAAGTGTTTGGAGTCGGCGTTCAAGGAAGTTTTCCACAGTCAGAGCCAAAACATAATCAAGCTTGTTCTGGCTCTCATCCAAAAGTCCATACCTATTCATTCTGCGAAGAAGAGCCTCACCCTCAAAGATACGGCGAGGGTTTTTCTCATCTAGAGTTAGAAGCATCCTTGCGTTATTACGGATGCGGCTCAGAGCATACTGAACCCTCCATAACTCCCTCTTACATCGGAGCCCATACTCTCCAACAAGCTTCAGCTCAGCATCCAAACGCTCTTTCTCATATGGACGACGAGGCTTCTTGAAAGTCTTCCCATCTATAACCACCCAATATTATGCATTCCGTTAAACTTTTGGCAAGAAAATAAGTTACAATGTGAAACATGTAGGTGTAAAACCACACACACCCAGTATAAGTTATAGTGAAATGGAATGGCACAAACCAAATAATATGATGATTGGGGCACAATAAAATCCAAAAAAAAAATGTTATTCTATTTTAGGAATTATAAAAAAAAAAGTAACCATAACAAATTATCTAATTTAGAAACTTAAGCACTTAATCAGTGAAACGGAAAAAGAATAAAACTCAACTTGGATACTGAAAAGGAAATGTAGGGGAATAAATTAAATCAATTTTATTTATAGGTAAAAGTAAACCTCTAAACTCTAAAGGAAACAATGAGACAACACTAGTACCCACAATTAGGGGTGTCAATGTTAACATGTCGTGTTTAGGTCGTGTTAAGATAGACATATTCGAAAATGTGTCAACTCTAACCCAATATAATTGACTAATCATGTCAAGTTTTAAAATCCAAATACAATATATTTACAATATATTTATTAAACCGGTTATACGTGTTGACATGATTAACACGTTTATTTAAATTTTTAATATTTCACATGCAATATTTTCTTGTCTTTTTATAGGTATGAATAATTTACAAGTTTGTTAAACTTCAAATGTGGGGACAAAATAAAGTGAAAGTTCTTTTATAAATGAAAAAGTCTCCTGAACTTTTTTTTTGGTAAGTAAGCTTGTATTAAACAAAAGAACTATAAATAAAACACCAAGAAGGGAGGGCAAACCCCCATCCCTGCTCAACCAATAGAAACCGTGAAGATCGTGCCAAAAGAAGTCAAAACAAAACTATACGATTTACAAAGCCAACCTGAGAGTCTGAGACACAAAACAATCAACAGGAACCCCTAATAGCAGGATTAAACCTTAAAGATACTTTGGTAGGCTTTTGATGTGAGAGAGATTAATTACCTTGACTCATCATTTTTTTATAATTAAACATGTTAAGTCGTGTTAAATTGGTTAAAATGACTAAACCCAAACACAAAGGTATAAAACACTTTGACTAGTTTATGATACAAATCCATTCATGGTCAACCCAAATCCATTAACGCCATGTCATGTTGTTGTGTAGTGTCAAAGATCGACACACCTACCCAAAATATATACAAAGTCCCAATATCACTAAAAGCAGCAAATGCCAGAAATTTCCTTAGCCTAAGCCTAAATCTAAAACCTCGCCATTCGGCATTGCAAAAATTCCATATTACCCAGTTCCTCCTCTCCCATCATAGTTAAGAAAGCTATACGAACTTCAACTCTCTATTGAATTGTAGATAGCATATGCAGCTTACATGGTTTATTGATTTACAGACCAATTCTTTTAAATGCTAAAAATAATAGTCAGAAAATCACGATTGGCTGAGTGAACTATAAAACTAACAGCATGATTCATAATGAATCGAGGCCAAAGCATAAAAACAAACTCTCAGAATAAGTGCAAATGGATGATTACGAAAATGGCGATTAAAAAAAAAAACCTTGAAATCAACACCGAATCGGGTGTGTGAATAAACATGAACGTATTTCACGCGCGCACAAATATATAACGAGAGGGGACTTACAGTTTCGGTAGAAACTGACGTGAACCATGGCTGCGTTGGCTTGCCGTCAGGAGCTAAGGAAGACGAACGAGAATGCAGTAAACGAGACAATTCTTTGTTATATAGGCAGCTAAGGCAAGCCCTAAACCCTAATCAACTTTTGTATTTCTAGTTTTCTTTTCTACAGGTACTTTGGTCTATGACCCGGCTGAGCTTCATATAGAAGTGAGCTGGATTGGGCAAAAAGCACATGGGCCTAGGTCCTATACATCTGAGTTCTCAATTAGAAATTAGACCGCCCTTTCAAACTCAACCCGCACCCCAAAAATTAAAAATAAAAAATCTGAAAAATTAATAGTAATTTGTAATAATAATTGAGCAATGCTCCATGGATTACCGAGTTGAGAATTCAGATTAAAAAAATCTCGAATAGGATTAATAATGCTACATTCGTCTACAAAATTAACAAATTTATTTTCTAAATCAGTTAAGAGTATTTTAAGTCAACTTACGCGTATTAAATTAAGTCTAATTTTTAAAGTTTAGGAACTTACGATCGGCCAGCTTACGAGTATTAGACTAAGTTCACTCTTTAAACTCAAGTACTCAAGTCCATCATTTAAACTCTAGAAG
This sequence comes from Nyssa sinensis, assembly GCA_008638375.1. Taxonomy (NCBI): domain Eukaryota; kingdom Viridiplantae; phylum Streptophyta; class Magnoliopsida; order Cornales; family Nyssaceae; genus Nyssa; species Nyssa sinensis. The sequence continues at coordinate 3,495,155 of CM018043.1, forward strand.
CTTACTATCAACCAACTTATACGTGCTAGACTAAGTCTATCCTTTAAACTCTAGGAGCCTATGATTGGCACAGAAAGGACTCAAAGTCAAGATATTTAAATTTATCTTTAACGTCTTTACCACTCAGTCACACTTTCGGATAGTCACTGTTCTTTAAAATATAAACAAAATATATAAATTAATTTATCAACATATAGGAGGTAAACAAAAATAAATAACCTAATCTGGTATACTAAGAATTTCTCATATAATTTATTTAATAAAATACTCTAATGACCTTTCACTAAATTTCAAAAAAGTGACGTGACTTAATTAATCGTAGATCAAAAGTCCGAGGTGAGATATTGATGAAAACTATACATATTGCACTAACAAATGTCAATTTGTTTAGTCTCTTCCAATTCTCACCTACAACTTGAACAAGTTACAACTATTGAAAATTTGAGATGTTAAGAGTGGGATTTAGGTAAGATGTTGGAGGAAACTGAGCCATTTGTGAAGGATAAAGCGTCACTAGGTTCAATTTCCTGCAACTCTCACTTAAGCCCCGTCTTTACCCTCTTGGCATTTTTTTGCTATAAGGCCATTGAAAAGGCAGGCGAGTATTTATAAGCTTCCTCGATGAGAAAGTGCACACATTTTTCATTAAACTTGGAGGTCATGAATTACATGCTAGTAAATGGTTGGTATACAACAAACACACAGTCTCTCTCACACAGAAAGCATGGTCCGTCCTTTCTTGCTTATTACTTGAGGTATTTTTGGGTGTATTTGTATTACCACATGACTGTTGAATAAAGAAATACTAACTTTTTCTTTTCTTTTCTCTCTTATTAATCATTCAAATAAAAAATCTTAATTTCTTTTCTTTTCTCTCTTAACTTTCAAACAAAATAAAATAAACATTTTCTTTTCTGTTCTATTTAATTCCATAAATTCAAAACAAACTGTTAAATAAACTTTTTTTTTTTTTAAAAAAGAATAGAAGTCACAAACCTAAGTGCTAGATGTATGCGTAAAATATACTGAATATATATATATATATGTATATATATTGTTACACGAATTAAACAGAATGAAAAATACTGTATTGAATTTGAACAGAAACTCACTGTAATTGAATTTGAATAGAATCGAAATCCGTTCTATCTTGGGAGACAATTGCTCATCACCTTGAGCACCGAGAGGGAGCAAATTCGTCTTAAGGAAATTGTATCCCCCACATGAATGAAATTGACTGAAAGTAATGCAAATGATATGCAGACACTAGTTCGAGTATAGTGAAAAGGTTACTGCATTGGGTTAAGTAGTCTACTAGCTTTGAACTTGCCATAGTGAACGACTATCGGATTTACTTAGCTAATCAGTGGACAGGAGGTCTTTGAACTGTCAGCCGTTTGTGTAAACCAAGACAATAGAATTCACACAGTACCCTTTCGGACATAGTTGGTTCTCATGTTTGTGTTCATTTTGACCTTGAACACCTCTTGGTTCTGTGAGTGTTTTAGAGAATCCAGCCTTTCAAATTCTCATAGAAGCGGCCCCTTCTTACTCACATAGGTGATTTCTATGAAGAGTATCCTGCAATATCCTACTTGGACATTTTTTCAAGATATAGAGATCATTAAAAGCATAACTTATCCTTGGTTCTCGTGGCAGATGTGCACTGTCTCATCATAGGAATGGTTAGGAGTAGATATCTCCTCAGTGCGCACTGAGTTATTTCATAGTTCGGTTGGCCCTTTGAACCTAGATCTTGGAATCTCCAGTCAACTAGGTTGGGTTGCCACTATGACAACTCTTGTTTAGACATAGGCTTTAGACCCATTCCCTTCGATGAACTTTCCACTTGCTCTCGTGTTAAGCCTTTCATAAGTGGATCCGCAATATTATCTTTTGACCTTACATAGTCAATGGTGATAATTCCATTTGAGAGCAATTGTCTAACGGTATTATGTCTTCGACGTATGTGTCGTGACTTACCATTATACATATAACTTTGTGCCCTTCCAATTGTTGATTGACTATCACAATGTATACAATATCGAGCATTGGTCTTAACCAATTTAGAATATCCTCTAAGAAATTATGAAGTCATTCTGCTTCTTCTCCAGTTTTATCTAAAGCAATGAATTCAGATTTCATTGTAGATCTAGCAATACAAGTTTGTTTGGAGGATTTTCAAGACACGGCTGCACTTTCTAGAGTAAAAACACATCCACTTATGGATTTGGTGTCCTTTGAATCAGATATCCAATTAGCATCACTATACCCTTCAAGTACAGCTAGATATCTCGTGTAGTGCAGTCTATAATTTTGGGTATATTTTAAATATCCCAAAAGTTTATTATTGTTTTCCAGTGATTATTTCTTGGATTACTCGTAAATCGACTAAGCTTACTCACAGAATATGCTATATCAGGTCGGGTGTAGTTTATGACATACATTAAACTGCCTATTATACGAGAATACTCTAATTGAGATATGCTTTCTCCAGTATTTTTAGCAAGATGAAGATTTACATCCACTGGTGTCTTTACAGGATTTATGTTATACTTCTTGAACTTATCAAGTAATTTCTCAATATAATGAGATTGAGATAAAACAAGTCCATTAGACATTCTAGAAATTTTCATTCCTAGAATAGTGTCTGCGACACCTAAATTTTTCATATCAAATCTACTAGATAACATTTGTTTTATAACATTTATCATATCAATAGTGCTACCTAGAATCAGCATATCATCAACATAAAGACATAAAATGACATATCATTTTTGAGTGGTTTTGACAGACACACATTTGTCACACTTATTGATCTTGAATCCATTTGACGTCATTACATTGTCAAGTTTCTCATGCCATTGTTTTGGTGCTTGCTTTAATCCATAGAGGGATTTAACAAGCTTACATACTTTCCTTTCTTGTCTAGAAGCAATAAATCATTCGGGTTGTTTCATATATATATTTCTTCATCTAATTCACCATTTAAGAAAGTAGTTTTTACATCCATTTGATGTATTTCTAATCTATTTAAGGCTGCTATTGCAATCAACATGCGAATGGATGTGATTCTAGTAACTGGTGAGTAAGTATCGAAATAATCTAATCCTTCCCTTTGCTTATAGCCTTTGACAACAAGCCTTGCTTTATATTTCTCTATCGACCCATCAACTTTCATCTTCTTTTTAAATATCCATTTGGATCCTGATAGTTTGGAACCAGGTGGAAGATCCACTAATTCCCACGTATGATTTTGCATGATGGATTCAATTTCACTATTGATTGCTTTTTTCCAATATGAAGCTTCGGGAGAAGACATTGCTTCCTTGAACGTTTGAGGATCATTTTTCAACAAATATGTTAGAAAATTAGGTCCAAAGGACGTTGATTTCTTTGCTCTCTTGCTATGTCTAAGTTCATCAATTATAGACTTTTGGTCTATATTTTCATGATTATTACTAACTGTAGCTTCTAGAGGCCTTTTTTTGTAAATTTGATTCATGTGTCATGTTATAAGGAAATGTATTTTCAAAAAATGAAGGATCCCTTGACTCAATAATTGTATTAACATGCACATTAGGAATCTCAGATTTATGAACAAGAAATCGATATGCATTACTGTTATTTGCATAACCAATGAATACACAGTCAATGGTTTTTGGTCCTATCTTAACCTTTTTAGGTTTAAGAACTGCCACTTTAGCTAGACACTCCCACACTCTTAAGTATTTATAGCAAGGTCTGTGACCTTTCCATAATTCATAAAGTGTTTTATGAGTTTTCTTATGAGGTACCTTGTTGAAAATATAATTAGCGGAAAACAAAGCTTCCCCCCACAAATTCTGGGGTGAACCAGAACTTAACAACATATCATTCATCATTTTTTTTAATGTTTGGTTTTTGCGTTCAGCAATACCATTAGATTGAGGTGAATAAGGAGTGGTAGTTTGGTGAAAGATTCCATGTTCTGAACAGAACTCCTCAAAAGGTGACTCATATTCACCACATCTATCATTTCTTATTGCCTTGATCTTTTTCTTAAGTTGATTCTCAACTTCATTCTTGTAATGTTTGAACATTTCTATAGCCTCATCTTTGCTTCTTAGCAAATACACATAACAGTATCTAGTGCAATCATCAATAAAAGTAATAAAATACTTTTTTTACCCTCTAGTTTGCACAAACTTTAAGTCACATATATCACTATGAATTAAATATAGAGGTTTAGTACTTCTTCCAACAGAATGGAAGGGTAATCTTGTCAATTTAGATTCCACACAAGTTTTACATTTGTGATTAGGATTAATATCAAATTTAGGTAAAAATTCTAAGTTAATTAATCTATGTAAAGTATCATAATTAACATGTCCTAATCTAGCATGCCAAATATTTGAAGACTCAAGCAAGTAAGCAGAAAAATCATTATTATTATTAATAGTTTTTGGTACAATAGTTATAACATTCATCTTAAACAGCCCCTCACTCAAATAAATCTTTCCCACAAACATCACATTCTTAGTGAACACAAATTTGTCAGACACAAAGACTAATTTGAAGCCATTCTTGCTAAGAAATGATCTAGAGATTAAGTTTTTACGAATGTCAGGCACATGAAGCACATCGTTGAGAGTGAATTCTTTGCCAGATGTCATTTTCAGTATCACATTTCCACGTCCTTCAACTTTGGAGTTCGAAGAATTACCCATGAATAGTTGTTCTTTATGCTCAACAGGTTTGTAGGTAGAGAACATCCATTTGTTTGAGAAAATGTGGCATGTAGCCCCAGTGTCTACCCATCATTCCTTGGTATTTCCCACCAAGTTACATTCGGATACAACAACGGAAAGATTCACCTCACCAACATCAACTGAAAGCCTGTCACATTCTGTCATGTTTGTTTGAACATTTTGTTTCCTTGAGTTCTTTGGTTTGCGACAGTCCTTTGAACGATGTTCTTGCTTACCACAATTGTAGCATTTCCTTTTAAACTTCTTAGAAACTTGAGAAGGACTTTTAACTTCATGCTTCATTTTGTTCTTTGAGCCTTGTTCGACAACATTTGCCTTAGCCCCCATGGAATGATTTACGTTCTTCTTTTCAGATCCTCGGTTGTCTTCTTCAATTCGTAGCCTCACTATCAATTCTTTAAGATTCATCTCTTTGCGTTTGTGCTTGAGATAATTCTTGAAGTCTTTCCATGATGGTAGCAATCTCTCAATCATAGCAGCCACTTGAAATGAATCACTTAGAGACATTCCTTCAGCATGGATGTCATGGAGGATCACTTGTAGATCTTGAACTTGGCTTATAACTGTTTTATGGTCTACCATCTTGTAGTCAAGAAATTTACCAACTATGAATTTCTTCATGCCAGCATCTTCAGTTTTATATTTCTTGTCCAAAGAGTCCCATAGTTGCTTTGTTGTTTTGATTGAATAATATACATTATATAATGTATTATCCAATCCATTCAAAACATAATTTCTACACAAGAAATTTGCATGTTTCCATGCATCAATTGCAGCCACTTTTTCCTTATCAGTTTCTCCTTCAGCAAGTATAGGAGAATCTTCATGAAGGAACCTTGCCAAATTCAAGGTTGTGAGATGGAAGATCATCTTCTGTTGCCAACGTTTAAAACTCGTTCCATTGAATTTTTCGGGCTTCTCTCCATGAGACAGATTCATGGTGGATGCATTGCTTGTAGAGGCTATTTCTGTTACAAAACAGAAAGTGTTTTTTTTTTCTTAATTACAAAAGATTTATTAACCAAAAACTACTAAGCAGAATTTAAATTATTAAAAATAGAACAAAGTCCACTAAACAAAATGTAATTAATTAAACAAAAAAATTTATGAAAACAGATTCAAACAGTATATATATATATATATATATATATATATATATATATATAAACAGATTCAAACAATATATATATATATATATAAACAGTTTGAAACAATATATTGGATTAGTACTGTATATATATATAATAAAACAGCATTATATAGATATAATATAACAGTACTGTATATATATATATATATATATATATATATAATATAACAGTATAGTATAACAGGCAAAAAAAATAAAAACTTGATTGTATGCCTGAAATATACTAAATATATATATATATATGTATATATACTGTTACAAGAATTAAACAGAATGAAAAATACTGTATTGAATTTGAACAAAATGAAAATCCGAGCCTTGTGAAATTCACAATTTCTTTAAGACGAATTTACTCCCTCTCGGTGCTCAAGGTGATGAGCAATCGTCTCTCAAGATAGAACGGATTTCGATTCTAAAGAAGCATCACTTCAATCTTTAGAACCCAACGAACACAACAATGGCAGCACTCGAACTTGACTTATGCAAAGAGAGAGAATGCAATATTTGGAATGAATTAAATGCAATGAGGGTCTGGATATTTATAGGCTTCTTCATGACTGTTTGGTGCAGTCATGAAGGTTCAGTTGTGTCTGTTCATGGTGAACAGACACAAGCGCATCCTTGAAGAAGACGACTGTTTAGTCAAACCAACGCAATCGCAAAACGACGGCGTTTTGGACTCCCAACGGTAATCATACGCATGGTAACTTAAACGCATGTTCAAAACGATTGCGTTTCTGGTTTGAAAAATTTTAAATAAATTTTCTCTAAAAACGACTGCGTTCAGGAGCCCGAGCCCAAGCCCGGCCCGGTTCGGTTCGGTGTTGGGCGGCGGCGGCGCGCGCGCGTGTGTGGTGAACCAAACATGTGCTAGGTCCTCTCTCCTTCACAAAACTTGGCTACCCCTTGGTGTCACGTCCCGAAACCCACCCTGTGCGGATTACCGGATCGCGACCGCCGCCCCGAGACCCGAAGGCCTCGAGACAAGGCTCGCATAGGCAGCGGTATCGAATAGATGTGCGTCATGTGGTTGCGGAAGCGTGAAAAAAAAAACTTTTTTTTTTTTTTTTTTTCTTATTTAAATTTTGCACATCCGTCCAATACTGCCGCTCTTCACATTTCGGTATACATGTATTATAATCATACATTCAGAGCATAACTAAAAACTTAAAAGACTTCATAATTAAAATCTTAATTCAACTGCCCCGTGGGGCTTAATACACATCCTTAAAATGTCAGCTAATACAAAACATATTAATCAGAGTTCATGTGATTTTTCCCCATAAGAACTCCTCAAGCAAATCTTCCCAAAAGCTAGGTTCATCCTTATAGTCTTCAAAAATCGATCTGCCCTTAGTCACCTGAAAGGGGGGCGGATAAAATCCGGGTAAGCTAATCAAAGCTTGTGAGTAATTCCTGCATTCGTCATGGGGTTTTCAACTGGTAGTGGTTTTAGCACATGAGGGTTTTTGAAATACTCACTACCAATTGCTCGTACATTTTAGAACACAGAATATATGCATTCTTAAAACAATAGCTTTGAACAATTTAAGTATTCAAGCTAAATACACATTTTCTTCAAATGGAGTATATGCAATTTAAAAGCATATAAACACGTGAAATAGAATAGGGATAATACCTACTTCTATTTTCAAAATCACTTGTCATCTTTTCTCTTTTATTAGGCGGAATCTGTTTCGAACCAGACTCCCATTTTACTGCCAATACTGTCGATGGAGATATCTCATTTGCCTGGGGGATTAGATCCTTCTACCGGGCATGTACTGTTGAATCCCGAAGGATTTCAACCATCATATAGGGTGGTACTTAGTACCGTTTATCTTATAAAACATTTGTCACATGACTTCTTCAATAGATATTTTTCATGAACATTTAAAGCATGAAATGTATAAATTCTACAATAAAGCTTCGAATACACGTGATAATCAAATTCAGAATATTAAAGAGGTTTGCAATTGATTTAGACATGCTGATGTATTTTCAAGAAAAGAGCTGAATTTAAAACATTTAATAAGCATGCCGTAACAGAATATTTTAAAAGAACGGAATCATATATAGACTGAATTTGATATTCAAAGGCTGCAATGACTTGTGCTTAAAACTTCTTCAAATATATGGAGTTAAATCTCCAGTTCAAATACAGGGTTACTCACCTCGGTCCTTTAGGGTTAGTGCTACAAATGCGCTTTCCCACTTCCTCCGTAGTTCCTAATAACAATTCATAACAATCTCATCAACTTCACATTTACTACAATATCACCTATCGATGCTTCTTAACTTATGCTTCGATCGTATTTTATCCTAACCGATTTACTAACATTCTATAAACTTCGCACGTACTTAATTCAACTCGTACTTTTAACCTATGACACAATTTAATGTGTTAGAAACTTAATTTATTTCAACTTATACTCTTCTGGTAGTTCCATTAACTTTAAATTAAATTTATTTACTGGTCAAGTTAACGCGTCGTTTTTTTCTCGTACTTTATTTCCCGTACTTGCCTTAGTTTAATACTTCGGCAATATCTCAGTTTATAGTCATCTGACAGATGCTATTCATCAAATTTTACGTCTTTTTATTTAGACACTTCTTTTGGGCCGAATGGACTTTACCATTGAATCTGGAGCGTCGAAGAAAGTCAGTTTAGGCTTTCTTAGAATTTAATTCAGACTTTTATATGTAAAAGGGCAGAATGGTCATTTATCGTTTTACGTGTCACATTTTTCGTACTTCGTTTCGTAATTTGGACTCCATTATTGAGTCCGGGATGTCAAAGAAAGTCAATTTAGGCCTCCTCCAGTTTCATTTTGGCTTCAAGGGTACCAGGGGTAATTTGGTCATTTTACCCCTTTGCAGGTCTCCAATTTTTTCGGGACCTCATCTCATGTCGTGGGCCTCACTATTGTACTCAGAGGGTCCGAGATAGTAAAAGTACACTAACAACTTGTTAATTTTGGACAAGGGGTATTTTGGTCATTTATCCCTTCATGCGTCTTCATTTTTCGGAACCCAGTCTCGAAAAATGGACCCTACCATCAGTCTTAGAATGTTTGAAATAGTAAAATTTCACTATTTATTTATTAAATTTGGACTTCGTTTGACTTGTTTAGGGAGAAGGGCATTTTGGTCATTTTTTGACATAATTAAGGGTCTCAAATTTTTTTTTTTTTTTGGGACTCCATCTCATGTCGAGGACCTCACCAATGGACTCAGAAGGTCCGAGATAGTAAGAATATACTAATAACTTGTTGATTTTTGGTCAAGGGGTATTTTAGTCATTTACCTCTTTACGTGTCTTTATTTTTTCGGGCCCCGTCTCGTAAAACGGACCCTACCATTAGTCTCAGAATATTTGAAATAGTAAAAATTCACTATTCATACGTCTGATTTGGACTTTATTTGCCCTATTAATGACCCAAGGGCATAATAGAAATTTTCTTTTATTTATTAAATAATTAAATTAATTATTTAATTATTTTTCCAGGGCTTAATTGCATAATTTTTCCAAAAATTGGGCCACAATGTAAATCCGTAGAATTTCTGGGGTCAAACCGTAATTAAGAAAAGGTTTGGTTTATTTGGTTTTAATTAAATAAGAAAACCAGTGGGTTCAGTCATATTTAAAGTGAACCGGTCCGGTTTTAATTGAACCAATCCGGTTTGGTTGGTTTGAAACGTAATGCTGACGTCATGATGACGTCAGCCCTAACTATTTTAAAATTTAAAATTTTAAATCTCCAAACGTCACCGTTTAGATAAACCCATAACCGGATTTGACCCGAACCCGTAACCGACCCGTAGACCGACCCGACCCGAACAGTGTCGTCTTCCCCATCGAAGCCGACACTGTTCATACGAAACCCTAATTTTTTCCAGTTTCTTTCTCTTCAATTTCGTGGATTTTTATTCACGGTTTTCTTACTGTTTTCAACCCGATCCACTCCCAGAACATTATAGAAGAGTTTGGCAATCTTTTTGGGGTTCAAAACTGCTTCATGAGTTCGACTTTGGGTTTGATAAGCCGAACCTGTAACTAGCTCATTCTTGCTTATTTCTTGATCATTTCCTATGAGGTTTGGCTCGTTTTAATCCCATTTTCATTGGGTTTCGTATTTCATTACCAAGGGCAGGTTTAATGCCATGGTTTTGAGATTTACTTTGGGAACCCGAACCTGTAAGTGGGTTTTTGGAAGGCTTTCTTTGGGATTTTTGATCTTGTACGTATGTCTTTGGGATGCTGGTGAGATCTACTTGAAGTTTGGATAAGCCAGACTTAGTTTGGTTGTGATGAAAATCAGACCTGCTTTAGCAAGGTCATCAATGGCGGTTTTCATGGATTCACTGTTTTTTGGTCATTTTTGAAGCTTAAAATCATGCTTGACAAACTCATAAACATATATCTATCTTCATATGTGCATGTATAATTCAAAAACAGTGCCTAATACATCAAAATTCTAGAGAGAGAAAATGATAGTTTTTGCATTTTCTTACCCTTTTTCCACTGTTTAGTCCTTCTTCTTGTTCTGATTTCTCTCTCTATTCTCTTCAGTTCCTTCCTCTCTCTCTTTCCTTTCCTTTTGCTTGGACGAATGGTGTTGCAAATGAGGTATGTATCAAAAATGTGTTTAAGTGTATATGTATATTTCTCTCACTTCCATACCCCATCACAATCAGCCCATACCTCCCTTACTTTTCTGATTTTGGCCATACCTTTTCCCATTCCTCTACACCTACTTGGATATATAATATACCTATTTAGTACATCATCCCCTTACCCCCATGTCTCCATGTATATATATATATATATATATATATATATATATCTATATACATGTATTATATACTATGGACACAATATATATATATATATATTATATTTATTTTATTTTATTTTATTCTATATCCAAATATTACATGTATAATTATATATATCTAATTATACACATGTGAATACTTACACATGCTTGGTCACATAATACACTTTTATGTGTGTATTTTGTATTTATTTTAATTAATAATCAATTCCATAAACTTAATTAATTAATTATTTTAAATTAATTAATTGTTTTCCTTAAGTGTAGACATCTTTACACTTATTTTCATAACCTCGAAATGCGTGCCCTATGACCCGGTATTTTTGGGTCGGGGTATTACACTTGGGGCCCAAACCCTCCTCCAAGGTAGGTGTATATATACTTTTTAAAAGTCTTGTGCCCATCCTATGTGGGACACAAGCTTTTGCACAAGCCTCAAGCTTTTGTTACCATTTCCAAGTGTTGATGTTCGGAGGCAATTTCTCATTCACTCCTTAATGGTTTTGAGCAACCCAATATAGGATCTTAATCTCCTCATGGAGGAGAACACATTTCTATGTGGACCCATTAAAATTAATGTGCAGGACCCACTTTAATTTTAGCTCAAAGATAGCTAATTATTCATGCTCAAACCCATTTTTCTCCAACATTAGAAAATTCACAAAACTTTGAATACCTGTGCAAAATTCTTAACCACAGTCTTCTTATGATATTCATACAACACCGTTAATAGAAACTATAATGGCCCCATAAACTAAAGGGGGATTCAATCATAGATTTCCCATAAAGTGCTTAATTAATACAAGGTCTAACCCAAAATATGTTAACCCAAATTTTTTTTAGAAATTTTGTTGACAAAAAATTCCTTCAGTGCAAAAACATGAAGAAAACAACTTCTTTCTATCTCAATCTGCTTCAACAATGCTATGTCATCATTTTTTGTTTGTGAAACTTTAAAATTAAATAGCTTACAATATATAATTCTGTTTTGCATAAAAATTATATATTTGGACTCTAAAAATCGAGATCTATCAAACAAGATCTATATTGTATAGGAAATTCTGTCAAAAAAATTCATGTTTTTTCGATAGAGAATTTTTGTTGAAAATTCTATGTCCACATAACTAAGATAAAGAATATTCATTGTCCCGCAACAGAGAAATGTCTCTGTCTTAGATAGATAAATTTGAGAAATTCCCTCAACAAAAAATAATATTGCACATGTTTTTTACAATGCATCAAACAATTTTTATTCCTTAAAAAAGTGGTAATACTTTAACATTGATAAAACAAAAAAATAAATTAAATATTTTGTCCAAAAAGTCGTATTTTTTCAACAAAAAATTTCTGTCTTCGAACAGAGAAATTTAAAAAATTTCTTTAAAAAAAAAATTACACATATTTTTAACAATATATAAAATAATCTTTGTTTTTTAAGAAAATGATAATATACCAACATTAATAAAATAAAAAATTTAGATAGCAAGAAGAATACACAATTAAATAAAAGATAGTAACAAAAAAATATTTTTGGACAAAGAATTTTGAGAAATAGAATTAAATGTAAATTCACGATTGGAATCGAACTCATTCCTGAGAAAGGAACACATGAAGCTTGAGCAGATAATCAAGTGTAAGACCCCATCTCTCTCTCTCTCTCTGTGTGACTTTGTCGGTGTCCTTGGTTTGAATGAAGTGAACTCCAAAATTGAAACTACTACATAACTAAAAGCTTATAACTAAAATGCAGATTGAAATTTTTTTTTTTGCCAATAAAAAAAATGTAGGTTGTTTTTTTTTTTTCATTAAATGTACATGAAAACTTTGAAATTTATACAAGTACTTTGAATATCTAACTTAATATTAACTTCATTCCAACAATTTGATGGTTCAAACCAAACACAGGAATGTAATTGTCATTCTATTATTGGGTATTCAGCCAAACAAAAGAATGGAATAATTATTCCCATTCCATTCCTTCTCCATTCTATTCCTGATGCTATTCCATTCCTATCTTATTCCATTTCAGCATACCAAACATGTCTTTGCAGTAAATTAGATTAAGTTTGTTATGTTTTTAAATTCAAAATTTAGTTTTAATAGTCCTAAGAATGGACAAAAAATTAGGAGAAGTTATTAACTTCTCTTGTATAAATATTTCCTTTTGAGTGGAATAAATATATATATATATATATTTCTTTTCAGTATCCTCGAATACTACAATTATCAAAGCCTCTTCTTCTTCTTTGTTATATTGCTGCTATTTTAAATCATTTTTTTATCCAACACGACCAATCAACCATTTTCAAAGCCCGGTTCTTCAACATAGACATGGCAATAGAGGGCAGGCAGGATTGCTACCAAGGAGTAGGAAACCAACCAGGAGTCTCTCCATACCAAATGGTCGGACCACATGTCACTCCAAATCACCATAGCCATCCAAATCGATCGCTAAAACCTAATGTCAGGCAACTAGAACATTGAGTTCATTTCCATCCTCATCCTCATCCTCATCATCTCCATTTTCTTTTCCTTTTCCCATTTTACCAGATCAGGGGAATGGAATTACTTTATAAACCTAAAAAATGTCAGGTGGGTCTTTGAAGTTAATGCCGGTTTGTTCTTTTTGAGAGGCGAGAGGGCTTGGCGGGCTCTCCTAGTGCAAACGCCATTGATGAAAAAATAGTATAACGAGACGTAGCATGATGTTATTTTTATTGTGATCTGTTTATTTTATGAGTTTCATATGAATCTTACAATAATACTCATATTACAATAAAATTAGTACCATGTAATCGTTCCACTAAACTTTTTTTTCACATCAGTGGGAGAAGAACTCTATTGTGATGCCACTCTTGTGAACTTCAAAACTTAACTGCTCATGTTTAATGCATTTGTTATTTCTTTTTTTTCAAAAAAAAAATTCATTATACATATTTAAGTTGTTGACATGACAATCACTACGTGTTTGTAGGACACAATAGTATAAACTTGCAAGACTTAACCCTATAATTATTTCACATCACTTATCTCATAATAAATAATACTGCAATTAAACCTTGTCATTATAAAATCAAAATAACTACATTAAACCACCAAAATATCTTAAATAATATTCATATTCAATACAAAAATAGATAAATAGTCTCACCAAGAAAATTTCTTAATCCAATCTAAATAAAATTCAAATTCCATTCAATCACTAGCTCTCTCTCTCTCTCTCTCTCTCTCTCTCTCTCTCTCTTCCAATTATACTCCATTATGCCAAGATGTTTATCCTGTTAATAACCTTCAAAATCTGAAATGAGAAAAAAAATATATGATAAGCTTTATAGCCCAACAAATGAACATAAACCTAAGTAGCTGGATCAAGCATTTTACAAAACAATTCTCAAACAATAATATATTTCGAGATTTCAACTTACAAACAATTCTTATATGATTCTAAATAACCTTGCAATTTAACATAAAATGTAATTAAATAATAACTTAACAATTAATAAGTCTACGATCACAATTCACCAGGTGATAAGGCCAAAGCTATTCAATAATTTGTTATAAAACAATGCCAATGATTGTCATTTCTTATTGGCGGGATCGAAATACCAACTTGTATCCCCATTGGCGGGTTCAAATACCAATGTTTATCATTCTTCATTGGCGTGATCCAATTCAAAGTCAAACTAAGAGTCCACAAGTAATCCCAAGTTTCAAACAAATATTTTATAACAAAGTGTTTGTTTAAATAACTTTCAAAATTCACTTTCAATTAAGTTGGATGCCAATCCAAATGTAAAACTAGTATATGAAAGAAAATAATTTTTCAATCATAAATAACAACATTTAAAATTTATTATCAAATATTTCAAAATAATTAATTTCAAGATTTATAAGTCTTTTTTTTTAATAAAACAACTAGCACGGCAGAAGGTCACTTACTTGAGTAGTCCAAACTAAAATCCAAAAATCTCAATATATACAACCCTCTACTGTGTTCTTTTTCTTTCTTGTATTCTTGGCCGTCTCCTCTCAACTCTTTTTTTTCTTATGAGAATTTGTTAGACGATTAGGATTTTGTAGTCTTTTATTTTAATTAATACCATAAGTAGTAACTTAATTAATAGAATTAGGCTTAGTCCGGTGAATTGGCTGATTTGTGGTGACCTATCAACTTAACATTTGACTCTTTTCGAACTTACTTGATACAAGGGATTTGCGATTAATTGTTGTATCCACAGGGATTAGTTTTGAATGAAGTAAATTAAGAACACTTTTGACTTCATAAAAAAAAAAAAACATTTAGATAATTGCTTGAACTCATAAATTTTTAACTGAGATTTTTTTTTCATTATCATTAATAGATAAATTGATGTATTATGACAAAATAACATAATTAGCATAAATAACATTATTCAGACTTTCTAAACACAGACGATTAAATTCTCATTTTTGGTCAGTTTTGCCAACACCTGTGCCTAGAGACAAGCTTTGCCAATATCAATATCTATAAACAAGTTTAGTGAGTGTTTGAGGTTACTTATGATTTTCTTCCAACACACTTTTGTGTGTTTTGAGAAATAAAATTAACACAAGAAGTTTTAAAAAAACATGACTAAATGATTAAGCACATTTTCTAATATAACTTTTTTAAATGCAAACGTGAAAATAAAGTTGCAAAAGCTCCCCAAACAGGTCCTAATACAATTTAATTTATTTTAAATGTATGAAATTTTATATTTATTGATTCAAACTAATCTCCCACGCCGACCTATATATGCAATTGTTATTCAGTTGGCTAAATAAAGAAATTCATAATCTCCCATACCTTATTTTTACTTATGAAATATATATTTCTTGATCCATCAACTGCGACATTGTAATACTAGACATAAGCTTTGGTAATGGTGGTCCACGAACAAGAAACACTTGAGAGACATTTTGCATTGTTGGCCGAGCTTTTGGATTGGGACGCACACATGCTAGTGCTAATGTAACAACAAGAACCACATTTTGAGCAACCAATGGATTCGCGAGAGGTGGCAGGCGTGAGTCCAGAACATCCTTTAGCATTATATGTTGTGAAGATGATGATGATATTGAAGAAAGTAGTTCTCCTGGATGCTTTCCCATTATTGTTTCTAGCGCAACCACTCCAAAGCTATAAACATCACATTTTTCAGTCACAGTCATAGTGAAGGCAAGTTCTGCATTAATAAAAAATTTCTTAGAATAAACTAACAAATATTATTTTCTCCCCTTTGCTTATAAGAAAAAGAATATGACATGACTATGTTACAAATGTTTATGTTGCAGAAATTATTCATCAATTTAGCCTGACTTGTAGTTTTCATAAATAATAGTAATTTCATGTGTAACAGTTGATAGTGGAGTAGTTCATAGATATAAAAATAATTCTGCTTTAGTCTTACCATTTTGCATACATATGGTGAATAAAAATTGTTCTTAGATGGACATGCTATCATTCAGCCAGGAAATATATGTTTTGTCCATGGTTTTCAAAACCGGACCGGACCGGACGGCTCGACCGGTTGAACCGTCGACTGGTCCAAGGAACGGTCCGGTCGAGCCCGAGAAACCGTTTCAACCTCAAAACTGGGCTTAAAAGGCAAAACCATCCGAATCGGGCAGTTCAACCAGTGAACCGGTCGACCAGTCACTGGGTCACCGGTTCGGACCGGTTCACCTCTACATATATATATATATATATAAAAAAAAATCTACATAATGAGACAAGAAGCCCTCATTTCTCAGATCTGAGATTTCTCTCTCATTTCCCATTTTCCCTTTCTCTGTTTCTCAGTCTCACTTCAATACTTCAATCACTTGAACACTAAAGCCTCAACTCTCAAGGTAACTCGACGACGGCGACGCAAGGGAGGATTGAGGCACTGGTGCGTCGGGGACGGAGATGGAGGTGCTGGTGGTATGGTCGGTGGTTGGTGGTGATATGGTCGAGCGGATGAGAGAGAGAGAGAGAGATGGGTGTGGTCGGATAAGGGGGCACAGCTGTGGTCGGTGGTGCTAGTAGAGGGTTAGGGGTCGGCGTTAGCTGGTAGAGTTATGGACGAGATGAGGGTAGGGGTTCAGGTGATGATGGTGACGGTGCGATGGAGCGGTGGAAGCGACGGGCGGTGGTGATTGTGGGAGAGGATGGTTACGGTGGAGGTGCAGTGGCTATAAGTTCTGCTGGGGTCGTGGTGAAGGCGCGGGGGTTATGGACTGTGGTGATGGTGCGGCTGGGGTTCTGTTGGTTAGTCATTTCCCATTTCTCAGATCTGAGAGTTGAGGCTTCATCTCTGTTTTCGTCACCATCTACGTAAAATATTAATAATATATATTATTAAATTTATTAATTACATAATTATGACATCACGGTTTGATTCCGGTTGAACCGGTAACCCGTAACCAGGACAATTTTCCGGTTCGATGAACGGTCCGGTTTTGAAAACATTGGTTTTGTCATGGCACATGCAAATAATATTCTGTTATTGAACAGAATGTTTGGCTTCTGCCTACATGAAAAGATGTCATTAGTGAGATTTTATATACATATACATACATACATACATATATACATAGCACGATTATTTTGTAATACATTTTAAAGGTATTTCACTAATCCAGTCACACCACAGTTTTGGTCAGTTTTGCCAACACCTATGTCTAGAGATGCCAATATCAATATCTGTAAACAAGTTTAGTGAGTGTTTGAGGTTTCTTATGATTTTCTTCCAATACACTTTTGTGTGTTTTGAGAAATAAAATTAACACAAGAAGTTTTAAAAAAACATGACCAAATGATTAAGCACATTTTCTAATATAACTTTTTTAAATGCAAAAGCGAAAATAAAGTTGCAAAAGCTGCCCAAACAGGTCCTAATACAATTTTATTTATTTTAAATGTATGAAATTTTATATTTATTGATTCAAACTAGTCTCCCACGCCGACCTATATATGCAATTGTTATTCAATTTACTAAATAAAGAAATTCATAATCTTCCATACCTTATTTTCACTTATGAAATATATATTTCTTGATCCATCAACTGTGACATTGTAATACTAAACATAAGCTTTGGTAATGGTGGTCCACGAAGAAGAAACACTTGAGAGACATTTTGCATTGTTGGCCGAGCTTTTGGATTGGGTTGCACACATGCTAGTGCTAATGTAACAACAAGAACCACATTTTGAGCAATCAATGGATTCGAGGGAGGTGGCAGGCGTGAGTCCAGAACATCTTTTAGCATTATATGTTGTGAAGATGATGATGATATTGAAGAAAGTAGTTCTTCTGGATGCTTTCCCATTATTGTTTCTAGCGCGACCACTCCAAAGCTATAAACATCACATTTTTCAGTCACAGCCATAGTGAAGGCAAGTTCTGCATTAATAAAAAATTTGTTAGAATAAACTAACAAATATTATTTTCTCCCCATTGCTTATAAGAAAAAAAATATGACATGACTATGGTACAAATGTATATGTTGCAAATTATTTATCAATTTAGCCTGACTTGTAGTTTTCATAAATAATAGTAACTTCATGTGTAACTGTTGATAGTGGAGTAGTTCATAGATATAAAAATAATAGTTTATAGATATAAAAATAATTCTGCTTTAGTCTAACCATTTTGTATACATATGGTGAATAAAAATTGTTCTAAGATGGACATGCTATCATTGGAAATATATGTTTTGTCATGGAACATGCAAATAATATTATGTTATTGAACAGAATGTTTGGCTTCTACCTACATGACAAGATATCATTAGTGAGAATACATATATATATATATATATATACATACATACTTAGCATGATTATTTTGCAATACATTTAAAAGGTATTTCACCAATCCAGTCACACCATAGTTTGCATGAAAGAAAGGTCAAATAAATAGTACTTGTGATATACCTGGAGCAATATATCCATAAGTGCCGGCCATTATGGTTTGGTTGGATGAATCAGGATCCAACAATCTAGCAGTGCCGAAGTCAGAGACACAAGAGTCCAAATTTGAATTCAATAGAATGTTGTTGCTTGATATATCACGGTGAATAATTGGTGGGTTGCAGTCGTGATGCATGTAAGCCAATGCATGAGCAATGCCTTTTACTACATTCACTCTTTTCATCCAATCTAGTTCCATAGCTTCAATTCCATCCCTTAAGATACAAAAAAGGCTTCCCCTCTCCATGAACTCATAGACCAAAAACATACATCGATTGTGTAAACAATAACCATAAAGCTTCACAATGTTTCGATGTCGTATTTCTGACAAAACGTGTGCCTCATTCCTAAAACTTTTATCATAAGCTGGATCTTCTGCTTCCAAACGGTGAAGTTTCTTTAACGCTACTACTTTCCCACAAGGCAGTTGTGCTCTGTAAACACTACCATAGCCTCCCGCTCCAACGCAATATTTGATGTCGAAGTCCTCTGTTGCTTCAATGATATCTTCATATGCAATTGTTCCATCGTAATTCCATATTGAGAACATATCTTTGTTCTTTGTCACTCTTGCCTCAGATTGAATATTCTCAACCTTATGTCGTGAGAAGTATAAAAATGCAATGATAAAGCAGGCAAGGAAAACTATGACAGGAAGAAAAATTGTGAAATAGTGCATGAATTCTTTTCTTTTTTCGTTTTTAGTTGTGGGAGATGTAGGGCATGGAGGGAAATCTTTGCCGTCACCACATAAATCAGGGTTGCCGAAAAATGCATTAGGATAATATGTTTGATTCCAAAAAAACTCTTGAATTGGACCCTCAAAACCATTGTATGACAAATCCAGAAAGGTCAAGTGAGACAAATGACCAAGAGCGGGAGGTATGGAACCATTCAGTTGATTTTTACCAAGGTCGAAAGATTCCAAATTGGTTAATTGACCCAGAGTTGACGGGATTGATCCACTGAGTTTATTGTAACCGAAATCTAGAGAGTTCAAGTTAAACAAATGACCAAGAGCAGGTGGGAGTGAACCGACAAGGGAATTTTTTTTTAGGCTTAGATGAATCAAATTCTTTAGATTCCCTATTTTTGTAGGGATGGAACCATTCAAATAATTGTAATCAAGGGAGAGCGTCTCCAATTCGGTGCACCTAGTAAGCGAAAGTGGTATCTCACCAGAGAGAAAATTATAAGACAAAGAGAGGTATTTGAGTTTTGAAGCATCGCATATTTGATATGGTATGCTACCAATGATATGCGTGGTGCCAAGATCAAGATGGACAAGGTTTGGGAATGAAGAGAAGTTAAGTTTTTCCAGCTTACCTCCCAATCCAAATCTGTAATAATATACGCTCATATCTATGCTTATTACACTTCCAGCTTTATCGCAATCTACACCGTACCAGTTGCAGTGATTTGAGGAGGCGTTCATTGTATGGCCATTCCACCAGCCAGTGTTACGCAATGCCTCTGCTTCTAATTCAAATGATGATGCTGATGCTAAATGAGCAGGACTACAAATAGTAGAAATGTAAAAGAAAAAGCTGGTCCATTGTACTACCAATAGAGAAATGGAAATTGGGAATGCCATGATTATGCTCTTAACTTTTTTGATAATTTGAATTGCAAGAAGACTCATCCATCCCTGTTAAATAAGGGAGTTGGGAACAGGGAGTCATCTATTCTGGTCTTCTTGTCAACACTTCTATGTTTGATTTTTCTTTATCATTTAAAATGGGGAAACATCTACGTAGTTGCACATTAATTGCAACACTTTGTCCCAAAGTCTTTTTGTCTAGTCAAGCTGTTTACATGACTTTTCCGACCTACACGTTAATTGCATCTCAGCTCAGTCTCGGTCTTTCACCCCAATCGTGACAACTAAGCAATGCGTGTACATGTGATACTAATTGAGCAATGCTAGAGGTACCATTATTCTTTCACATATAAAATTATAAATGGGACCGAGATTTATGAAGCCGGTGTTTGAAAAAAAAGAAATGAAATTTATTAATATTAACGAGAGTAAATAATAATACATAGTATAAATAAAATCATAGAATGAGAGAGATGAAATTATTAATCCTATCACTATTAATATAGAAAATAATTAATGCATACTTATTCAATTCATGAAATAATAAACTTATTAATTGCAGAATAATATATTTTGTGTTAGGTATGGACCAAAACCAAAGTCAAGTCCAGATTGAAATTTGTGAAATCACCTCCCCTGGAGTATCATTCACAATAAATATTAATTGAACACCTTCGAGACTTGAATCATCTAGAGGATGTGCATCTCACTTGAAATACTAATTAACAACTACAATAGATTATGGGAACTATATAATATAACGTTGAAATCTCATATATATATATAAATATATATATATATATGAAATATGTGTGTGTGGAAAAGTTGACCAATTCATATAATAAAAGAGGGAGTTGGTGTTGAGTTTTATTTGTTTGTAACCAACAAGTGGCAATGAACCCTTGCTATGTAGGTTATGAGAGTTTGGAGGGGGATCCAATCCAAATAACAGTGGCAATCTCATATATATAATAATGGAAGTTATGAGCGTTTAACACCCTTTACCCAATTAGATTCCATCCACAATTGAAATTCTCCATAAGATTGGTTATTTGGATTTTGGAGGGGGACTTGTTTTCTTTCTTTGACATCCTCTACCCAATTGGACTTGTTCTATTTGAAATTAGCTTCATGTGAAAAGATGATATTTAAAAATGATACACAACAAGTCCAACAAAATAAGAGTATTTATACTCATCAAGTTGTAATTAAATAAACCCCATTAGTAGTGGTATGGTGGTTGGTAGGAGTCGTCTTGAGTACTTGGCGTATCAAGTCCAAATATTTCGTGTGAGTTCGAATTTCCGTTGTTGCATCTTACATGATTTAAATAGTACCTATATTGGAGGATGGGGGAATTTATCCTCATCACCTAAAAAAAATGTGATTAAATAAATTTGAGAAAAAAATTCCTCCAAAACTATGTTTAACAAAAATCTAATCTAATTAACCAAATATAAATAATTATCCTATAATCAATAAAACCATAGTCAGGTCCTAGGGTGCATTTTTTTTAAGAAATGCATATTTATATACAAGAACTTAAAATTTAAAAAGATATTTTTTTTTTACTAGAGCTAAACTAATCGGTAACTAACGACTTCTCTTAAGAAAAAAATCACGGATTCTACTTTCACTCTTTTCATATGAGGAGACGTGTAATTCATTTAATTTCTTCCAATTGGACTCATGGATCTTGCAAAATCTATATAATCTTAAATTTAAGGAATGCAGTACAATTTCTTTTCATATTAACTTTTCTCCCATTTTTTGGGTTGGACCTTAACATCATTCTACGTAATGGTGCTGACACAAAATGGATTACTAGTCATTCCATTTTTTTCCACAATGGAAATCAATTTATAGTTCATTTGTTGCTTTATGCGTGAAGATGGCTTCCCTCTTTCCACACGGCAATGTTTTTCTGGGGCTAATCATTCCATTTTTTTTCACAATGGAAATCAATTTATAATTCATTTGTTGCTTTACGCCTGAAGGTGGCTTCCCACTTTCCACAAGGTAATAATTTTCCAAAGCTACTTGTCTACTGGAGTTCTTGTCCAAGTCAAGTTCGTTGTGCTCTAATTTAAGTATAGAGATGGAATCCCCACTCTGTTAGCTACAGTCCAAACCTTAAACATCAAGTTCCTCTTCTAACCACTTATCCTTCCCTAGAGGGGTCAATTGAAAATTGTAGCCTGCAAATTACCATGGGTTTCAATGGAAATCATTTCATAAACAAGCATGTCATGTTCTCGGGGAGAAAAAAGGGGGGGTTGTATAGTAACATTAAGAATACTCTTTGAGTATTTTATGAAATGGAGGAGAAAACTTCTTTAACCAATCTGATAAATTGATATTAGACAAGGGCCATCTACTGAACTGGGCATCATATTGCAAGAAACAAAACATCACACGTTTCATTATGGCAAACCAGCTCCATGGGTTACAGAATGTCAACTGCCCTGTTCATTTCTCAACAATGAATTCTTTAATTTCAATTCTTGTATGCCGAGCACCTCCTTGTACTCTTAGCAGAACCTCATCCCCAATTTTGAGAGAGGTCACCGGAATTGCTGTATTTTGATGTTCATTTCCTGGAAAGAGTATATGACATGGATTAATTCAAGATGATGCAGAATGCAATTAGAACCAGAAGGCTTTCAGAGAATGTTGTTTGTATGCAATTGGAATACAGACCTTGATGGGGACAGACCAAGGCAACTGTTTCTGCATTCTGTAGAAGGATGCTGTAAGGAGTGTGATCATCTGAATCTCTCTGCAATTTCAAATATTCTAAATGATATTAGAATTCAGTTTGTTAATTTTCATTAGCAATTCTTATTCAAAAATAAATAAATAAATGCATTTCGCAACTTAATTTGAAATAGAAATAACAACTTTTATTGTTACAGATTTAAGAAAGTGGCACTATTAAGATGCCAAGAAAGTAGGAGAAAAACAAAGAAAATTGGTTCAGTTATGTTATTTTCGGGGTGTGTAGCTTACCAATTGGTTCTTTTCATTGGTAAAAAAAAAAAAACAAATAACGACAAATATATTAAGTGATGCTGCACTTTTTGGCCCACATATAATCCGAGCTCGGCTCCCTGAAGAACACTCAAAGAAGAAGATCAGAGAACCATCGGATTGGCTCGGCGGTAGCCGTTCCGATGCTTAAGTTAATAAAACTGAATTGAACGACTGCAATGAAAGCCAAATAATGAGCATGAAAATAAAGCGTACCTTTAGGGTTTAATTTATAGGCCGTGGCATTCCTAAGTTGATTCAAATTTGGAGCCATGAAAGTAGGGATTCGATCATCGGAGATAGCAGTTACCTTGTTGGACATTGTATAAAAATAGAGATAACCATATGTGGCAGTTTCCTTGTAAAAGACTGTTTCCTTATTCTCTGCTCGGCAGATGTTAAGGCAGTGATGAGCTCTGGAGTGTTACTCCAAAGTCCTGTGTTCAGTCCCGTGAGCTCTACTAGAATGTAGATCTGCTCTGGAGGAATGTACTCGGCCCCTTCAGCTCTGTAGGTCTACCCTGAATGGCCGAGCGCGAGCTGAACTGGCCGAGCGCGGGCTGAACTGGCCGAGCTCGAGCTGAACTGGCCGAGCATGGGCTGAATTGTTGGTACACGTGTTAAGTGATGATTGGTCTTGTCATTTTGTGGTATATCAGTTACTCCCCCCCAAGCCTTAGTTTGAGCTTATGGCATAACTAAGGTTTATGAGCCTCGAAAAATCATGTGTTCTGTCGTCTCGTTTTTCAAAACAACTGTTGGTGCGTCATTTATTGTGTAGTCGATTTTTAAGACTATCATTGCTTGTAACCGTCGCGACGGTTCGCCTTATTAGCCCCCATTTTCTAACTGTATATAAGGAGGGAAAAGAGCTTTGTACTCCTTTTTTACTGTTTCCCTTGCATCTCAGAAGAAAGAAGTATTCACCATTGTCGAGTTAGCAAGCTAGACTGGGAGGAATATTGGTCGTCCGAGGCTTCTCTCTCTTTTCAGGTTTGGTTTTGGTCTCTTCATTCGTATTTTCTTCGTCCCCTTTTTCTGGTTATTTTTCAAAATGTCTGCCTCTACTGCATCTTCTGGTGTTGGCAGTGGTTCTGGGAGTCTTTTGGAGACTTATACTTTATCCCAAACCCTTGTTAGGGATAGTAGTTCCTTGGGGACCAGGTCGAAAAAGACCCATTCTAACCCCGAAGTTATGATCGTAGACGCTTTCTTAGAGCCTAGGAATAAAAAGGGAGAGGTCTCTGGTCAGCCCTCCCAAAGGGAAGAGGGGCAGAGCATCGTGACCTCTTCCTGGCTAAAAAGCATAAAGAAGGAATTTAATTTTCCTAAAGATGCCGTCCTCAGGGTTCCTGATGCCCTAGATCGTCCTTCGGATATTAGGGAAGGTGAGATCTGTGTTTATACTGCTTGGTGTGAGATGGGGTTGTGTCTTCCTTTTCCCAAATTACTTAGGGAGTTCTTTTGTTGGTTCAACCTTTGCCCCGCCGACCTGAATTTGAATAGTTGGAGGCACTTACTAGGGTTTTTAGTTTTGGGTCGTATGAACAATGTAGACGTCTCTCTAGATTTGATCCGTAGTAAAATGGATCTCAAGTATATGAGGTCGAAGAGCCTCTATTATATGTCCTTTGATACTGGTTTCAGAGCTCTGTCAATTGTACCGTCCTCCAACAAATCTTGGAAAAATAGGTATTTTTTCGTTAGTGGAGGATGGGAGGAGGCAGACCTTGAGGGCCAGATTTCTATATTCCCTCGGAGCACGGGGTTTATGGGTGAGACCCCCATTTTGTAATTTTTGTTTCGGCTCTTGCCTTTGCCATTTGTTTAACTGATCGTTGTTATTGTACATCTTGTGTAGCTAAAAGTGTTAAGAAGAGACCGTCTTTCACACCTGTTCTCAAGGAGCAGTACAGTAGGCTTCTCCAGACCAAAAACAGAGATTACAGAGTCATCCTTCAGCCGAGCACTCCAATGGCCTCAAAAAATAAGAATGTTGTTGAAGATGTGTTGCAAACCGTCCTCGGCAAAGAAGAAAAGGGTGGCGAATCCTTCTCCTCCTGCCGATCCTTCATCAAAGAAGAAGAGGAAGACCACTGCCGCCCCCTCCTCTACTGCACCCCCCAAGAAAGGGGCGGTGCCTTCTGCTTCTCCTTCCCCTGCGCCTCCCAAGAAAGGCGCAATGATCAGGGAATCCTTCTTTGCTTCGTCTAAGAAGCGCATAACGATTTCCGAGCCTGCCCCTTCATCGACTGCAAAGGTTCCAAAAAAGGGCAAGAAGAGGGTGGCAGTTGACTTGGACCTGATGCTTGATGGGTACAAGGTCGTCCACCAGGCCATTGAGGAATTCTGGGCGGATGCCCCACAAAAGGACTCCCCTTCTTGCAGTACCAGGCAGGGTGCTCAACAGACAGTTGTTGGCGCCATGGGCGCCCATCTGAAGGTAATGACTATTTTGCCTTTTTTTTTTTTTTTGGTATTTTGTTTTTACTTATGTCTGATTGGGTATCTTTCTGTTCTGCAAACCTTGCACAACTTGGCTGCCTTGATGGAGTCTTCCATGGATCTTCAGGCGGTGGAGAGGCTTGAGGAGGAACTGGATGAGGCTCGTCTCCAGCTCGGCACAGCCCAATCCAATGCTACAGCTGCCGAGGAAGAGCTTAAGGAAGTGAGGAATTCCCTCTCCATCATGGAGTCAGAGAGGGATTCTCTCAAGTCTGAGAGGGAATCCTTCCTTCAGGAACTGGAGAGGCTGAAGGAGGAGAACAGCGCACTCTAGGCCTCCCTTGTTTTGAAGGTTGATGAAGCTAAGGCTGAGATCGAGGTCAGGATAAAGACTGAGCTGGAGAAGATGGGGTATAGGTTTGTGCAGTTCGGTTATGACAACTTCAAATCCAAGCTTCTTGCTAAGTTCCCGGACATTGACCTGTCAAGTATTGACGAGGAGGATGATGATGATGGTGATGATGATGCGTCTGCCAATCCTTTAGTTTAGG
The DNA here is from genome assembly GCA_008638375.1 of Nyssa sinensis. NCBI lineage: Eukaryota > Viridiplantae > Streptophyta > Magnoliopsida > Cornales > Nyssaceae > Nyssa > Nyssa sinensis. The sequence goes on from CM018043.1 coordinate 3,521,495, forward strand.
AAAGAAAATATTTTGTAGTTCTGTTTTTCCTTTTTGTAATCGATCATTATAATAATAATATGTTCTCTTCAGAGCTTTTTGCCTTTTTTCTCCATTGAATATTTGTAATCTTTTCGGTTTGATCAAGCATTGTCCAAAGTACCACTGTTCTGTAGTGTACAAGTGGGTTTCGACCCTTAAAACTTGCAATTGTCGTAGGTAAACCTGTTCGGGGACTAACTATCATTCTTTGGTCGGCCAGGGATGATGAGCTGACTTCCGAAGTGTAACAATAAGCAACTAAGCCTTATTTTCGAATCATGAACTTGCTCCGAGCAATAAGGACTGTAGTCATTATAGGAACTAACCAACCAGAGCTTAATTACTGAACAGAAAGACTTGTAGTAATCAGTCATTTTAACCACTCAGAGCTTAACTGCCGAACAAAAAGACTTGTAATAAAATGGAGAAAGATCCTTGATAGTCAGTACCCTTTTCCAGAACTCATTGATAAGAAGTTGAGCAATTAGAATCACAACTGTTGGTTTGAGTGAATATTCTTAGTCATGTAGCTGAGCAGCTGGGTTGATCCCTTCCCCTTTGTTCTGAGAAATAACCATGTAACTTTAGCGAGATGGGCCAGACATGAAGGTCGGTACATTGAGATGGTCCAGACACGAGGTCTGTATATTGAGATGGACCAGACTTGAGGTCTGTACATTTTGATGGACCAGACATGAGGTCTGTACATTTAGATGGACCAAACATGAGGTCTGTATATTGAGATGGACCAGACTTGAGGTCTGTACATTTTGATGGACCAGACATGAGGTCTGTACACTTAGATGGACTAGACACGAGATCTGTACATTGAGATGGACTAGACTTAAGGTCTGTTCATTTAAATGGACCAGGCTTAAGGTCTGTACATTAAGATGGACCAGACTTAAGGTCTGTACATTTAGATGGACCAGGCTTAAGGTCTGTACATTAAGATGGACTAGACTTAAGGTCTGTACATTTAGATGGACCAGACTCAAGGTATGTACATTAAGATGGACTAGACTTAAGGTCTGTACATTAAGATGGACCAAACTTAAGGCCTGTACATTTAGATGGACCAGACTCAAAGTCTGTACATTAAGATGGACCAAACTTAAGGTCTGTACATTCAGTTGGACCAGACTTATGGCCTGTACATTTAGATGGACCAGACTCAAGGTCTGTACATTTAGATGGACCAGAATTAAGGTCTGTACATTGAGATGAGAACACTTCATGGAATATTTGAAATGAAAAATTTCTTTATTGATAATACTTCTGTACGTGTTCCATATTCCAAGGTCTAGGAACAAGTTTCCCATCCATGCTCTCTAACCAATAAGTGGTCGGTCTCATTGTTCTGGTGACTCTATAGGGGCCCTCCCAGTTAGGTGATAACTTTCCCATGGTGGGATCCTTGGTGTTCTGAAACACTCTTCTTAGGACAAGGTCTCCAACTTGGAAGCTGGCAGGTTTAAGCCCAAGTTTTGAGCAGCTAACCATCTTGTGCTGATATACTTCCATCCTGACCACGGCTTGCTCCCTTCTCTCTTCAAGCAAGTCCAAGTTTTCTGCGAGTTGCTGGTTATTGGTCTCTTCGTTGAAAGCTTCAGTCCTTAGGGTAAGCATACCGATCTCCACAGGGATCACTGCTTCAGTGCCGTAGGCGAGTGAAAAGGGAGTTTCTGATGTTGGAGTTCTCTTAGTTGTTCTGTAGGCCCAGAGTACTCCAGGGAGTTCTTCAACCCACTTTCCCTTAGCTCCCTCTAATCTCTTTTTAAAAGCATCAAGGATTGTTCGGTTAGTGACCTCTGTTTGCCCATTGGCTTGGGGATGACCAGGTGAGGAAAAGTGTTGATTGATATGCAGGTCTTGGCAGAACTTTTTGAATGTCTTACCAACAAATTGCGTGCCGTTGTCTGAGACGATCACGCGAGGTATGCTGAACCTGCAGACCATATTCTTCCAAGTGAAACTTTTGACTTCCTTCTCTGTAATATGTGTTAGTGGCTCTGCTTCTGCCCATTTTGAGAAGTAGTCGATAGTTACCAATAGATATATTTCCTGTTCGGCGTGGCTTTAGGCAATGGGCCTATGATGTCCATTCCCCATTGTGCAAAAGGCCATGGGCTTGTGATAGCGATGAGTTCATGACGGGGCTAGTGTTGGTAGGGGGCGAACCTTTGGCATTTGTCGCACTTCCAAGCGTATTCTTTTGCCTCCTTTAGCATTCCAGGCCAGTAGTAGCCCTGTGTTAGTCGGGTGCAAGAAGCCTGGATGCCACTTAGCAAAAAATAAGAGCAACAGAATTCATCCAAGCAAAATCATCTCAAGTACTCCGACTTGAGCCATAACTTCAATGTTACATATTCTCATTACTTTGCTTCAGTCAACTAACTTACTCTACCTCAGAAACAATTCTTTTCTTAAAGAAGCCCTCTATTTTCAAGTCTCTCGCATTATTCTTAAACTCAATAAAGCATTTTCCCAATCTGTTTCATTACTCTCGTACCAATATTATTCTAAGGAATTGTATCCGATTTTTTTTATTCAGACATTTATTCTGATGTTAATTTAAGACCCTCAACAGAGCTTTTACCTACTTTGTAAAACTTATTGCAGATCAAAGCTTGATGTCATAGATCCTGCCAAGGAATTCATTGACAAGACCCTAGTTATATCAAGACCTTGTTTATAAGGGTATAGGTTAGCTTGGCCACTTTAAATGTTACTGTCTTCTCTTGAACTTTCTTTGGGTCAACTAAGTCAAATGTGTCCCATTTGGGATTGGATGCACTCATTGATGATATCACAGCATATAATGTTAGCTAAGCAATTGAGATCATTCAGTCTTATACCCACAATGCCACACCATATGAACTACATTCAATCAAATTAACAATGAATATATTGATAATATCACAGAAGACGCTTTTACATGTTTTCTAAGAGAATATTAATGTATACAAACCTTTGCCTCCACAAGGATTAATGGTCTGGTCTCAATCTTTACGCGCCCAACAATTGCTGTTCGTTGCATACCACTTTGATCAACATCAATTACCTCTTTGCCAGCCTTTAATTCCGAAAGGTAGCAAGTCTTTCCAGCGGGAACAGCAACATAGGCATGTACAGGTCACTGCAGATTTCCAAAAAAATACCACCACCAGAAAGTGGCTCAATGCAACTCCTATTAGAGAAATTTTTGAAGCGTGATTCATTTTCTCAAAAAAGGGATCTATGATTTTTTTCAAATGGAAGGAAACTGACCGACATTTTATGTCATTTTTCAGGAAAATAAAAGCATGCCACAAGGACCACACACACAATCATGGAGACAGACAATGCATCAAAAAAAAAAAAAAAAAACTCACTGATTTATTTCCTGTCAAAGAGAAGAGATTAGATGAAAAGAAATAGTCAAGTTTATAATGAGTAAAATAATTTTAGTTGTTTACCGTCTTTAAACACTCCACTCTCTCTTCTAACCATGTTGTGGAAGAGGGGGGGGGGGGGGGGAGAGCAAAAGTACTTTTAAGTCAGTTTTTGTATGCAAGTAAAATTAAGGATACGCCATTAAGCTTGCTATGGCAATTGATGTATAAAATATAACGGTACAACTCTCAACAAGCTTTTAACAAAGACAATAGTCATCAAAGAATCATCTCTAGCTACTCCAAGCAAAAACTCACCGCATTGACTCGAAAAGGTCTGCTGGAAATGTAATTTGATTCCAAGCATTCTGAGTGAACAAGGAATAGCCCTCTAGCAAAGGATCCAACCTAGTAAAAATACTTGTGCAGTAAGTACTCGGCACCATATATTAATGTTTGAAGTTCAATAATAAATCAAGAAAACCAGAGAAATATAGACAGGACACTGGAAGCACACCAGAAGTCCTTCACCAGGTCTCATGAGGCAACAGAGATCCACACAGACTCGATCACCCATCCCAACCATTTGAACTTGAGTTACAGTGGCTCTGGTAAAGTCCAATAGATTGCTAGATTCATTTCTTCTGTCAAAATAGTCCTGATAATATTGACCATGATAAGGAGTAATGCTTCGCTAGTCAAGAAGTCCTATCCTAGAAAGCAGTACCTTCAGCTCAAGGACGGCTTTGACCTCCTCAACTTTTAAAACAACTCCACCCAAACCCAGCTCCAACGCCTAGAAGAGGAGAAATATTAAGTGTACAGTGTGCAATTAAAGAGTAAAATGAACAAAATGAAATAATGTAACCGGTGCCCATAACATGCACGAGCTGTTTGTTGAGCTTTCAGAGTATTTAAGAATTACCTCAAGGAAAATTTGAGCTTCAGAGGGAGTTCGCGAGGCGGCAAATACTGTTTTCTGACTGCTTTGAAATGCTGCGACAATATTCTCTGCAGGTATTACCTAAGAAACAGATGAACAGGGACCAACTGAGAAGCAGGCTTTTATCAATTGTCAAGAACCGAATAAAGTATATTTCCAGTAAATCGACTACATTATTTCATCCAGAACCATGTAAGTTAATCAATAAAAGTGAGAAGAAAGAGCAGTTGATGAGGGTATCCTGGCAACAAATAGTCAAAAACTGATTATGATACTAACCAAAACTTAATGTAATGCAATTACAATGTGGGAACACTACTACGGGAAATGTCATAACATCATGCAACTTTAACTATGCAATTATCCGTACACTGACATTCCACACTTAGAAGCCATGAGAGACACAAACACCAGAGAGTGTAGCACGTAAGAAAGATCTCACCATTTTTTACCGTATCCAAGGATATTAAGGGCACATGCAAATGGATTCAACCGGACTGGCATAAAGCAAGCTTAGGTAGAAGCACAAATCAACATGATAACATGAATAGGCAATATCCAAAATGTTTCCTTTTTTTTTTTGCTGGTCCAACAATTATCCCAGTGATTGATATAAAGGTCAATTCCAACAAGTATTCAGAAGTGTTGTATAACTGAAAATCATAACTAGAGTAGCATCTAAATCATTGACTAAGTGGACAAGAATTATCAGCCATGTCAACTGCTTGATACTCTCATTCTATGTTACCTGGAATGTGAATCGTTACAGTACGGGAAACGGGAAAGTAGATCGTCACTTATTATACAACATGGTACGTTAGGAGTAGACTTCTTTGGATCGCTTTGTTGGAACAAAATACGTTTATTTGGAACGTGAAATGCTTTTTGATTGTATTTGTAATAGTATTGGTATGTATATATATATATATATATATATACACACATCAAAAAGATTTCAACGAATCCAAGTCATTATAAAATAAAATTTTATTTATGTGTGTGTATTTTGTATGATTTTTTTTGGACTTTTGAAATTTAGATTAGGACGCTAAATCTTGCGTTTCAAATCCCTAATTATCCATGTTTTGGATCGTGCGATCCCAATTTGCAATTTGCTAGGAGAGGAGCGAATTGTGGTAACCGTGCTCTCATTACTAGCAATTTGAGGGAAAAGGTTAATTCCATTCATCAGTGCTCTAGTCAGACAAACTAGTTAATAGTTATTGATAAGCATACCTGCCAATCTAGTAGATTAAGAACAACATTCTTTGCATGCTCATCCTCTAGTTGGAGCTGCTCTAATTGTTCAGGAGAGGAAATCTCAGAAAATGTGGCGACTCTTCTATGCTCACTATCAAAAAGCTCTTCCTCTTCGATAAAAAGAGGATATATCAACGCAATTGTTGTAAGTCCAAAACAAAAACATTTCAATGAAAAACTTGAACACTATTACAGATGGCATGGAAGAATCATGCTTTATGATGGATATAGTGTGTCAAATACAGCAGTTAACCAAAATTGAAACACGGGAAAAGGATATAGAGTATGCTTGTATATGTGTCATTGGAATGTACACGCACACATTCATATACATACATATCATGTACGTGTGTGAATTGAAAATCCCTAAAAGTCTCTCATAGAAAATCCAAAAAGTTTAGCCTCTCTTTATTTATCTCTCTAGACAAAAATTAGAGATTTAAATTGCTGTGGGATTTGAGCCCAAAGTCTTGCCCATTTTGTGAGCAAATATAAAATTCTTCCTTCATAAGAAACGAATTGTAAGACACACAATTATGATACAATGATCAAGCAAAAGAAAAAAGAAATAACTTATGATATAAATGATAAACTTTGCAGTGGATCCCAAAAAAATGCCTACATTAGATGTTTTCCAGCACATTTTAGAAGCAAAGAAAGGTCAACGTGTTTGTTAGCATCCAACTAACATCTGATACGTAAATGCATGAGTTGTGTACAAGTTTACTACATGTTGGTGTGGAGAAGAGTCCTGAATATTATATCTTGAATCCATATGAATTTATTGAGGTAATAAAATCTACCATGTATATAGTATCATCAACTCACTTAAATTTCCTTTTTATAAAAACCTTCTGCACATTTGAACACAGGATTGTGTGTGCATGTGGTGGGGATGGGGAGATAGGAGAGGGACAGAGGGGGATTTTTATTTTTTCTGGGGTGAGAGAGAGAGAGAGAGAGATGTTACTCTCAGTTTAATAAAGAAAATACCTTTGAAATATGTGATAGAGATAAAACCAGAGCAATACATGCAATCGCATATTGCATGCCATAAGCTGCTATTCCCAATATAAACAATTTTTCTAACAGGCTTAAAGGAGATACTAACTAAAAGGAACTCAAGCAAACAGGGAACAAGTATACAACCCACAGAGAAATGCAAGCAACCATAACATGGACCAAAATTAGAAGTTTGTAGGATAATATGAGCCAAAAGTCAACTCAGATTTGACAAAATTCATGGTGATTAAAGATGGAGTCAAGGATTCCTGGACAAAATCACTTTCCATTGCACGACTAGGTGTAATTAGGTATTTTTCTTTTGAAGCAGAATTTCAACAGAAAAGCTTCATCGACTTGGTGGTGAACTGGTAATGGTGGAATTGAAGGTGAAAAGGCAGCACAGACAAGAGAAAGGTAGCAAAAGAATAGTGCATGAAAGAAAGGGGAAAAAAGTATTAATATGGCATTGTACTCTTTTTACTTTGAATGTTTCCTCACAAAGCATTCCCCTATTGTGTTCAGCTATCTTTATTACAGAGTTTTGATTCTTGAAATGGCATGACTGAGTTTACATTTAAGAGTCAATATCTTTAATTTTTCTAATTCCGTTTACTATTGGTTCTTTTGATTAGATTCATAATTCAATGGCTAAGGCCTGTATAGAATTTTCACATTCTAGCAGTGCGCATAGCAAGAGTGCAAAAATTCCCTAGTTCATGCCTTTCCTGAATAATCTTTATGGTATTTAATACCTCATATATTTGTTTATTTTTTTCTTAGGAAATATTTCCTGTTAAAGGGATTCCAAGTTCTTCACTTAATGCTTAAAATCAACGCCTCCTAAAATATGGTCTTTTTTCTTTTTCTTTTTGATTTCGCCATGTTCGACTCGTTTAAGCTTGGTTCTTTTGAAGTTTGCAGAGACGATATTCTAATCTATATGAACTACTATGAAATCAAGTTATTCGTTTTGATGGTAAAAAGGGATTGGCGCATAGGGCACTAATTGATCACAAGACAAAGTACTATTTTCTCAGCATGACCGTCAAATATGAAGTAGAGAGTACAAGAAATACAAAACAACTACCAAAATTTCAATTTACCAACAGAAATCTAATAATGTAAGAAAACCAAAATAAAACATATAAGCAGCTTACAAGACCACTCATTTGCGAGGTCTCTACGATGCGACGAGAAGACGAAAGTGTTCCATCCTCTCTCGACGGCAGCCGTCATGACTTGCTTGTTCTCAGTCCATAACCACACCAGCTTCTTCGACATCATCGAAGAAGAAGACGTGCACATTGCAATACAAGAATTGGTTTGAAATTGAGCTTTCCTTTTGCCGTTCAAAGCGCAATTAATCAATCTGCAACTTCTCCATTTACCTACGAATATTAATCAATATAATCATAATATTGGGCGAAAAAAAAAAATTCCTCCGAAGATTTGAGTAATTGATGTCATAATAAACTGAAAATTTTCATATGCGTTCTCTGTCCCTAACTCAGTGTGAATTGCGTCACATTACCGCACCTCGGACATAGATCCTCTCCAGTGAGCGTAGATCAATTATGCTTCAGTGGCCAGTCAAGGCTTGCCATGTCCGCGTAAGGAGATAGATTAATCAATGGGGGCCAACTTGAGAGAAATTATTATATAATCTGTCATAATAGTTTTAACGTTCAGAGGATAAATCAAATATATATTAACAGTATTATAAATTATTAATTGCTTCTGATAGGGCATGGAATAAAAAACTTGATTAAATAATCACACTTAATTATTCTATTAAATTCTTATTTCTTTTGTTATTATCATTGGCAGAAATTAAACTCTTTAACATTTTTTATAAAAGTGTCAAAATTATGTCACTCGATTATAAGATCATCGACAAGAATAATTATACAATGACCTAACAAAATTGATTACAAACCTGTAATGCCATGAGCATGTGAAATTATTTTATGATTCTTGTGACGGTTTTTATGAGTTTAGCACTACAGGGCTTCTATATCATGTAACGGACTCATGAAATAACTTCTTCATCGTCATGATCCTTCACATGTAAGAGATGTACATTTTTTGAGTTCTTAAGTTTTATCACAAGTATTTGTATTTGTAAACATTTATGGAGCAAAAAATTAATACAGCAAAATTGTGCATATATAAAAATAAATGCAACTCTTATTTTCTTACTTCCCAAGTTGTATTCTTGCTTCTCCGTTGTTGACAGAAGAGTAACACCTCACTTGAATTGAGGGAGTTTGAAGGAAATGAGAGAAAAAAAGAAGAGATGAGAATTTATTTCATGCTTAGTTTAAAAATAAAAAAGTAAAAGAAAGAAGAGGGGTCTCTTAACCTCAATTTAATCCATTTTGCTCTCATTTTAAAAGTGGGAGGAAATTGAATGAAAGAATTAAAAAGTTAGTGATTATCCGTTTTACTCCTACTTTTTAAAGTAAGTGAATTTATATTATATCTTTTTTACTTATATAATAAAATATTTCTTCTATTTTCTTTTCTCTCATCTGTCTTTTTCAAGTAAGATGAGAAGATTAATTTTTTTTTTCCATAATTAGTTATTTAAGCATGAAAGATGGATTATAATCTCCTCCCTTTTATAATTAATGTTATCCTATACTCTTGTTTCCCTCTTATGTGTAATTGAGGAAAATTTTTCTATTTATATTAATGTAAAATTTCTCTCTAATTATTTGGATTGGTAATTCATTTCAAAAAGTTGAAAATGTAATTGTTAAGCTAGTTGAATCTTTGTGCTAGTCATGCCAATTCATAGAGATTTCGATAAGAGTCGGACTAAATTATAAAGACGTATTTCTAAAGATGGAGTTTCTCAACATCAACATAAAGACTTCAAATTTACTCTACCAAAAAAAATATGAACATACACATAACATGCATTGCATACTTAAGATGAGTGTTTATTTAAACTTTTACATATAATTCTGGTAGGATATTTATTTTAATTTTACACATACTCTAATATTTTTAATATTGACTACAAGTTAGAAATACTATAGGATTGTGTTTAATTGACCATTAAGTTCATTATAAAAATTAAAAAAACACGAGATTGTTTGAATTAGATAAAAACACAAGATTGTTTGAATTAGATGGCTAAAATAATATTTCTCTCCTTCGAAGACTACTATTTAATTGAATTGAATAAAAACTGATTGATGAAAGTTTCTGTCTACTATCAATATATGTGTATAAACTCAAAAGACTGAAATTTGTGATTTTATTTACACTTTGTTTCGGATCACATTTTCAAGACTTATTATTCACTGGATTTAACTAGATCAATGAATATGATGACACATTTGTACAATTTTTAAATTTTATTAATATGTCAAGTATTTATTAATTAATATGAGATGCACGAAAAACGATATCTTAAACTGTCTAAAACGCGACAGTCCAAGGATATGCTATTGTTTATCGAGGAAGCTTCCCGGAAGTGATTTCACAAGTGACCCTTATTCAAAGAAGGAATATTTTGGTGTTGTGAAATTACAAGACTAACTCATTTGAACATGAGTCTTACCTCTTCAAACGAGAATTTGCATTCAAATGCAAGTGGCTTATGTAGGAACTTAATTGGCCAATTAGTTTCCTATTCTTATTCGGATTTGCATTAATTTATAGATAGTGTCTTTTATTCTTTTGCATACATGGATGATAAAATGAGATAACAACACTAAAACCTAGGATCCCAAAGTTAATTAAGAGATTACTTATGCACACTTGATAGAGTGAATCCAAGGAGATGGATCATAATTGAGTACAAGGTGTTAGTATGCGGTTGGTAAGACAAAGCTAAAAAAATACAATTGATAGACAAGTGCGGGGTTCGTATCTCTAATGTATTTGTTTTATTTGTATTTCATTTAATTAGTGTATAATTGTTATCTAAGCACGTTGTCATGTTAATTAAATTAAGAATTTTACTTAATTTTTAGATTAGGTAATTTAACCACTTAAAATTATCGATTCTTTTTAAATTAATTAAAGAATAAATTTGAGGTTATGTGAATAATTTTAGGATATATTAATTTATATTACTCATAACCCCGTTTGCCATTTCAATGCTTTCCATGGAAGCACAAATAGCCCCTGTTATATAAATTTGTGTATATATATAATTGCAGTAAAAATTAAAGAACCACAAATTCTTATGCATATAATTAAACAATGACATCTTAAATTAAGTTTGATGTTGTCATCACATATTATACTCATTTGTCAGCATATTCTTCACCTTTGGTCAATTTTCAAACCACCGTTCTGACAAACTATATATACGCTATGACTACCAAAACAAGTAAAAATTATAATTATAATTAAAACTAAAACCTACACAAAATCTGGTCATCAACTCAACCCTTAATTGCAAATTAAATAATAATCATCCTCCTCTTTGGGATGCCACTCAAAATTACGCTTCTGATATTCTGTTTACTTATAAATAAACCACATCTCCTCTTCTTTGTGACAATCTTACAAGCTTCCACTTCCATGGCTCCTGCTAAAGCCTACATCCATCCTTTCCTTTTTCTTTGCATATGCTATCTCCTAGTAACCACACCTATTGCAGGCTTTGAGGTATATCCCTCTCTCTCTCTCTCTCTCTCTCTCTCTCTCTCTCTCTCTCTCCTTTTGATGCAAAAACAAAAAAACATATATATGTACTGATTTGGGATTGCTCTTTATGGTTGGTTTCAGTGGCATGGTAAGGGACACGAAGCTCCAACCAATTGGATAAATCATGGTGGAGATTTGTATAATAGGAGATATGCTTACAGAGAAAACATGATCAGCCCTGCGACTGTTTCAAAGCTAAGTCTCAAGTGGAAATTCTATGCAGGGAGAGACATAACCGCAACCATAGCAATATTTGATGGGACCCTTTATTTCCCAAGCTGGAATGGATATATTTATGCTGTCAAAGAGTCCGATGGCAAGCTTGTGTGGAACAAAAATCTGCAGAAACTCACTGGCCTCAATGCAACTGGACTTCTTGTTAATGTTAATACAACAGTGTCGAGATCAACCCCAACAATAGCTGGGGACTTGCTCATTATCGGCATCTATGGGCCAGCTGTTGTTATTGCTGTTAAGCGAGCAACCGGGAAGCTTGTATGGTCCACCCAGCTTGATAGCCATGCTGCTGCTGTTATCACCATGTCTGGAACATTTTACGAGGGGTTAGTCACAAATACTATCTCCACTAGAATATATATATATATATATATATATATATATATGTTTTTTTTTTCATTTGACAGTCATTTTAGCTTTTTTTTTTGCAAGGCAGCAGAGTGAATATTCAGCTCAAATTACAGGTCTAGTACTTCTAGTAATCTCGCATGCCAGAGTGCTAGCTCTCTCTCACTCTCACGAGAAGTTTCGTCATGAACTAGTTCAGGATCACGTCAATAACATCATACCATTTGAACAAGATGTTTAATGTTTAGGAGATTCGAAACCAACATCTTGCCTAAATGAAAAGATGTCATTGATTGAGTTCATGAATTAGGACAATAGACCTGGTTCATGGCAAAATTTCTACTCTCACACACACATCCCAGCATTACTCAAGCATGCATCCATCAACACCGGATAAATTTCTTGAAAAAAATTCTTGAAACAGAACTTCAGAAAAGAATAAAAAACTTTGGAAAACTTTCTGGAATCGCTTGGGATGACACTTGTTTCAAATGAACCTTTTCCCAGGTCTTTTCTTTGGTGATTTTTACACACATTTCTTCCAAGTTTTTTTCCTAAATATTACAATTGGTTTCCCAGAGGACTTTTTAAAATAATGTGGAATTTTTTCATAGAATTTTGCACCTATTAAAAATCTATACAGAAATTTCTAAACATCATTGAAGTTTTCATATACATGCATCTTCCCTGAATTGCTTCTTCAATCAAATGTTTTATGTGAATGTAATCCCATTTTCTTAATCCTTATAAGATGTATAATTGAATGAGTTCATATATAAATCATAACATCTTCTTTTTTTTTTTTCCAAAAGTGATAAGTTGTATTCCATTTGTTATATTTAAAACAGTTCATTATAACAGTCCATGTCTAATCAATGTAATTTAAGAATTTATTAATTTTGGTCAATGTTGTTGCTTCAAAACAATGTACACACATAAGATTGCAATGGTAGAAAAAAGTGATTGTTTTTTTTTTTATGACCAAAAATAAGAGATTGTTTGACTAGGGACTAGCTTCGCTTTAATGTAAAATGCTATGTATGTTCAATTTTTATTCTCATTTATACATACATATTCTTAATGTGAAGTAGATGATATGATATTTTTGAGTTTCACATAATTTGTTTTTCAAAATCACGGCATAATGTTAGCTTTCATTTAGATATATACATAGAGATACAAATTGACATGTAGTATTACTGTATTTTAATATGTTAGGTGTTATAATAACGGTTTTGATATCTATTTAAGTCGGCCTGGTTTATAATCATAAAAAGAATTAAGAAAAATACTATCCTAACTCTCACAGTCAAAATGACATATAAGGCTTGGGTGAAATGCACCCGAAACAATAAATAAGTTTTTGTATTTTTCAGATTAATTGGTAGCTTGGTGTTCAATTTCTGTATCTATAATGCATATATATATATATATATAGCTAAATTCTTCATGAGCAACTATCCATGTTTCATACTTGCAGTACTTGACAAAATGACACGAGAAGTTGCTTAATTAGGTTATCAAATCTCCTCGAAGACACCAAGTCAAGCAGCCTCTGACTTTTCCAGCATTTGCAATAATGGGAAAGAAATTAAAATGTGTGAATTTGATTAGGTTAATGAGGTCTATATTCGCTTTGTGTCCACTATAAGGTAGCAATTAACAAGTTAAACATAAATTAACCAATATGCAAGTGATAATTTGGCAGGAAACTAGAAGAATTTTTCTCATTTGTGTTGATGTCCTTTGCCACCATGTTAATGGACATCATTGTCTTATAAATTTTGATTTTTGAACTGCATAGTTAAATACTCTTTCATGAGCAATCAGTCTTCTAATAAAGAAGTTATGTGAAGGTCACTCTCATTTGACTTTTATTATAATTCAATCATTTACAATATTGATCAATGATGTTACTTCATAACAACACAAACGTAGATCTTCATACTACTACCTTTATTTTAATACATATGCTAACGTTGTACAATGAAATTAAAGTTAGACTTCTTAATAATTGGCCTTCAAGTTGTTGCTTGCATTAGTATAATAGTTCAATTGCGCATTTGTATATTATAATTTGTAACTTGTAAGTGATAGATTACATAAGCGTTTATTAGCTTAATTAAAAAAAAAATTGATGCTTTTAGAACACCAAGCAATTAGTCTAATCTTTCAAGCAAAACGAATAATATATATACGTAGACACCTTGTTTTGTGACCTTTGATTATTTGAAGGTAGTTTCATAATTTTTGATAGTATACTTAAAGAATTTCATTATTCCAACGACATTCTGATTATTTCAACAACGTATTTCAAGAAAGTCTTTGAGTACGTATAACTTCGTCACTTTTAGAGAGTTATTACAATATTTTTCTATTTATGGAGAATTTTGGTCATTTTTCAGGGTAGTCCTCGGTCTAGAAGTATTTTAGTAATTTTTACATATTTTGACCTCAATGACATTTTGGTAATTACTAGTGTTTTCCTACCCTTTAAGAGTATTCTCACAAATTCAACAAATTTTTCACATATTCTAACCCCAATGGCATTTTGGTAATTGCCAATGTTTTCTTAATATTTAAGAGTATTTTGATAAACTCAAGAGAATTTTCACCTTTCAGAGATATTTTGGATAATGTTGATATCATATCACCCTTTCGATGATATTTTGATAATTCTCGCATGCCGCTACCTATAAGAGGTCATTTTAGTCATTCAATGGCATTTTATAATTTCTATGTCATTTTATCATAACTAAGAATATTTTATTAATGACAATTTAAGCATTTTTCTGTGTCTTGAGGGCAATTAGGTCATTTTATATGCTATGGGGATGATTTGGTAATTTCTCATTAATATTAGGATATTTTGGTAATCTTAAATAATAATTATCATAAAAGTTATCTTTATTATTTTAGGATAAATTAGATATTATATCGAGTCTCTTTGATGCACTAGGTATGAAGTGCATTATGAATTGGACTATGAGTTGTAAATATGCATATGATTGACTCACATCATTTAAATTTTTCTTATTTTTATTTCGAAAATAAATCTAGATAATCCTCTATTATCTAGTTATTAGAATAATGAGGAAATGACCTTGGTTCACCTTGGTAATTGATTAATTATTTATTTTCATTTTAGATAATATATAGAATAATTATGATAAAATAATTATTAAATTTTGTATTTTTTTTCATAAACTATCATCCACGACTTAATCCTAACCTTCCATTTGTGATAATTAATATGGATCCTTGGATCAATTATATCATTTGAAGCCTATAATTAAATCCTCTTAGTCAGCATTTTGAGAGGACCTTCTTGCGAGTAATGAAATGTTGCTAGAATACTTCCATACATAATTCATATCCCATACCTCAATATGCAAGTTCCAAGTCTCGAAGGCATATACTAGCAACCTCCATGCTCCCTACATTGTGAAGACCATTCATCTAGGAGGAAACTTCGTCCAAGTTTCTTATTTATATGTAGAGGTTATATCTAACATGCAAGTTTCTTATTTATAATTTCACTGGGCTTTGGCTTGATGATCTAGTTTGATATAAGTCATTTTGGAATGTTTGGTTAATGAAGTGATGCTATCATAAATATATCATAAATACATGTGACATTCCATTTATTTTTATGCAGAGGTTTTTAGATTGGAACATTTTCGTTAGAAGAAGGCTTCAGCATCAAGCAATGCTGCACCTTCCGAGGCAGTCTCGCCAAATTAGACGTCCAAACGGGGCACATCATATGGCAGACCTTCATGCTGCCCGACAACCACGGCAAGATCGGAGCATACGCCGGAGCAGCCAGATGGGGAAGCAGCCCTTCCATAGATGTTAATAGAAACCTTGTGTACATAGCCACTGGGAACCTGTACTCAGCTCCTCTGCGTGTAAAACAATGTCAAGAAAAAGAGAACAATCAAACTGCACCTACTCATCCTGATGAGTGTATCGAGCCGGATAACCAGTTAGAATCTATACTGGCCTTGGATTTGGACTCTGGGAAGATTGCTCGGTATAAGCAGCTGGGGGTCTATGATGTATGGTTCTTTGCATGCAACAACCTTTCGACCCCCAACTGCCCTCCTGGCCCTAACCCAGATGCTGATTTTGGGGAGGCACCAATGATGCTAAGCATACTTGTCAATGGAACTAGAGGTGATATTGTCGTGGCTGTTCAGAAAAGTGGGTTTGCATGGGCTTTAGATCGCGACAATGGCAATCTTGTCTGGTCTACGGTAAGTTGGCTTCAAAATCATTATCATTCTGGTGATTGAATTTGGCCTGTAAATAAGGATGGCAATGGGATGGTTTCGTGCGGATCCATCGTCCATCTCACCTCCACCCGATCCCTCAAAACCCTATCTCACCCCGTTACATTCTCGTCTAAAAATTAATTTAAAAAAAATTAAAACTAATAAAATGATATTGTTACAAATAAAACTTTACATATTCATGTTTATACAAATTATATATACAGAATATAAATTACATATACATCTGGGTTTTTATAAATAAAGAGTTATTTAAGAAAATATAAAAATATTAAAAATACTTATGTAATTAAAACATATACTTGGAGCCGGAGGAGATACTTACACTATGTTTGGATGGAAGGAATTTAAAAGAAAGGGAAGGGAAGGATAAGGAAGGAGAGTTTATATCATGTTTGTTTTAAAATTAGGAAGGAAAGGGAGGGAAAGGAAGGAAAAGGGAGGGAAAGCTTAACCCTCATTTTAGCAATTTTGTTATCCCTCCAAAAGTGGGCATAAACGGAAGGAAAAGAAAAAAAGATTTAATGAGTTTTTAATAATATCAATATTACCCTTAAAATTATAAAAACTAAAATAAAAATGACATTTCTGTCCTAGAACATAATAGTAAAATAATATAAAATCATTTCCTTTCCTTTCTCTCTTTTATCATTCCCAAATAAGATAATAGTCTTTCCTCTCATTTCCTTTCATTAGTTATCCAAACATAAAGGAGGAATTATCCTCTCCTTTCCTTTCCCTCGTAACTAATACTATCCTTTCATTTCCTTTCTCTCTTAGTTATCCAAACAAACTCTTAAACTCATCCATACTCCAAATCCCTCTCAAGTTTTAATATCTTCCCCCGCCCCATTTCATTTATCCTCAAATGTGTGAACTATTAAGACGGGAGAGAGTATTTTGTCATCCCTAGCTGTGACTCCAATGATTCTTAGTTTATATTACTTTCTTAAAGAAGAAAATTGATGAATGCTTAATGCAAGAGGCTGGACCTGGTGGTGTTTCTGGAGGAGGTTCCTGGGGAGCAGCCACAGATAAAAAGAGGGTCGACACCAACATTGCCAACGACAAGGGCAAGAACTTCACTCTAAAACCATCCAAGACAATCACAACTGCCGGCAGATGGGTGGGAATGGATGCTCGCACTGGCAAAATCCTATGGTCAACAGCCAATCCTAGCAATGCCACCTCTAATGCTCCTGTGACTATTAGCAATGGCGTCCTCTTTGCCAGATCCGCATATCAAACTGGACCCGTTTATGCAATGATCGCCAGGACCGGCAAAATTCTATGGTCACATGATACCGGAGCCACTATATACGGGGGCATATCAGTAAGCAAAGGATGCAATTACTTGGGGAATGGATATAAGGAAGGTCTAGCAGTGACATTCCCGTCCTTCACTTTTTTTTTTTTTTTTGGTAAGTAAGCTTGTATTAAACAAAAGAACTATAAATAAAACATCAAGAGGGGAGGGCAAACCCCCATCCCTACTCAACCAATAGAAACCATGAAGATCGTGTTAAAAGAAGTCAAAACAAAACTATATGATTTACAAAGCCAACCTGAGAGTCTGAGACACAAAACAATCAACAGGAACCCCAAATAGCAGGATTAAACCTTAAAGATACTTTGGTAGGCTTTTGATGTGAGACAGATTAATTACCTTGACTCATCATTTTTTACAATTAAACATGTTAAATGGTGTTAAATTGGTTAAAATGACTAAACCCAAACACAAAGGTATAAAACACTTGGACTAGTTATGATACAAATCCATTCAACCCAAATCCATTAACGCCATGTCATGTTACCCACAATATATACAAAGTCCCAATATCACTAAAAGCAGCAAATGCCAGAAATTTCCTTAGCCTAAGCCTAAATCTAAAACCTCGCCATTCGGCATTGCAAAATTCCATATTACCCAGTTCCTCCTCTCCCATCATAGTTAAGAAAGCTATACGAACTTCAACTCTCTATTTAAGTGTAGACAGCATGTGCAGTTTACATGGTTTACTGATTTACATAACAATTCTTTTAAATGCTAAAAATAATAGTCAGAAAATCACGATTGGCTGAGTGAACTACAAAACTAACAGCGTGATTCATAATGAATCGAGGCCAATGCATAAAAACAAACTCTCAGAATAAGTGCAAATGGATGATTACGAATATGGCGATTAAAAAAAAAACCTTGGAATCAACACCGAATCGGGTGTGTGAATAAATATGTACGTATTTCACGCGCACACAAATATATAACGAGAGGGGACTTACAGTTTCGGTAGAAACTGACGTGAACCATGGCTGCGTTGGCTTGCCGTCAGGAGCTAAGGAAGACGAACGAGAAAGCAGTAAACGAGACAATTCTTTGTTATATAGGCAAGCCCTAAACCCTAATCAACTTTTGTATTTCTAGTTTTCTTTTCTACATGTACTTTGGTCTATAACCCGGCTGAGCTTCATATAGAAGTGAGCTGGATTGGGCTTGTCAAAAAGCACATGGGCCTAGGTCCTATACATCTGAATTCTCAATTAGAAATTAGACCGCCCTTTCAAACCCAACCCGCACCCCAAAAATAAAAAAATAAAATCTGAAAAATTAATAGTAATTTGATTAATAGTAATTGAGTAATGCTCCATGGATTACCGAGTTGAGAATTCAGATTAAAAAATCTCAAATAGGATTAATAATGCTACATTCGTGTAAAAAAGTTAACAAATTTATTTTATAAATCGGTTAAGAATATTTTGGAAGGCAATTTCTCATTCACTCCTTAATAGTTTTGAGCAACCTATTACATGATCTTAATCTCTTTATGAAGGAGAACATATTTCTATATGGACCCACCAAAACTACTGTGTGGAACCCACTTTAATTTTAATTCAAAGATAACTAATTATTATACTCAAAAATCAACTTTTTCTAACAAATACGACAGATAAATAACGCATTCAAGAATTTTCTTAGCCCCAAAACCAACATGTTGAGTCATTTTCTTCCTTTTTCTTTTCTTGTTTTCTTTCCAAAAAGTCAGTATTTATGAAAAAGAGGCAAAGACTGATAAAGCCAATGATCGTCGTTGATTTTGGCCACGGAGAATATTCAGTGCAAGAAGTATTGAGGCAAGATATTTGCTTTTTGGACCCATGTTTGCTCTCAAAGATTAATAAATGAGTTTAAGCAAGTCCAATGATTATTCAATTTAAAAAAGAAAAAGAAAAAAGTAAGTAGTTTTTTTTTGGATATGTGACATTTGCTGCTGTTTAACACCATAATAACATGGAATAATGAAACTGGAGTAATATATCTCTAACACTATTCATATTTCTGGCAATGGTTCAAACACTTTGGCTATGTGAAATTTAGGCTACACTGGTTCTCAAATACATTTTTTAATTTATTTTCTCATTATGTCTTTGTTTCTTTAAAAAAAATAAACAAAAATTAGTTTTCATTTTCAGAAAATTAAAAATTAAAACCAGAAAACGTTACCAAATGCAACAGTTTTTAATAAAGTTATCTAAAAAAAATGTTACTAATTAATTTAACTAATATTCTAAATGATGGTTTAGATTGGAAAGCGTTTCCATTCAAAGTTGATTATAGAAAGGTATATGACTACTTTTTTTTTTCAATTAATGAGTTGAGCTGATTTGGGTCCAAAGGAAAAATTAGGAAAAACTACTAAAATGTCTCTAAAATATAATTTTTAATTTTAAAAGTTTATGATAGATTTTTTCTATTTAAACGATCTACAGAAGAAACTTTTACAACAAAAATAAAAAAATAATTGTTAACTTTCATCTTAACACCGTTAAAAAAATATTATTGATTATACTAAAATAGCATTCAAGATATATTTTAGAAAAATTATATATAAAATAAATTTTTAAATTCAAAAAAATCATAACATTTTAAAAAATAAAAATTTCTTTTTTTTGGCTTTCACATAAATAAAAAAATGTTATGTTTTTTTTATTAAAAAATTTATTTTATGAACTATTTAGTATTTTTAAAAATATATCTTGAATTGTTATTTTAGTTTAATCAATAATATTTTTTTAATAATATAAAAATAAAAAATTTACAATTAATACATTTTCGTTATAAATTTTTTTCCTCCAATTTTTTAGACAAAAAAATTATCACGAAGTATTTGAATTTAAGTGATTTACACATCTAAACAAGTCACCATAAGTTTATGGCCTCCTTTTGATGAAAAACTTTTGACCCCACAATCACTCGTTAAAGGAATATATATAAACTATAATTACCCAATTATTTCGGTTTGTACGGAACAAGTTTTATTTCTTAAAATCATGCCGCCAATCATCTTATAACTAATATAAATTTGAGAGATTAAAAATGTATTAATTATTAAAATTATTAATTATTAAATCTTTTCACATTTTTATTAACTAATAAATGTATTTTTACATATAAATAAATTTTTTTATACAAAATAAAATATTATATGCAATTTTTTAATACATTTTAATTTTTTATAGAAAAATTTGTATAATACTCAATTTAAAGCATAAAAAACTCTAAATGTCTTTTTCAAGCAAAGAATTTATGTTTTGTAATATCATAATTTTTTTTGTTTCACTTACAATACTTTTGACTCGAATTATGTTGAATTAGTAAATATAATTACTAAGATAT
The DNA here is from genome assembly GCA_008638375.1 of Nyssa sinensis. Taxonomy (NCBI): domain Eukaryota; kingdom Viridiplantae; phylum Streptophyta; class Magnoliopsida; order Cornales; family Nyssaceae; genus Nyssa; species Nyssa sinensis. The sequence continues at coordinate 3,542,318 of CM018043.1, forward strand.
GTCATAAATGAGATATTTATAACTACATATATATAACTATTTTCTCTCTATAATAATTAATATTATAAAGAATTATTTGTTGAAAAAAATATTAATTGTTAAATATCAACCATAAAACCTAGTTAATTTTTTAAAAATTTATTTTTTATTTTTTAATTTTTTGTCTTTCCAAAAAGTCCTGTATCTATAAAGAAAAAAATGAGAGTACGTTATTCACCAAAGAGGCAAAGACTAAAAAACCAATGGTCAGTCGTTAATTTTGAGAGAAGGAATCGATGAGAGAAGTATTGAGGACTCATGATATTTTTTTTTTTTGGTGGACATATGTTTTCTCTCAAATTGATGTAAATTTAGTGCTTGTTGAATGAGTTGTGAAAAATTATAATTTGAGTTAACGTTACGATTTAAATAATTAGATGTGCAAAAAGTGTTATTTAAATTATCTTATTTAATATTTGAATGAATGTATTTGATAAGTACTTAAATAATATTATAGTGTTTAAATTAATTAGATCGCGTACTAAATTAAGTCTAGTTTTTAAAGTTTAGGAGCTTGCGATCAGCCAGCTTACGAGTATTAGACTAAGCTCACTCTTTAAACTCAAGTCCATCCTTTAAACTCTAGAAGCTTACTATCGGCCACCTTATGCGTGCTAGAAACTCTAGGAGCCTACGATTGGCACATAAAGGACTCAAAGTCAAGATATTTAAATTTTATCTTTACGTCTTTACCACTCAGTCACATTTTCGGATAGTCACTATTCTTTAAAATATATAAATTAATTTTCAAAATACTATCAACATATAGGAGGTAAACAAAAATAAATAACCTAATATGGTATACTAAGAATTTCTCATATAATTTATTTAATAAAATACTCTAATGACCTTTCACTAAATTTAAAAAAAGTGACGTGACTTAATTAATCGGAGGTGAGATATTGGTGAAAACTATACATATTGCACTAACAAATGCCAATTTGTTTAGTCTCCTCCAATTCTCACCTACAACTTGAACAAGTTGCAAATATTGAAAACTAGGTTCAGTTTCCTGCAACTCTCACTTAAGCCCCATCTTTACCCTCTTGGCATTTTTTTGCTATAAGGCCATTGAAAAGGCAGGCGAGTATTTTTAAGCTTCCTCGATGAGAAAGTGCACACATTTTTCATTAAACTTGGAGGTCATGAATTACATGCTAGTAAATGGTTGGTATACAACAAACACACAGTCTCTCTCACACAGAAAGCATGGTCGGCCCTTTCTTGCTTATTACTTGAGGTGTTTTTGGGTGTATTTGTACTACCACATGATGGTTGAATAAAGAAATTCTAACTTTTTCTTTTCTTTTCTCTCTTGTTAATCATTCAATTAAAAAATACCGAATTTCTTTTCTTTTCTCCCTTAACTTTCAAACAAAATAAAATAAACATTTTCTTTTCTATTCTATTTAATTCCATAAATTCAAAACAAACTGTTAAATAACTTTTTTTTAAAAAAAAAGAATACCCGTGCAAAATTCTTAACCACAGTCTTCTTATGATATTCATACAACACCGTTAATAGAAACTATAATGGCCCCATAAACTACAAGGGGATTCAATCATAGATCTCCCATAAAATACTTAATTAATACAAGGTCTAACTCAAATTATGTTAACCCAAATTTTTTTTAGAAATTTTGTTGACAAAAAATTCTTTCATTGCAAAAACACGAAGAAAACAACCTCTTTCTATCCCAATCTGCTTCAGCAAAGCTATGCCATCATTTTTTGTTTGTAAAACTTTAAAATTAAATAGCTTACAATATATAATTCTGTTTTGCATAAAAATTATATATTTGAACTCTAAAAATCGAGATCTATCAAACAAAATCTATATTGTATAGGAAATTCTGTCAAAAAAAATTCATGTTTTTTTGACAGAGAATTTTTGCTGAAAATTCTATGTCCACATAACTAAGATAAAGAATATTCATTGTCCCGCAACAGAAAAATGTCTTTGTCCTAGATAGATAAATTTGAGAAATTCCCTCAACAAAAAATAATATTGCACATGTTTTTAACAATGCATCAAACAATTTTTATTCCTTAAAAAAGTGGTAATACTCTAACATTGATAAAACAAAAAAAAAATTAAATATTCTGTCCAAAAACTCGTATTTTTTCAATAGAAAATTTCTGTCTTCGAACAGAGAAATTTAAAAAATTTCTTTAAAAAAAAATTACACATATTTTTAACAATATATCAAATAATCTGTTTTTTAAGAAAATGATAATATTCCAACATTAATAAAATAAAAAATTTAGATAGAAAAAAGAATACACAATTAAATAAAAGATATTAACATAAAAATATTTTTGGACAAATAATTTTGAGAAATAGAATTAAATGTAAATTCACGATTGGAATCGAACCCATTCCTGAGAAAGGAACACATCAAAGCTTGAGCAGATAATCAAGTGTAAGACCCCATCTTTCTCTCTCTGACTTTGTCGGTGTCCCTGGTTTGAATGAAGTGAAACCTAAAATTGAAACTACTACATAACTAAAAGCTTATAAGTTTCATTGTTACATACGTGTGTGTGTGTGTGTGTGTATATATATATATACATGTGAAAAGTATATGAATAATAAGGGCATATTTGGTAGGTCGAAATGAGAGTAGGAATGGAATGCGCATTCCTAATGCTTTTCCATTCATGTGTTTGTTTAGGTCATGTTTAGTAGGCCGAAATGGTCATTCTAAATGAAATAACTATTCTCAAAGAAGTCGGAATCGTCATTTCTTACCAAAAGTCACGGAATGCTTATTACATTCCTTACCAAAATTTTTAATTTTTTTTTTTTTGCCAATAAAAAAAATGTAGGTTGAAATTTTTTTTTTTGCCAATAAAAAAAATGCAGATTGAATTTTTTTTTTTTTTGCCAATAAAACAAATGCAAGTTGAATATTTTTTTTTTTGCCAATATTTTTTTTTCCAATAAAAAAAATGTAGGTTGAATTTTTTTTTATTAAACGCACATTAAAGCTTTAAAATTTATACAAGTACTTTGAATATTTAACTTAATATTAACTTCATTCGAATTATTTTATGGTTCAAACCAAACATAGGAATGTAATTGTCATTCCATTATTGGGTATTCAGCCAAACAAAAGAATGGAATAATTATTCTCATTCCATTCCTTCTCCATTATATTCCTGATACTATTCCATTCATGTCTTATTCCATTCCAGCATACCAAACATGTCTTTGCAGTAAATCAAATTAAGTTTGTTATGTTTTTAAATTCAAAATTTAGTTTTAACAATCTTCAGAATGGACAAAAAATTAGGAGAAGTTGTTAACTTCTCTTGTATAAATATTTCCTTTTGAGTGGAATAAATATATATCTATTTTCAGTATCTTCGAATACTACAATTATCAAAACCTCCTCTTCCTCTTTGTTACTTTGCTGCCATTTTAAATCATTTTTTTATCCAACACGACCAATCAACCATTTTCAAAGCCCGGTTCTTCAACGTAGACATGGCAATAGAGGGCAGGCAAGAGTGCTACCAAGGAGTAGGAAAGCAACCAGGAGTCTCTCCATACCAAATGGTCAGACCACATTTTACTCCCAATCACCATAGCCATCCAAATCGATCGCTAAAGCTTAATGTCAGACAACTAGAACCTTGAGTTCATTTTCGATCCGCATCATCTCCATTTTCTGTTCCTTTTCCCATAATTACCAGATCAAGGGAATGGAATTACTTTATAAACCTGAAAAATGTCATGTGGGTCTTTGAAGTTAATGCTGGTTTGTTCTCTTTGAGAGGCGAGAGGGCTTGGTGGGCTCTCCTAGTGCAGACGCCATTGATGAAAAAATAGTATAACGAGACGTAGCATGATGTTATTTTTATTGTGATCTGTTTATTTTATGAGTTTCACATGAATCTTATAATAATACTCATATTACAATAAAATTAGTACCATGTAATCGTTCCACTGAAATTTTTTCCCACATCAATGGGCGAATAACTCTATTGTGATGCCACTCTGGTGAACTTCAAAACTTAACTGCTCATGTTTAATGCATTTGTTTATTTTTTTTCTTTTTTTCAAAAAAAAAATTCATTATACATATTTAAGTTGTTGACATGACAATCACCACGTGTTTATAGGACACAATAGGATAAACTTGCAAGACTTAACCCTATAATTATTTCACATCACTTATCTCATAATAAATAATACTACAATTAAACCTTATCATTATAAAATCAAAATAACTATATTAAACCACCAAAATATTTGATATAATATTCATATTCAATACAAAAATAGATAAATAGTATCACCAAGAAAATTTCTTAATCCAATCTAAATAAAATTCAAATTCCATTCAATCACTAGCTCTCTCTCTCTCTCTCTCTCTCTCTCTCTCTCTCTCTCTCTCTCTCTCTCTCTCTCCTCTCTCTCTCTTCCAATTATACTCCATTATGCCAAGATGTTTATTCTGTTAATAACCTTCAAAATCTGAAATGAGAAAAAAAATATATGATAAGCTTTACAGCTGAACATAAACCTAAGTAGCTGGATCAAGCATTTTACAAAACAATTCTCAAACAATAATTTATTTCGAGATTTCAACTTACAAACAATTCTTATATGATTCTAAATAACCTTGCAATTTAACATAAAATGTAATTAAATAATAACTTAACAATTAATAAGTCTACTATCACAATTCACCAGGTGATAAGGCCAAAGCTATTCAATAATTTGTTATAAAACAATGCCAATGATTATCATTTCTTATTGGCGTGATCGAAATACCAACTTTTATCCCCATTGGCGGATTCAAATACCAATGTTTATCATTCTTCATTGGCGTGATCTAATTCATAGTCAAACTAAGAGTCCACAAATAATCCCAAGTTTCAAACAAATATTTTATAACAAAGTGTTTGTTTAAATAACTTCAAAATTCACTTTCAATTAAGTTGCATGCCAATCCAAACGTAAAACTAGTATATGAGAGAAAATAATTTTTCAATCATAAATAACAACATTTAAAATTTATTATCAAATATTTCAAAATAAATAATTTCAAGATTTATAAGTCTTTTTTTTTTAATAAAGCAACTAGCACGGCAGAAGGTCACTTACTTGAGTAGTTCAAACTAAAATCCAAAAATCTCAATATATACAACCCTCTGCTGTGTTCTTTTTCTTTCTTGTATTCTTGGCCATCTCCTCCCAACTTTTTTTTTCTTATGAGAATTTGTTAGACAATTAGGATTTTGTAGTCTTTTATTTTAATTAATATCATAAGTAGTAACTTAATTAATAGAATTAGGCTTAGTCTGGTGAATTGGCTGATTCGTGGTGACCTATCAACTCAACATTTGACTCTTTTCGAGCTTACTTGATACAGGGGATTTGCGATTAATTGTTGTATCCACAGGGATTAGTTTTGAATCAAGTAAATTAAGAATACTTTTGACTTCAAAAAAAAAAAAAACATTTAGATAATTGCTTGAACTCATAAATTTTTAACTGAGATTTTTTTTCATTATCATTAATAGATAAATTGATGTATTATGACAAAATTGTTGGAAAAATGGGTTTGAGCATATTAAATTAGCTATCTTTTGGCTAAAATTCAAGTGGGTCCTACAAATTAATTTTGGTGGATCCACATGGGAATGTGTTCTCTTCCATGAGGAAATGAAGATTATATATTGGGTTGCTCAAAACCATTAAGGAGTGAATGAGAAATTGCCTCCAAACATCACCACTTGAAAATGGTAACTAAAGCTTAAAACTTGTGCAAAAGCTTGTGTCCCACATAGGATGGGAACAAGACTTTTAAAGAGTATATATACACCTACCTTGGAGTGGGGTTTGGGCCCCAAGGGGCACCCCAGTTTTGTGGAAGGGGGAGGACCTAGCACATGCTTGGTCCACCACACGCGCGCGCCGCCGCCGCCCCGCCCCGCACCGAACCGGGCCGGGCTTGGGCTTGCTGTGTATATATCTTTTTAGAGAAAATTTATTTAAATTTTCCAATACTGAAACGCTGTCATTTTGCGGCATGCGTATGGTTACCGTTGGGAGTCCAAAACGCTGTCGTTTTGGAAACATCGTTTGACTGAAAGGGCGTCTTCTCCACGGACGCAACTATGTCTGTTCGCCATGAACAGACACAACCCAAGCTTCATGCTTGTACCAAACAGTCATGAGCGAGTCTATAAATAGGACACGATCATAAGCATTCTGCATTGAATCCATTCATAACATATTCATTTGTGTCTTCATATTTTGAGAGAGAGTTTTGCACAAGTTTTGGTTCGACAGACAACCATTGGTAGTGCTTGCCTTTGTGTTGGGAGATCATTTTATCCTGGGAGACAAATTGCCTAGAACTCGTAAGCACCACTGCGAGGGCAATAAATTGTCTTAAGGAAATTGTGTCCAACACAAGACTTGATCAGTTTTTGTATTCGACAAATTTTCATTTCTACGATTTCGTATTCTGCAAACAGGTTCTAATTTTATTGTGTTTCAGTTTCTGTTCTTCATTTTAGTTCTGTTCTGACAGTAATACTGATATATATTACAAACAATCTTAAGACAATTATTATTTTATATATATATATATATTTCAATTCTGCAGTTTGAAAATTTTACAGACCTTATAATTCAGTTTTGAAATACAGAACTTGAAATACAGAAATTACATACCTTAAAATTCAGAACTTGAAATTCAGAAAATTCAGAACTTAAATGTTCAGTTCTGTTTTATTGTTCTGAAATTCAGAACTTAACATTCAATTGTTTTACAGTTCTGAAGTTCCTGTTCTGTTTTACAGTTCTGACTGTTTTACAGTGCTGAAGTTCTTGTTCTGTTTTACAGTTCTGAAGTTCCTGTTCTGTTTTACAGTTCTGACTGTTTTATAGTTCTGAAGTTCAAAACTCATATTTGTTATGTTTTACAGTTCTAAAGTTCAGAACTCATATTTGTTCTGTTTTACAATATCTGTTCTATTTTACAGTTTTGAAGTTCAGAACTCATATCTGTTCTGTTTTACAGTTCTGAAGTTCAGAACTCATATCTGTTCTGTTTTACAGTTCTGAAGTTCAGAACTCATATCTGTTTTGTTTTACAGTTCTGACGACCAGAACTCATATCAGTTCTGTTTTACTATTCTAATTTTGTGCAGAAATATATTTACAGAATTTGCTTTTATTTACAGAATTTGATTCTGAAATTTTTGACTAAATTTGAATATCCTGAATTGCAAACAGTAATGGCTACTGATTTTACCCCTCCTTCTACACCTACTGTGGTGCCTCCTCCAATGCCTGTTATGGCGCCAATGACTGTGAGTCATGGAGAGAGGCCAGAGAAGTTTAATGGAACAGATTTCAAGATGTGGCAACAAAAGATGCTGTTCTACTTGACCACTTTGAATTTGGCCCGTTTCCTTCGAGAGGATGCTCCTACATTGAAGGAAAATGAAACTGATAGGCAAGTGGTTGCCGCTGTAGAAGCATGGAAGCATGCTGATTTCTTGTGCCGCAACTACATTCTAAATGGCTTGGACAACACATTGTATAATGTGTATTATGCCTTCAATACTGCAAGAGAACTGTGGGAATCCTTAGACAAAAAGTACAAGACTGAGGATGCAGGGCTCAAAAAGTTTGTAGTGGGAAAATTCTTAGACTACAAGATGGTTGACTCCAAGACTGTAATTAGCCAAGTTCAAGATCTACAAATGATTCTGCATGACATACATGTAGAAGGGATGTCTCTGAGTGAATCTTTCCAAGTGGCTGCCATTATTGAAAAATTGCCACCCCTATGGAAAGAATTCAAGAATTACCTAAAGCACAAGCGAAAGGAAATGAGACTTGAAGACTTGATAGTGAGGCTGAGAATAGAGGAAGACAACCGTGCTTCTGAGAAGAAGGCAGGCAAGGCCATTATGGAATCCAAGGCTAATGTTGTGGAACAAGGGCAGAGTTCTCACAATAACAAAAAGAGGAAGCATAATGGCAATGGTCCCAAGCAAGGTGCTAATAAGAAGTTCCAAGGCAAGTGCTATGTGTGCAACAAGCAAGGGTACCTTGCTAAGGACTACCATAGTCGCAAGGACCAAGGAAATCCAACCAAGAAATGCCCTTAAGCCAATGTGACTGAAATTGATGGCCTTTCAGACGATGTCTCAGACATGAACCTCTCAGCCGTAGTCTCTGAGGTGAACTTCATTGGCAGCAATACCAAGGAATGGTGGGTAGACACAGGGGCTACTCGTCATGTTTGCTCAGACAAGACGATGTTCTCATCATATCATAACATAGATAATGGAGAACAACTTTTCATGGGCAACTCTTCTTCTTCCAAGGTTGAAGGCCAAGGAAAAGTGGTATTGAAGATGACATCGGGCAAGGAACTTACTTTCAATGATATGCTGCATGTGCCAAATATTCGAAAGAATCTAGTGTCTGGATCATTGTTGAGTAAGAAGGGTTTCAAATTGGTGTTTGTTGCAGACAAGTTTATCCTCACCAAAAATGGGATGTATGTGGGGAAGGGGTACATGAGCAATGGGCTTTTCAAAATGAATGTAATAACCATTGTACCTCCTATTAAGAATATTAATAAAACCACATCTTCTGCTTATATGCTTGAGTCTTCAAATGTGTGGCATGGTAGACTAGGACATGTTAATTATGATACATTGCGTAGATTAATTAATATGGAATGTTTACCTACATTTGAAATAGATCCAAATCATAAATGTGAGATTTGTGTGGAATCTAAACTAACAAGAACTTCTTTTCAATCAATTGAAAGAAGTAGTGAACCTCTAGAATTGATACATTCAGATATTTGTGATTTGAAATATATTCAAACAAGAGGTGGTAAGAAATATTTTCTTACATTCATTGATGATTGCACAAGATACTATTATGTTTACTTATTGAGAAGTAAAGATAAGGCATTGGAAATGTTTATTCAGTTCAAAAATGAGTTGAGAATCAACTTGATAAGAAGATCAAGATATTGAGAAGCGATAGAGGTGGAGAATATGAAGCACCTTTTGGTGAATTCTGTTCTCAACATAGTATTATACACCAAACAACTGCACCCTATTCACCTCAACAAAATGGGGTTGCTGAACGCAAGAACAGAACTTTAAAATAAATGATGAATGCATTACTATTAAGTTCTGGACTACCTCAGAATTTATGGGGGGAAGCAATTCTTTCCTCAAATTATATTCTCAACCGAATACCTCAAAAGAAAACCAATAAATCCCCTTATGAGTTGTGGCAAGGTCGAAGACCTTCTTACAAATACTTAAAAGTGTGGGGATGTTTGGCAAAAGTGGCGGTACCTATACCTAAAAAGGTTAAAATAGGACCAAAGACAGTTGATTGTATTTTCATTGGATATGCTCATACTAGTAGTGCATATCGATTTCTGATCCACAAATCAGAAATTTTCGATATGCATGTTAATACTATTATTGAGTCAAGGAATGCATCTTTCTTTAAAAATGTATTTCCTTACAAATCAACAGAGGAGTCGAGTTCAATTAAAAGAACTCATGATACTGCAATAAGCAGTAGTCAAGGCCAACAAGAAGATGATGAATTTAGACGTAGCAAAAGAGCTAGAACATCAAAATCTTTTGGACCAGATTTTCTAACATATATGTTAGAAGATGAGCCTCAAAGCTTTAAAGAAACAATGTCATGCCCTGAAGCTCCATATTGGAAAGAGGCTATAAACGATAAAGTAGAATCCATTCTGCACAATCATACGTGGGAACTAGTGGATCTTCCACCAGGTTCTAAACTTCTCGGATATAAGTGGATATTCAAGAAGAAAATGAAAGCAGATGGATCTATTGATAAATACAAGGCTAGACTGGTTATCAAAGGTTACAAGCAAAAGGAAGGCTTGGACTACTTTGATACATATTCACCAGTTACGAGAATATCATCCATTCGAATGTTAATAGCTATTGCAGCTATACACAATCTTGAGATACATCAAATGGATGTAAAGACAGCTTTCTTAAATGGTGATTTGGATGAAGAAATATACATGGAACAAACCGAAGGGTTTATTGTTTCAGGTCAAGAAAAGAAAGTTTGTCGGCTTGTCAAATCCCTTTATGGATTAAAGCAAGCACCAAAGCAGTGGCATGAGAAATTTGACAGTGTAATGATGTCAAATGGGTTCAAAATCAACGAGTGTGACAAATGTGTATATGTTAAGAACACCGAACATGGTTTTGTCATTATTTGTCTCTATGTTGATGATATGCTCATTATGGGTAGTAATAATGAAATCATTAAAACTACCAAGAAAATGTTAAATAATAAGTTTGACATGAAGGACTTAGGTGTTGCCGATGTTATACTTGGAATAAAAATCTCTAGAACATCAGATGGACTAATATTATCTCAATCACATTATATTGAGAAAATTCTCAATAAATTTAAACAAGATGATAGCAGTCCAGCGAGAACACCTGTAGATGTAAATCTACATTTATCCAAGAATAATGGCAAAAGCATATCACAACTAGAATATGCACAATAATTGGCAGCCTAATGTATGTCATTAATTGTACCCGTCCAGACATAGCTTACGCTGTCAGCAAATTGAATAGATACACAAGTAATCCAGGTCCAAACCATTGGAAGGCAATAATTAGGGTTTTGAGGTATTTAAAATACACCCAAAACTTTAGATTACACTACTCAAAATATACAGCAGTACTTGAAGGATACTGTGACGCAAACTGGATATCCGACACCAAAGACTCAAAGTCCACAAATGGCTATCTGTTTACACTTGGTGGTGGAGCGGTGTCTTGGAAATCTTCTAAGCAAACATGCATTGCTAGATCCACGATGGAATCTGAGTTTATTGCATTAGATAAAGCTGGGGAAGAAGCAGAGTGGCTTCGTCATTTCCTAGAAGATATTCTAATGTGGCCAAAACCTGTGCCTGCTGTTTGTATTCATTGCGATAGTCAATCAGCGATTGGTAGGGCACAAAGTCATATGTATAATGGTAAGTCTCGACATATTCGTCGAAGACATAATACCGTGAAACAACTTCTCTCAAATGGTATTATGACCATTGAATACATAAGGTCAAAAGATAACATTGCGGATCCGTTAACTAAAGGTTTGACTAGAGAGCAAGTTAGTAAATCATCGAGGGGAATGGGTTTAAAGCCTATACACTAAAGAGTCGCCATAATGACAACCCAACCTAGTTGACTGGAGATCCCAAGATCTAGGTTCAAAGGGACAACCGAATTGTGTGTGACTCATTGAGATCACTATGGAGATCAAAATCTCCTACTCATTCCTATGATCAGAATAGTGATGCCTGCAGCGTTGAACATGGTAAGCTAAGCTTTTAATGATTCTTATATCTTGTTAAATACAAGTGGGGTATAGCAGAATACTCTTCATAAGAAGTCACCTATGTGAGTGTGAACTGGGCCAGTTCTATGAGAATGATAATGGCTAAATTCTCTAGGAGCACTCATAAAACCAGGAATTGTTCAGGGCCAAAATAAACACAATCGTGAGAACCAACTGTGTTAGGAAAGATTCTGTGTGAATGCTATTGTCTTGGTTTACAGAAACGATTGAACAGTTCAAGACATCGTGTTCACTGATCAATCAGTAACCCCGATAGCATTGCACAAGGGAAGGTTCAAGGCCACAAGCTACCTTCCTCTATGCAGAAAATTTTCAACTAAACTCTCTCTTAGTGTCTGCATGTCATTTGTATTACTTTCAGTCAATTTCATTCATGTGGGGGATTGTTGGAAAAATAGGTTTGAGCATATTAAATTAGCTATCTTTTGGCTAAAATTCAAGTGGGTCCCACAAATTAATTTTGGTGGATCCACATGGGAATGTGTTTTCCTCCATGAGGAGATGAAGATTATATATTGGGTTGCTCAAAACCATTAAGGAGTGAATGAAAAATTGCCTCCAAACATCACCACTTGAAAATGGTAACTAAAGCTTAAAGCTTGTGCAAAAGCTTGTGTCCCACATAGGATGGGAACAAGACTTTTAAAGAGTATATATACACCTACCTTGGAGTGGGGTTTGGGCCCCAAGGGGCACCCCAGTTTTGTGGAAGGGGGAGGACCTAGCACATGCTTGGTCCACCACACGCGCGCGCCGCCGCCGCCCCGCCCCGCACCGAACCGGGCCGGGCTTGGGCTTGCTGTGTATATATCTTTTTAGAGAAAATTTATTTAAATTTTCCAATACTGAAACGCTGTCATTTTGCGGCATGCGTATGGTTACCGTTGGGAGTCCAAAACGCTGTCGTTTTGGAAACATCGTTTGACTGAAAGGGCGTCTTCTCCACGGACGCAACTATGTCTGTTCGCCATGAACAGACACAACCCAAGCTTCATGCTTGTACCAAACAGTCATGAGCGAGTCTATAAATAGGACACGATCATAAGCATTCTGCATTGAATCCATTCATAACATATTCATTTGTGTCTTCATATTTTGAGAGAGAGTTTTGCACAAGTTTTGGTTCGACAGACAACCATTGGTAGTGCTTGCCTTTGTGTTGGGAGATCATTTTATCCTGGGAGACAAATTGCCTAGAACTCGTAAGCACCACTGCGAGGGCAATAAATTGTCTTAAGGAAATTGTGTCCAACACAAGACTTGATCAGTTTTTGTATTCGACAAATTTTCATTTCTACGATTTCGTATTCTGCAAACAGGTTCTAATTTTATTGTGTTTCAGTTTCTGTTCTTCATTTTAGTTCTGTTCTGACAGTAATACTGATATATATTACAAACAAAAATAACATAATTAGCATAAATAACATTATTCAGACTTTCTAAACACAGACGATTAAATTCTCATTTTTGGTCAGCTTTGCCAACACTTTTGTCTAGAGGCATGCTTTGCCAATATCAATATCTATAAACAAGTTTAGTGAGTGTTTGAGGTTACTTATGATTTTCTTTCAACACACTTTTGTGTGTTTTGAGAAATAAAATTAACACAAGAAGTTTTAAAAAAAACATGACCAAATGATTAAGCACATTTTCTAATATAACTTTTTTAAATGCAAACGTGAAAATAAAGTTGCAGAAGCAGCCCAAACAGGTCCTAATACAATTTAATTTATTTTAAATGTATGAGATTTTATATTTATTGATTCAAACTAATCTCCCACGTCGACCTATATATGCAATTGTTATTCAATTTGCTAAATAAAGAAATTCATAATCTTCCATACCTTATTTTCACTTATGAAATATATATTTCTTGATTCATCAACTGCGACATTGTAACACTAAACATAAGCTTTGGTAATGGTGGTCCAGGAAGAAGAAACACTTGAGAGACATTTTGCATTGTTGGCCGAGCTTTGGGATTGGGACGCACACATGCTAGCGCTAATGTAACAACAAGAACCACATTTTGAGCAACCAATGGATTTGAGGGAGGTGGCAGGCGTGAGTCCAGAACATCTTTTAGCATTATATGTTGTAAAGATGATGATGATATTGAAGAAAGTAGTTCTCCTGGATGCTTTCCCATTATTGTTTCTAGCGCAACCACTCCAAAGCTATAAACATCACATTTTTCATTCACAGTCATAGTGAAGGCAAGTTCTGCATTAATAAAAAATTTGTTAGAATAAACTAACAAACATTATTTTCTCCCCTTTGCTTATAAGAAAAAAATATGACATGACTATGTTACAAATGTATATGTTGCAGAAATTATTCATCAATTTAGCCTGTCTTGTAGTTTTCATGAATAATAGTAACTTCATGTGTAACAGTTGATAGTGGAGTAGTTCATAGATATAAAAATAATTCTGCTTTGGGCTTACCATTTTGTATACATATAGTGAATAAAAATTGTTCTAAGATGGACATGCTATCATTCAACCAGGAAATATATGTTTTGTCATGGAACATGCAAATAATATTTTGTTATTGAACAGAATGTTTGGCTTCTGCCTACATGACAAGATATCATTAGTGAGTATACATATATATATATATACATACATAAATAGCATGATTATTTTGCAATACATTTAAAAGGTATTTCACCAATCCAGTCACACCATAGTTTGCATGAAAGAAAGGTCAAATAAATAGTACTTGTGATATACCTGGTGCAATATATCCATAAGTGCCAGCCATTATGGTTTGATTGGATGAATCAGGATCCAACAATCTAGCAGTGCCGAAGTCAGAGACACAAGAGTCCAAATTTGAATTCAATAGAATGTTGTTGCTTGATATATCACGGTGAATAATTGGTGGGCTGCACTCGTGATGCATGTAAGCCAATGCATGAGCAATGCCTTTTACTATATTCACTCTTTTCATCCAATCTAGTTCCATAGCTTCAATTCCATCCCTTAAGATACAAAAAAGGCTTCCCCTCTCCATGAACTCATAAACCAAAAACATACATCGATTGTGTAAACAATAACCATAAAGCTTCACAATGTTTCGATGTCGTATTTTTGACAAAACGTGTGCCTCATTCCTAAAACTTTTATCATAAGCTGGATCTTCTGCTTCCAAACGGTGAAGTTTCTTTAACGCTACTACTTTCCCACAAGGCAGTTGTGCTCTGTAAACACTGCCATAGCCTCCCGTTCCAATGCAGTATTTGATGTCGAAGTCCTCTGTTGCTTCAATGATATCTTCATATGCAATTGTTCCATCGTAATTCCATATTGAGAACATATCTCCGTTCTTTGTCACTCTTGCCTCAGATTGAATATTCTCAACCTTATGTTGTGAGAAGTATAAAAATGCAATGATAAAGCAGGCAAGGAAAATTATGACAGGAAGAAAAATTGTGACATAGTGCATGAATTCTTTTCTTTTTTCATTTTTGGTTGTGGGAGATGTAGGGCTTGGAGGGAAATCTTTGTTGTTACCACATAAATCATGGTTGCCAATAAATCTATCAGGGGATGACAAATTCAAGTAAGGCAAATGATCAAGAGCGGGAGGGATTGGACCAACAAGGGAATTATTACATAGGCTTAGATCAATCAAATTCTCTAGATTCCCTATTTTTGGAGGGATGGAACCATTCAGTCGATTATTACCAAGGTAGAAATATCCCAAATTGGTTAATTGACCCAAAGTTGACGGGATTGATCCACTAAGTTGGTTGTAACTGAGATCCAGAAAGGTCAAGTAAAAGAAATGACCAAGAGCGGGAGGGATTGGACCAATAAGGGAATTATTACATAGGCTTAGAACAGTCAAATACTTTAGATTCCCTATTTGTTGAGGGATGGAACCATTCAGTTGATTGTTACCAAGGTAGAAAGATTCCAAATTGGTTAATTGACCCAGAGTTGACGGGATTGATCCACTGAGTTGGTTGTAACTGAAATCCAGAAAGGTCAAGTTAAACAAATGACCAAGAGCGAGAGGGATTGGACCAACAAGGGAATTCTTACATAGGCTTAGAACAATCAAATTCTTTAGATTCCCCATTTTTGGAGAGATGGAACCATTCAGTTGATTGTTACTAAGGTCAAAAGATTTCAAATTGGTTAATTGACCCAGAGTTGACGGGATTGATCCACTGAGTTGGTTGTAACTGAAATCCAGAAAGGTCAAGTTAAACAAATGACCAAGAGCGAGAGGGATTGGACCAACAAGGGAATTCTTACATAGTCTTAGAACAATCAAATTCTTTAGATTCCCCATTTTTGGAGAGATGGAACCATTCAGTTGATTGTTACTAAGGTCAAAAGATTTCAAATTGGTTAATTGACCCAGAGTTGACGGGATTGATCCACTGAGTTGGTTGTAACTGAAATCTAGAAAGGTCAAGTTAAACAAATGACCAAGAGCAGGTGGGATTGAACCGACAAGGGAATTATTTCTTAGGCTTAGATGAATCAAATTCTTTAGATTCCCTATTTTTGTAGGGATGGAACCATTCAAATGATTGTAATCAAGGGAGAGCGTCTCCAATTCGGTGCACCTAGTAAGCGAAAGTGGTATCTCACCGGAGAGAGAATTAGAGGACAAAGAGAGGTACTTGAGTTTTGAAGCATCGCATATTTGATATGGTATGCTACCAATGATTCCCATGGCGGTAAGATCAAGAAGCTCAAGGTTTGGGAATGAAGACAAGTTAAGTTTTTCCAGCTTACCTGCCAATCCAATGCTGTAATAATATATGCTCAGATCTATGCTTATTACACTTCCAGCTTTATCGCAATCTACACCGTACCAGTTGCAGTGATTTGAGGAGGCGTTCATTGTATGGCCATTCCACCAGCCAGTGTTACGCAATGCCTCTGCTTCTAATTCAAATGATGATGCAGATGCTAAATGAGCAGGACTACAAATAGTAGAAATGTAAAAGAAAAAGCTGGTCCATTGTACTACCAATAGAGAAATGGAAATTGGGAATGCCATGATTATGCTCTTAACTTTTTTGATAATTTGAATTGCAAGAAGACTCATCCATCCCTGTTAAATAAGGGAGTTGGGAACAGTGAGTCATCTATTCTGGTCTTCTTGTCAACACTTCTATGTTTGATTTTTCTTTATCATTTAAAATGGGGAAACATCTACGTAGTTGCAGTGGAGACCAAACTAAACTAATTAGTGGAGTATAAAGATTTGCAAGACTCTGTCTAGGTCTTCGGTCTTTCACCCCAATCGTGACAACTAAGCAATGCCCGTACATGTGATACTAATTGAGCAATGCAAGAGGTACCATTTTCATGTATTAGTTTTAGACATTATTCTTTCACATATAAAATTATAAATGAGACCAACTTCACGTGAAAAGATGATATTTAAAAATATACACAAATCCAATAAAATAAGAGTATTTCTGCTTATCAAGTTGTAATTAAATAAGCCCCATTAGAAGCGGCATGGTGGTTGGTAGGAGAAGTCTTGAGTACTTGGCGTATCAAGTCCAAATATTTCATGTGAGTTCAAATTTCCATTGTTGCATCTTACATGATTTAAATAGTACCTATATTAGAGGATGGGGGAATTTATCCTCATCACCTAAAAAAAATGTGATTAGATAAATTTGAAAAAAAAAACTCCTCCAAAACTATGTTTAACAAAAATCTAATCTAATTAACCAAATATAAATAATTATCCTATAATCAATAAAAGCATAGTCAGGTCCTAGGGTGCATTTTTTTTTAAGAAATGCATATTTATATACAAGAACTTAAAATTTAAAAAGATTTTTTTTTTTTACTAGAGTTAAACTAATCGGTAACTAATGAATTCTCTTAAAAAAAAATCACGGATTCTACTTTCACTTTTTTCACATATGGAGACGTGTAATTCATTTAATTTCTTCTAAACTCATGGATCCCGCAAAATGTGCATAGTCTTAATTTTAACGATTGCAGTACAATTCCTTTTCATATTAACTTTCCTCCCATTTTCTAGGATGGACCTTTGCATTATACTGCGTGATGATGCTATGACACAAAATGGATTACTAATCATTCATTCCATTTTTTTTCACAATAAAAATCAATTTATAGTTCATTTGTTGCTTTACGCGTGAAAATGACTTCCCGCTTTTCACACGGTAATGTTTTTCCAAGGCTAATCATTCCATTTTTTTTCACAATGGAAATTGATTTAAAATTGATTTGTTGCTTTAGCGTGAAGATGGCTTCCCACTTTCCACACGGTAATGTTTTTCCAAGGCTAGTTGACTCCTGGTGTTCTTGTCCAAGTCAAGCTCGTTGTGCTCTTATTTAAGTATAGAGATGGAATCCCCACTCTGTTAGCAACAGATACAGTCCAAACCTTAAACAACAAGTTCCTCTT
The DNA here is from genome assembly GCA_008638375.1 of Nyssa sinensis. Taxonomy (NCBI): domain Eukaryota; kingdom Viridiplantae; phylum Streptophyta; class Magnoliopsida; order Cornales; family Nyssaceae; genus Nyssa; species Nyssa sinensis. The sequence goes on from CM018043.1 coordinate 3,560,211, forward strand.
TTGACCACTTATCCCTCCCTAGAGGGGTCAATTGAAAATTGTAGCCTGCAAATTACCATGGGTTTCAATGGAAATCATTTCATAAACATGCATGTCGTGTTCTCGGGGAGAAAAAAAAAAGGGGGGGGGGGGGTGGTCGTATAGTAACATTAAGAATACTCTTGAGTATTTTATGAAATGGAGGAGAAAACTTCTTTAACCAATCCGATAAATTGTTATTAGACGAGGGCCATCTACTGAACTGGGCATCATATTGCAAGAAACAAAACATCACACGTTTCATTATGGCGAACCAGCTCCATGGGTTACAGAATGTCAGCTGCCCTGTTCATTTCTCAACAATGAATTCTTTAATTTCAATTCCTGTATGCCGAGCACCTCCTTGTACTCTTAGCAGAACCTCATCCCCAATTTTGAGAGAGGTCACCGGAATTGCTGTATTTTGAAGTCCATTTCCTGGAAAGAGTACATGACACGGATTAATTCGAGATGATGCAGAATGCAATTAGAACCAGAAGGCTTTCAGAGAATGTTGTTTGTATGCAATTGGAATACAGACCTTGATGGGGACAGACTAAGGCAACTGTTTCTGCACTCTATAGAAGGATGCTGTAAGGAGTGATCATTTGAATCTCTCTGCAATTTCAAATATTCTAAATGATATTAGAATTCAGTTTGTTAATTTTCATTAGCAAGTCTTATTCAAAAATAAATGCATTTAGCAACTTAATTTGAAATAGAAATAACACTTTTTATTGTTACAGATTTAAGAAAGTGGCACTATTAAGACGCCAAGAAAACAGAAGAAAAACAAAGAAAATTGGTTCAGCTATGTTATTTTCTGGGTGTGTAGCTTACCAATTGGTTCTTTCATTGGTAAAAAGAAACAAATAATGACAAATATATTAAGTATTAACCCAATTTTGTTCTTTTCCTTCCTTTCCTGGGCAACCAAATAAAGCATATTTGAAGTTTTGAACCTGAATCTCACATGTGGTCAAGTGAGAGGAGTAAGATGCTTGAATGTGTATCTATGTCCCCTCCCTTGGAGCCATGCCCAATGGATTTATCCCAGTAATTACCCAATGCACGTGGGATGTCGGGATTGGATGTATCAAGAGGATTTGTTGGGTGCAAGAAGCCTGGATGCCACTTAGCAAAAAATAAGAGCAATAGAATTCATCCAAGCAAAATCATCTCAGGTACTCCGACTTGAGCCATAACTTCAATGTTACATGTTCTCATTACTTTGCTTCAGTCAACTAACTCACCCTACCTCAGAAACAATTCTTTTCTTAAACAAGCCCCCTATTTTCAAGTTTGTCACATTATTCTTAAACTCAATAAATCATTTTCCCAACCTGTTACATTACTCACGTACCAATATTATTCTGAGGAATTGTATCCGATTTTTTTTATTCAGACATTTATTCTGATGTTAATTTAAGACCCTCAACAGAGCTTTTACCTGCTCTGTAAAACTTTTTGCAGATCAAACCTTGATGTCATAGATCCTGCAGATTTCCAAAAAACAACACCACCAGAAAGTGGCTCAATGCAACTCCTATTAGAGAAATTTTTAGAGCGTGATTCATTTTCTCAAAAAAGGGATCTATGATTTTTTTCAAATGGAAGGAAACTGACTGACATTTTATGTCATTTTTCAGGAAAATAAAAGCATGCCATAAGGACCACACACACAATGCATCAAAAAAAAAAAAAAAACTCACACTTCAAACACTCCACTCTCTCTTCTAATCATGTTGTGGAAGAGGGGGGGGAGAGTAAAAGTACTTTTAAGTCAGTTTTTGTATGCAAGTAAAATTAAGGATACGCCATTAAGCTTGCTATGGCAATTGATGTATAAAATATAATGGTACAATTCTCAACAAGCTTTTAACAAAGACAATAGTCATCAAAGAATCATCTCTAGCTACTCCAAGCAAAAACTCACCGCATTGACTCGAAAAGGTCTGCTGGAAATGTAATTTGATTCCAAGCATTCTGAGTGAACAAGGAATAGCCCTCCAGCAAAGGATCCAACCTAGTAAAAATACTTGTGCAGTAAGTACTCAGCGCCATAAATTAATGTTTGAAGTTCAATAATAAATCAAGAAAACCACAGAAATATAGACAGGACACTGGAAGCACACCAGAAGTCCTTCACCAGGTCTCATGAGGCAACAGAGATCCACACAGACTCGATCACCCATCCCAACCATTTGAACTTGAGTTACAGTGGCTCTGGTAAAGTCCAATAGATTGCTAGATTCATTTCTTCTGTCAAAATAGTCCTGATAATATTGGCCATGATAAGGAGTAATGCTTCACTAGTCAAGAAGTCCTATCCTAGAAAGCAGTACCTTCAGCTCAAGGACGGCTTTGACATCCTCAACTTTTAAAACAACTCCACCCAAACCCAGCTCCAACGCCTAGAAGAGGAGAAATATTAAGTCAGTGTGCAATTAAAGAGTAAAATGAACAATATGAAATAATGTAACCGATGCTCATAACATGCACGAGCTGTTTGTTGAGCTTTCAGAGTATTTAAGAATTACCTCAAGGAAAATTTGAGCTTCAGAGGGAGTTCGCGAGACGGCAAATACTGTTTTCTGACTGCTTTGAAATGCTGCGACAATATTCTCTGCAGGTATTACCTAAGAAACAGATGAACAGGGACCAACTGAGAAGCAGGCTTTATCAATTATCAAGAAACGAATAAAGTATATTTCTAGTACATCGACTACATTATTTCATCCAGAACCATGTAAGTTAATCAATAAAAGTGAGAAGAAAGAGCAGTTGATGAGGGTATCCTGGCAACAAATAGTCAAAAACTGATTATGATACTAACCATAACTTAATGTAATGCGATTACAATGTGGGAACACTACTACGGGAGATATCATAACATCATGCAACTTTAACCACGCAATTATCCGTACACTGACATTCCACACTTAGAAGCCATGAGAGACACAAACACCAGAGAGTGCAACAGAAGTTGGTAGCACGTAAGAAAGATCTCACCATTTTTTACCGTATCCAAGGATATTAAGGGCACATGCAAATGTATTCAACTGGACTGGCATAAAGCAAGCTTAGGTAGAAGCACAAATCAACATGATAACATGAATAGGCAATATCCAAAATGTTTCCTTTTTTTTTCCTGGTCCAACAATTATCCCAGTGATTGATATAAAGGTCAATTCCAACAAGTATTCAGAAGTGTTGTATAACTGAAAATCATAACTAGAGTAGCATCTAAATCATTGACCAAGTGGACAAGAATTATCAGCCATGTCAAATGCCTACATTAGATATTTTCCTGCACATTTTAGAAGCAAAGAAAGGTCAACGTGTTTGTTAGCATCCAACTAACATCTGATATGTAAATGTATGAGTTGTGTACAAGTTTACTGCATGTTGGTGTGGAGAAGTGTCCTAAATATTATATCTTGAATCCATATGAATTTATTGAGGTAATAAAATCTACCATGTATATAGTACCATCAACTCGCTTAAATTCCCTTTTTATAAAAACCTTCTGCACATATGAACACAAGATTGTGTGTGCATGTGGTGGGGACGGGGAGATAGGAGAGGGACAGAGGGGGATTTTTATTTTTTCTGGGGTGAGAGAGAGAGAGAGAGAGAGATGTTACTCTCAGTTTAATAAAGAAAATACCTTTGAAATATGTGATAGAGATAAAACCAGAGCAATACATGCAATTTCATATTGCATGCCACAAGCTGCTATTCCCAATATAAACAATTTTTCTAACAGGCTTAAAGGAGATACTAACTAAAAGGAACTCAAGCAAACAGGATACAAGTATACAACGCACAGAGAAATGCAAGCAACCATACCATGGACCAAAATTAGAAGTTTGTAGGATAATATGAGCCAAAAGTCAACTCAGATTTGACAAAATTCATGGTGATTAAGGATGGAGTCAAGGATTCTTGGACAAAATCACTTTCCATTGCACGACTAGGTGGAATTAGGTATTTTTCATTTGAAGCAGAATTTCAACAGAAAAGCTTCATCGACTTGGTGGTGAACCTGGTAATGGTGGAATTGAAGGTGAAAAGGCAGCACAGACGAGAAAGGTAGCAAAAGAATAGTGCATGGAAGAAAGGGGAAAAAAGTATTATTATGGCATTGTACTCTTTTTACTTTTGAATGTTTCCTCACAAAGCATTCCCATATTGTGTTCAGCTATCTTTGTTACAGAGTTTTGGTTCTTGAAATGGCATGACTGAGTTTACATTTAAGAGTCAATATCTTTAATCTTTCTAATTCCGTTTAGTATTGGTTCTTTTGATTAGATTCATAATTCAATGGCTAAGGCCTGTATAGAATTTTCACATTCTAGCAGTGCGCATAGCAAGAGTGCAAAAATTCCCTAGTTCATGCCTTTCCTGAATAATCTTTATGGTATTTAATACCTCATATATTTGTTTATTTTTTTCTTAGGAAAGATTTCCTGTTAAAGGGATTCCAAGTTCTTCACTTAATGCTTAAAATCAACGCCTCCTAAAATATGGTCTTTTTTCTTTTTCTTTTTGATTTCGCCATGTTCGACTCGTTTAAGCTTGGTTCTTTTGAAGTTTGCAGAGACGATATTCTATTCTATATGAACTACTACGAAATCAAGTAGGAGTAATTCGTTTTGATGGTAAAAAGGGGTGGGCGCATAGGGCACTAATTGATCACAAGACAAAGTTCTATTTTCTCAGATCAAATATGAAGTAGAGAGTACAAGAAATATAAAACAACTACCAAAATTTCAATTTACCAACAAAAATCTAATAATGTAAGAAAACCAAAATAAAATATATAAGCTGCTTACAAGACCACTCATTTGCGAGGTCTCTACGATGCGACGAGAAGACGAAAGTGTTCCATCCTCTCTCGACAGCAGCCGTCATGACTTGCTTGTTCTCAGTCCATAACCACACCAGCTTCTTCGACATCATCGAAGAAGAAGACGTGCACATTGCAATACAAGAATTGGTTTGAAGTTGAGCTTTCCTTTTGCCGTTCAAAGCACAATTAATCAATCTGCAACTTCTCCATTTACCTACGAATATTAATCAATATAATCATAATATTGGGCGAAGAAAAACAACTCCTCCGAAGATTTGAGTCATTGATGTCATAATCAACTGAAAATTTTCGTATGCGTTCTCTGTCCCTAACTCAGTGCTAACGTGTGTGTATATATATCATCGGTAAAGAGAAAGGAGTGAACCTGTATTGGGGATTTCGATGGGAGAAACTAAAGGCAACAACAGAGCCATTTTGAACTCGATCGGAAGTGAATTGCGTCACATTACCGTACCTCGGACATAGATCCTCTCCAGTGAGCGTAGATCAATTATGCTTCAGTGGCCAGTCAAGGCTTGCCATGTCCGCGTAAGGAGATAGATTAATCAATGGCGTCCAACTGGAGAGAAATTATTATATAATCTGTCACAATAGTTTTAACGTTTAGAGGATAAATCAAATATATATTTACAGTATTATAAATTAATAGTTGCTTCTGATAGGGCATGGAATAAAAAATCTGGTTGAATAACCACACTTAATTATCCTATTAAACTCTTATTTCTTCTGACAGAAATTAAAGTCTTTAACCTTTTTTATAAAAGTGTCAAAATTATGTTATTTGATTATAAGATCATCGACAAGAATAATCTCAACCCTAATCAATAAAGAAATCATGTAAATCTACCAAATTTTATGTTTAATTATTTATTGAAATATTTCCACTATTCATATTTAGCTAGTAATACATTTTGAAAAGTATAAATTAACCATTTTTTCACCATTAATTATTTATAAGTGAAGCCTATATTTATTAATGATGCATGTCATCACTTACTTTTCGCATTTTTATTTTACTGATTCCACAAACAGTGAGCCATTACATAAAGCAAGTTTTTTGTTATTTATTATTGTAATATATCAAAACTCAAAAAAAAAAAAAAAAAAAAAAAACAGAATCAGAATCAGAAACAAAAATTACATGAAAATATTGTATTACCAACAAGGTAATGTATAGTTTAAATATTAATCAATACTTCATAACAACACAAACGTAGATCTTCATACTACTACCTTTATTTTAATACATATGCTAACGTTGTACAATGAAATTAAAGTTAGACTTCTTAATAATTGGCCTTCAAGTTGTTGCTTGCATTAGTATAATAGTTCAATTGGGCATTTCTATATTATAATTTGTAACTTGTAAGTGATAGATTACATAAGCGTTTATTAGAACACCAAGCAATTAGTCTAATCTTTCAAGCAAAACGAATAATATATATGTAGACACTTTGTTTTGTGACCTTTGATTGTTTGAAGGTAGTTTCATAATTTTTGATAATATACTTAAAGAATTTTATTATTCCAACGACATTCTGGTTATTTCAGCAACATATTTCAAGAAATTCCTTGAGTACGTATAATTTCGTCACTTTTAGAGAGTTATTACAATATTTTCTATTTATGGAGTATTTTGGTCATTTTTCAAGGTAGTTCTTGGTCTAGAAGTATTTTAGTAATTTTCACATATTTTGACCTCGATGACATTTTGGTAATTGCTAGTGCTTTCCTACCCTTTAAGAGTATTCTCGCAAATTCAATAGATTTTTCACATATTCTGACCCCAATGGCATTTTAGTAATTGCTGGTATTTTCTTAGTCTTTAAGAATATTTTGATAAATTCAAGAGAATTTTTACCTTTTAGAGATATTTTGGGTAATTTTGATATCATATCGCATTTTCGATGATATTTTGATAATTCTAGCCTGATGCTACCTATAGGAGGTCATTTTAGTCATTCAGTGGCATTTTATAATTTCTATGTCATTTTATCCTAACTAAGGATATTTTATTAACCCCAACATTTTAAAGACAATTGCGGCATTTTTCTATGTCTTGAGGGCAATTGGGTCGTTTTATATGCTATGGGGATAATTTGGAGATAAAATATTAAGATATTTTCGTAATCTTATATAATAATTATCATAGAAGTTATATTTATTATCTTAGGATAAATTAGATATTATATTGAGTCTCTTTGGTCTACTAAGTATGAGGTGCATTATGATTGGACAATGAATTTAAACATGCATATGATTACTCACATCATTTGAATTTTTCTTATTTTTATTTCGATAATAAATCTAGATAATCCTCTATTATCTAGTTATTAGACTAATAAGGAAACAACCTTGGTTCATTTTGGTAAACTTACATTTCATTGGTTAATTATTTATTTTCATTTTTTTCATTTTAGATAATATCTAGAAAAATTATGATAAAATAATTATTAAATTTTGTATTTTTTTAAATAATAATTATCATCCAAGACTTAATCCTAACGTTCCATTTGTGATAATTAATATGGGTCCTTGGATCCATTATATTATTTGAAGCCTATAAATAAATCCTCTTAGTCACCATTTTGAGAGGACCTTCGTGAGAGTAATAAAATGTTGCTAGAATACTTCCATACATAATTCATCTCCCATACCTCAACATGCAAGTTTAAGTCTCGAAGGCGTCTACTAGCAACCTCCATGCTCTCTACATTGTGAAGACCATTCATCTAAGAGGAAACTTGTCCAAGTGCCCAAATGATTTATATCAAACTAGATCATCAATTCGAATGGATTTTTCTGGTTAGAACATATAATTTCACTGGGCTTTGGCTTGATGATCTAGTTTGATACAAGTCATTTTGGAATGTTTGGTTAATGAAGTGATGCTAGCGTAAATACATGTGACATTTCATTTATTTTTTTGCAGAGGTTTTTATGTTGGAACATCTTCATTAGAAGAAGGCTTTAGCATCAAGCAATGTTGCACCTTCCGAGGCAGTCTCGCCAAATTAGACGTCCAAATGGGGCACATCATATAGAAGTCAGAATCATCATTCTTTATCAAAAGTCACGGAATGTTCATTATATTTCTTACAAAAATTTTGAATTTTTTTTTGCCAATAAAAAAAATGCAGGTTGATTTTTTTTTTTGCCAATAAAAAAAATGCAGGTTAAATTTTATTTTTTTTTGCCAATAAAAAAATACAGATTGAATATATAAATTTTTTTGCTAATAAAACAAATGCAGGTTGAATTTTTTTTTTATCAATAAAAAAAATACAGGTTAAATATTTTTTTTTGCCAATAATTTTTTTTTTTGCCAATAAAAAAATGTAGGTTGAATTTTTTATTCATTAATACATAAAAGCTTTGAAATTTATACAAATACTTTAAATATATATCTAAATTAATATTAACTTCATTCTAACAATTTGATGGTTCAAACCAAACGCATGAATGTAATTATCATTCCATTATTGAGTATTTAGTCAAATAAAAAAATGAAATAACTATTCTCATTTCATTCCTGCTCTATTCTATTCCTGATACTATTTCATTCATTTCTTATTCTATTTTAGCATACCAAACATACCTTAAGAGATTCAACTAGTTCATTTTGTGCCTTCTTTTGCAATATTTTAGTTATTAAATGTCAACAACTCAAGTTGTGTTCCACCATTAGGACTATTTTCTAGTGTCGATGGTTAAAAATCAAACAAGATCACAACTTGGAAATAGAAAAAGAAAATCATTCAGTTTGATTTAACCATCAGTACAAAAATTTAAAAAAAATAAAATAACAACGCAGTAAATAAAAATAGAAATAAATAAATTATACAATGTCCAGTAGAGAAAAATGGAGCAATATCTTCTCAATCTCACAAAGTCACACCAGAGCACCAAGTACCCAAACCACTCACGAAGATAGAGAACAGAGGAATAGATATATATATATATAGAGAGAGAGAGAAAAAGGACAGCAAGAGCAGCCGAACCAGAGAATTATATGGAGCAAAGATACATGCATACATACATATATATATCTATATATATATATATATATAAGGAAGAGAGAGGAAGATGAAGGTTGCTTCAAAACCCATTTCGAGTCCGGGCAGGACGGAGAAATTCCCACCTCCATTGATGAGGTTTCTGAAAAGTAATGTGGGGGTCTGAAAAGTAACCGGACCATTTAATTATGTCGTGAAATTGCACAAGAATTCTTTCTATATTATTTGGAAAAAATTTAGTTTGAATGAGGGTATCTTTGTCATTATACATGTACAGCAGTGTTCAAGTAATTTACAACGAACGATTACCCTACAATACATAGTCCCGCTTCGTCTTGCAGAGACAAGCCGCCATTGCGCCCGTCTGATTCTCTACCTCTCTCTTTCTAAAGCAATAGAATTCTAGAGAGAGAAAAACAATTGAAGACGCTGAGCATATCGGCCATCATCAAGCTTCCAAGAGTAAAAGGCGCACAGTTTCATTTCTCAAAGTTCTCCAAACATCATCTTCAACCAGGTGACATTTTCTTTTTCGGGAACTGAAGCTTCAAACAGGTGATAATTTTCGTCCTCAAATTCACTCACAAAAGGTCTTTCGATTCAAACATGTCCGCCAAATGGCGAGCATTGCAACATCGTCACCGTTACACTTACAGCGCTGTCATCTTTCCACAATCTTACATAGAAGCTTTGAATCTATTGCCTATAGATGCATCATCTTGTAAGTTCTACACTGAACTGAAAGAACTCATCACTCTCAATTCAACTTATGCCCAAGTCAATCATGTAAAGAAAGTCGCTTCGGGTTTCGGAGACTTGCTAGTAAGTGGTGAGGAAGGTTTGGTTTCAGAGGCCGTGAGGTTTTACTTGGAAATTATTTTTCTTGAGAATTCTTTGCCATTACACAAAACTTTGGTTTCGGCTCTTGCTAAAAATCGGAACTTTCAGTCTGTGATTCGTAATTGTTTTCGATTGCTTTGTGACGAATATGGGGGTTTGAAAGGAAAAGGGAAGAGGTTTTGTGTGTCACGGGTGGCACTGTCCATGATGAGTTCGCCTAAGCTGGGTTATTTAGTGGAAATTGTCGAGGAATGTGCAATTTTGGTGTCTTTGGATATAGTATCAGGTTTGAATTATGTGGTTTCAGAGACTAGTGATTGGTCGCGGCCTTCACCAACTGTAATGGAACAATGCCAAGAGGCGTTGTCTTGTAGTTATTACTTGCTTCAGCGTTTCCCATCCAAGTTCATTGATTTAAATAGTAGCCCAAATGATTTATTTGAGGAGGATTTGAATATTTTGGAGATGATTTTGACAACCATTTTAAGCATTTTGAAGTCATTGGCCTTTTCGAGGGATTGTGGCTGCAGGAGTGAGCTTTTGTGCGGCTCTTCAAGTGTGTCTTAGCCCCGAAGAGCTTGGTTTGGTTATCATGGAAGTTTTTGTTCATAAAAAAAACTGTAGTCTAGTTGATAGTCCTCAGAGTCAATTTGCAGATGCGATGATGAAGGTTCCATATAAGGGGGATTTGTTTTCTGAAATCCACAGTTTTTCCGTATTGAGTAGACTCTGCTTGATTAGAGGAATTCTTACAGCAGTTTCAAGAACAGTACTCAATGCCCGATTTGTTGCATCAATGGATGATTTGAGTGGTTTTCATGCTGATGCAGGCAGTAGTAATCCAGTTCAGACAATTCTTTATGGTGGAATATTGCCTGAGCTGTGTAACTATTGTGAGAACCACACTGATAGTCATTTTAACTTTCATGCATTAACTGTGATGCAGATCTGTTTACAACAGATAAAAACCTCAATACTAGCTAATCTTGGAAATCCAACAGAAGATTATGATCCTATCTCAGAGGATATGGGTGCTCGAATTTTGAGAATTATATGGAATAACCTGGAAGATCCTCTCAGTCAAACCGTCAAACATGTTCATCTTATTTTTGATCTCTTCTTAGACATTCAGTCCACCCTTCATTGGGCTAAGGGCAGTGAGAGAATAAAGTTGTGCCTAGAGAAGATTGGATCAGATCTCCTCCGCCTGGGACCACGTTGCAAGGGAAGATATATTCCCTTAGCTTCTCTGACGAAGAGGTTGGGAGCAAAGACTATTTTAGATATGAGTCCTGACTTGCTGTTTGAAACTGTAAAGGCCTACATTGATGATGAGGTTTGCTGTGCTTCCACATCGTTCTTGAAGTGTTTCCTCGAGTGTTTGCGTGATGAATGTTGGAGTAGTGATGGTGTTGAAAGCGGTTATGCAATATATAGAGGTTTTTGCCTGCCTCCCTTTCTGTTTGGACTTGCTTCTGGAGTTTCAAAACTCCGCTCAAATTTGAACACTTATGCTCTGCCTGTGTTACTTGAACTGGATGTGGATAGTATATTTCCCATGCTTGCTTTCATCTCAGTCGGGCAAGTTGGAGAGGAGGCTGAAGTAGTTTATGCTGAGTTCAGTTGTACAGATATGGTTCTCAAAGTTGAACAGCAAGTGGCTATCTTGGTCTCATTGCTCAAGGTTTCTCGCTTGCTTGCTTTGATTGAAGGGGATATTGATTGGTCTGAAAATTCTTTAGTATCTCAGAAGGAGGGAGGGCTTAGAACAGTAAATTTTGATTGTTATGCTTTTTTCTGCATAAAAGGGATAAAGGTTAGAGTCCTGGTTGAGTGGCTAGTACTGGCACTGACCCATGTTGATGAGTCACTTCGTATAGATGCAGCAGAGTCTCTATTCTTAAACCCTAAGACATCTAGTCTGCCATCCCATTTAGAACTCAGTCTGATGAAAGAAGCAATGCCATTGAACTTGAGGTGTTGCTCAACAGCTTTTCAGATGAAGTGGACCAGCTTGTTTAGAAAGTTCTTTTCTCGGGTACGGACAGCCTTGGAGAGAAAAATTAAACAGGGGGGCTGGCAGCCTCTTGCATCCTGTGACAATAGTGAAGTGCGTCCATGTAAGGGAACTGGGGAAACTGTAGTTGACAGAGCAGATGATCTCTTTCATTTTATGAAGTGGTTGAGTTGCTTTTTGTTTTTCTCATGCTATCCTTCTGCTCCATACGAGAGAAAAATAACAGCAATGGAGCTCATCTTGATAATGATTGATGTTTGGCCGATTGTACCTTCCTTGCAAGAAAAGTGTGATTCTGTTTCTTCTGAACTCAGTCTCTATCCTTATAATAAGGGGTTTACTTTACCTGACTCTACATTGCTATTGGTAGGATCTATCATTGATAGCTGGGACCGGCTGAGAGAGAGTTCATTTTGCATTCTGCTACGTTTTCCTACGCCGCTTCCTGGTATTTCAAGTCAAGATATGGTCAGGGAAGTGATTATATGGGCTAAGAAATTAGTTTGCAGTCCTCGGGTTAGGGAATGTGATGCTGGAGCTCTAACTTTACGGCTTATATTTAGGAAATATGTTTTGGAGCTTGGTTGGATAGTCAGAGCTTCATGTAATGTTGTTTACTTCTAGTTCACGTTCTAAAATGCTAAATGGGGATTATCAAAATTGTACATCCGGCTCTCCTGCAATTGAATATGTGAGATCACTGATTGATTGGTTGCATCTTGTTGTGGAGGAGGGAGAGAAGGATCTATCTGAAGCATGCAAGAAGAGCTTTGCTCATGGCGTATTACTTACTCTTCATTATACATTTGAGGAATTGGATTGGAATTCCAACATAGTATTGTCAAGTATTTCTGAGATGAGACATGCATTAGAAAAGCTCTTGGAGTTGGTCATGCGAATAACTTCATTGGCCCTTTGGGTGGTTTCTGCAGATGCATGGTATTTACCTGAGGACATGGATGATATGGTTGATGATGATGGTGCGTTTTTATCAGAGGTTTCGGTTGAGATGGATGTGTCCGTATCGGCGTCAGAACATGAGGTTAAAAACTCGAAACCCATACGGATGTGGGACCATCAGAACAGATTGTTATGGTTGGTTTTGGCTCGCTATGAAAGAGGTACTTCACTATTTTCTACATTTGTTTTTATTTTTTTATTTTTTGTACACGGAAATGGATATAATAATGATAATGTTACTGTCGTCTTTTTATTTGCCAAAGTCAGTATCCTTTGCTTATAGTTGCAAACTGAAGAAATGATGCCCACTTTGGCAGAAAATGGCAGCCTTAGTTCAAGTATTAAAAACATAGGATCAGTGAAAATTCTACAATTTAATCTTTATATGCCCATGCTAGTTAGATTAGATGAGTAGCGAGCATCTAAAAATTATCAATGAACTTTTCTTTTTTCTTTTTTGTAATTTCAGGTGAGTCTTCTTCTGGGAACTATCATAAGAAAAATTCCTTTGCCTACTTCAGAATCATTAAAGTCTGGTGACCCATTTGTTGATGTTTCTGATTCTGATGTAATGCTTGATTTGAAACAACTAGAGACAATTGGTAACCACTTCCTGGAAGTCCTCCTGAAAATGAAGCACAATGGTGCCATTGATAAAACAAGAGCTGGATTTACAGCTCTTTGCAACCGTTTACTTTGTTCCAATGATCCAAGGTATATTTTTTACTTACTCCATCTGTGAATTTGGGTATTCAGATCATATATTTCACTGTCTATTTAAATGGGATTGATGATATATAAAAGCATCTGACTTACCTATGGATTTATACTATTGTCTGGTTTTTTCCTTCTTTTTTTCGGTTCAAGGATTTATCTCATTGTCAGTGTCGAAAAAAATGTCCAGAGTTAAGAGTACAAGAGAAGAAATGGAAAAGGGCAACCACAACATTGTTGTCAACGACGAAAAAAATATCTAACTTGGTTGGTACTTCCTCCATCTCTCCACATGAGAGGTTGAGGGTTCAAGTCTCCTTAAGGAACAAAGTGGGGTGTGTTTGTGTGTGTGTGTGTGTGTGTGAGAGAGAGAGAGAGAGAGAGAGAGAGAGAGATTTGCCTATAAAAAAAGGTTAATTATAACATTCTCAACTGTTGCACTCGTCTAACTTGGATGGTGCTTCTCAATGGAATCATTTCTTGTACTTTCCAGGGCATTCATTTAGTGCTTCTGTAGCTTTCTTTCAAGAAGCACTGGGATGCAAATTGTGTAAATGCTGATTTGAAGTAGGATTATATTTGAAAGGCTTTTCATGGTTATAAAGAATCCTAGAGTACCAAAATCTTTATTTTTGCTTATTATGGAGGTTTCTAGATTTCACCATTCGGGAACTCTTTTTTCCTGTTTTTTTTTTTTTTTATAATTTTAAAAATCTTTTAAGTTTCAAAACTTCAACCAAATTTTACAAATCCTTTGGATAATATTGAAAGACTTGAGTCTTAAAACGCTTTGCCTATGCTTGCCACACACCACTGTGATGATCCTAGCTACAACTAGAGAGAGTATTTATGAACTTGGAGATACCACTTGCTCTGTGGAAATGTCTTGAAAACAGAACAGTTCAGAGATAAGGGGTGATTTTATTGTTAAAATTTCAGTTGATATTATGGTGATTCTATATTTTTGTATCCTTAACGTCTTTATCACTCAGTCACACTTTCGGATAGTTACTATTCTTTAAAATATAAACAAAATATATAAATTAATTTTCAAAATACTATCAACATATAGGAGGTAAACAAAAATAAATAACCTAATCTGGTATACTAAGAATTTCTCATATAATTTATTTAATAAAATACTATAATGACCTTTCACTAAATTTAAAAAAAGCGACGTGACTTATTTAATCGTAGTTCAAAAATCGGAGGTGAGATATTGGTGAAAACTATACATATTGCACAAACAAATGCCAATTTGTTTAGTCTCCTCCAATTCTCACCTACAACTTGAACAAGTTGCAACTATTGAAAATTTGAGATGTTAAGAGTGGGATTTAGGTAAGATGTTGGAGGAAACTGAGCCATTTGTGAAGGATAAAGCGTCACTAGGTTCAGTTTCCTGCAACTCTCACTTAAGCCCCATCTTTACCCTCTTCTCATTTTTTTGCTATAAGGCCATTGAAAAGGCAGGCGAGTATTTATAAGCTTCCTCGATGAGAAAGTGCACACATTTTTCATTAAACTTGGAGGTTATGAATTACATGCTAGTAAATGGTTGGTATACAACAAACACAGTCTCTCTCACACAGAAAGCATGATCGGCTCTTTCTTGCTTATTACTTGTGGTATTTTTGGGTGTATTTGTACTACCACATGATGGTTGAATAAAGAAATACTAACTTTTTCTTTTCTTTTCTTTTCTCTCTTATTAATCATTCAAATAAAAAATATCGAATTTCTTTTCTTTTCTCCCTTAATTTTCAAACAAAATAAAATAAACATTTTCTTTTCTATTCTATTTAATTCCATAAATTCAAAACAAACTGTTAAATAACTTCTTTTTTTTTATAAAAAAAAGAATAGAAGTCACAAACCTAAGTGCTAGAAAATTCACAAAACTTTGAATACCCGTGCAAAATTCTTAACCACAAGTCTTCTAATGATATTCATACAACACCGTTAATAGAAACTATAATGGCCTCATAAACTAAAGGGGGATTCAATCATAGATCTCCCATAAAGTTCTTAATTAATACAAGGCCTAACCCAAAATATGTTAACCCAAAAAATTTCTAGAAACTTTGTTAACAAAAAATTCCTTCATTGCAAAAGCACGGAGAAAACAACTTCTTTCTATCTCAATCTCCTTCAGCAATGCTATGTCATCATTTTTTGTATGTGAAACTTTAAAATTAGATAGCTTACAATCTATAATTATGTTTTGCATAAAAATTATATATTTGGACTCTAAAAATAGAGATCTATCAAACAAGATCTATATTTATAGGAAATTCTGTCAAAAAAAATTCATGTTTTTTCGACAAAGAATTTTTGTTGAAAATTCTATGTCCACATAACTAAGATAAAGAATATTCATTGTCCTGGAACAGAGAAATGTCTCTGTCCTAGATAGATAAATTTGAGAAATTCCTTCAACAAAAAATAATATTGCACATGTTTTAAAAAATGCATCAAACAATTTTTATTCCTTAAAAAAGTAGTAATACTCTAACATTGATAAAACAAAAAAATAAATTAAATATTCTGTCGAAAAACTCGTATTTTTTCAACATAAAATTTTTGTCTTCGAACAAAGAAATTTAAAAAATTTCTTTAAAAAAAAAATTACACATATTTTTAACAATATATCAAATAATCTTTGTTTTTTAAGAAAATCAAAAAAATATTTTTGGACAAAGAATTTTGAGAAATATAATTAAATGTAAATTCACGATTGGAATCGAACCCATTCCTGAGAAAGGAGCACATGAAGCTTGAGCAGATAATCTAGTGTAAGACCCCATCTCTCTCCTCTCTCTCTCTCTCTCTCTCTCTCTCTCTCTCTCTCTCTCTCTCTCTCTCTGACTTTGTCGATGCCCCTGGTTTGAATGAAGTGAAATCCAAAATTGAAACTACTACATAACTAAAAGCTTATAACTTTCATTGTTACATACGCGTGTGTGTGTGTGTATACACGTGACAAGTATATGAATAATAAGGGCATATTTGGTAGGTCGAAATGGCGGTAGGAATGGAATGCACATTCCTGAGTTTGTTTAGGCCATATTTGGTAGGCCAGAATGAGGGTAAGAATGGAATGCGCATTCTTGATATTATTCCATTCCTGTATTTGTTTAGACTTTTTAGGCCGAAATGGTTATTCCAAATGAAATGACTATTCTTAAAGAAGTCGGAATCGTCATTCCTTACTAAAAGTCACAGAATGCTCATTCCATTCCTTACTAAAATTTTTAATTTTTTTTTTTTTGCCAATAAAAAAAATGCAGGTTGAATTTTTTTTTTTGCCAATAAAACAAATGCAAGTTGATTTTTTTTTTTGGCAATAAAACAAATGCAGGTCTAATTTTTTTTTTTTGCCAATAATTTTTTTTTTTGTCAATAAAAAAAAGTGTAGGTTGAATTTTTTTTTTCATTAAATGTACATGAAAGCTTTGAAATTTATACAAGTACTTTGAATATCTAACTTAATATTAATTTCATTCCAACAATTTGATGATTCAAACCAAACACAGGAATGTAATTGTCATTCCATTATTGGGTATTCAGTCAAACAAAAAAATAGAATAATTATTCCTATTCCATTCCTTCTCCATTCTATTCCTGATACTATTCAATTCCTGTCTTATTCTATTCTAGCATACCAAACATGTCTTTGCAATAAATTAGATTAAGTTTGTTATGTTTTTAAATTCAAGATTTTGTTTTAACAATCCTAAGAACGAACATAAAATTAGAAGAAGTTGTTAACTTTTCTTGTATAAATATTTCCTTTTGAGTGGAATAAATATATATCTCTTTTCAATATCTTCGAATACTACAATTATCAAAACCTCTTCTTCTTCTTTGTTACATTGCTGCCATTTTAATTCATTTTTTTATCCAACATGACCAATCAACCATTTTCAAAGCCCGGTTCTTCAACATAGACATGGCAATAGAGGGCAAGCAGGATTGCTACCAAGGAGTAGGAAACCAACCAGGAGTCTTTTCATACCAAATGGTCTAACCACATGTCACTCCAAATCACCATAGCCATCAAATCGATCGCTAAAACCTAATGTCAGACAACTAGAACATGGAGTTCATTTCCATCCTCATCCTCATCCTCATCCTCATCATCTCCATTTTCTTTTCCTTTTCCCATATTTACCAGATCAAGGGAATGTAATTACTTTAAAAACCTAAAAAATGTCAGGTGGGTCTTTGAAGTTAATGTTGGTTTGTTCTTTTTGAAAGGTGAAAGGGCTTGGCGGGCTCTCCTAGTGCAGACGCCATTGATGAAAAAATAATATAATGAGACGTAGCATGATGTTATTTTATTGTGATCTGTTTATTTTATGAGTTTCACATGAATCTTACAATAATACTCATATTACAATAAAATTAGTACCATGTAATCGTTCCACTGAACTTTTTTCCCACATCAATGGGAGAAGAACTCTATTGTGATGCCACTCTTGTGAACTTCAAAACTTAACTGCTCATGTTTAATGCATTTGTTTATATTATTTTTCTTCTTTTTTTTCAAAAAAAAAGTCATTATACATATTTAAGTTGTTGACATGACAATCACCACGTGTTTATAGGACACAATAGTATAAACTTGCAAGACTTAACCCTATAATTATTTGACATCACTTATCTCATAATAAATAATACTACAATTAAACCTTATCATTATAAAATCAAAATAACTATATTAAACCACCAAAATATCTGAAATAATATTCGTATTCAATATAAAAATAGATAAATAGTCTCACCAAGAAAATTTCTTAATCCAATCTAAATAAAATTCAAATTCCATTCAATCACTAGCTCCCTCTTCTCTTCCAATTATACTCCATTATGCCAAGATGTTTATCCTGTTAATAACCTTCAAAATCTGAAATGAGAGAAAAAAATATATGATAAGCTTTACAGCCCAACAAATGAACATAAACCTAAGTAGCTTGATCAAGCATTTTACAAAACAATTCTCAAACAATAATATATTTCGAGAATTCAACTTACAAACAATTCTTATATGATTCTAAATAACCTTGCAATTTAACATAAAATGTAATTAAATAATAACTTAACAATTAATAAGTCTATGATCACAATTCACCAGGTGATAAGGCCAAAGCTATTCAATAATTTGTTATAAAACAATGCCAATGATTGTCATTTCTTATTGACGGGATCGAAATACCAACTTTTATCCCCATTGGCGGGTTCAAATACCAATGTTTATCATTCTTCATTGGCGTGATCCAATTCATAGTCAAACTAAGAGTCCACAAATAATCCCAAGTTTTAAACAAATATTTTATAACAAAGTATTTGTTTAAATAACTTTCAAAATTCACTTTCAATTAAGTTGCATGCCAATCCAAATGTAAAACTAGTATATGAGAGAAAATAATTTTTCAATCAGAAATAACAACATTCAAAATTTATTATCAAATATTTCAAAATAAATAATTTCAAGATTTATAAGTCTTTTTTTTATAATAAAGCAACTAGCACGGCAGAAGGTCACTTACTTGAGTAGTTCAAACTAAAATCCAAAAATCTCAATATATACAACCCTCTGCTGTGTTCTTTTTCTTTCTTGTATTCTTGGCCATCTCCTCTCAACTTTTTTTTTCTTATGAGAATTTGTTAGACGATTAGGATTTTGTAGTCTTTTATTTTAATTAATATCATAAGTGGTAACTTAATTAATAGAATTAGGCTTAGTATTGTGAATTGGCTGATTCGTGGTGACCTATCAACTCAACATTTGACTCTTTTCGAACTTACTTGATACTGGGGATTTGCGATTAATTGTTGTATCCACTAGGGATTAGTTTTGAATCAAGTAAATTGAGAACACTTTTGACTTCATAAAAAAAAAAAAACATTTAGATATTGCTTGAACTCATAAATTTTTAACTGAGATTTTTTTTTCATTATCATTAATAGATAAATTGATGTATTATGACAAAATAACATAATTAGCACAAATAACATTATTCAAACTTTCTAAACAAAGACGATTAAATTCTCATTTTTGGTCAGCTTTGCCAACACCTATGTCTAGAGACATGCTTTACCAATATCAATATCTATAAACAAGTTTAGTGAGTGTTTGAGGTTACTTATGATTTTCTTCCAACACACTTTTGTGTGTTTTGAGAAATAAAATTAACACAAGAAGTTTTAAAAAAACATGACCAAATGATTAAGCACATTTTCTAATATAACTTTTTTAAATGCAAACGTGAAAATAAAGTTGCAGAAGCAGCCCAAACAGGTCCTAATACAATTTAATTTATTTTAAATGTATGAAATTTTATATTTATTGATTCAAACTAATCTCGCACGTCGACCTATATATGCAATTGTTATTCGATTTGCTAAATAAAGAAATTCATAATCTTCCATACCTTATTTTCACTTATGAAATATATATTTCTTGATTCATCAACTGCGACATTGTAGTACTAAACATAAGCTTTGGTAATGGTGGTCGAGGAAGAAGAAACACTTGAGAGACATTTTGCATTGTTGGCCGAGCTTTTGGATTGGGACGCACACATGCTAGTGCTGATGTAACAACAAGAACCACATTTTGAGCAACCAATGGATTTGAGGGAGGTGGCAGGCGTGAGTCCAGAACATCTTTTAGCATTATATGTTGTGAAGATGATGATGATATTGAAGAAAGTAGTTCTCCTGGATGCTTTCCCATTATTGTTTCTAGCGCGACCACTCCAAAGCTATAAACATCACATTTTTCAGTCACAGTCATAGTGAAGGCAAGTTCTGCATTAATAAAAAATTTGTTAGAATAAACTAACAAACATTATTTTCTCCCCTTTGCTTATAAGAAAAAAAATATGACATGACTATGTTACAAATGTATATTATGTTACAAATGTTTATGTTGCAGAAATTATTCATCAATTTAGCCTGTCTTGTAGTTTTCATGAATAATAGTAACTTCATGTGTAACAATTGATAGTGGAGTAGTTCATAGATATAAATATAATTCTGCTTTAGTCTTACCATTTTGTATTCATATGGTGAATAAAAATTGTTCTAAGATGGACATGCTATCATTTAGCCAGGAAATATATGTTTTGTCATGGAACATGCAAATAATATTCTGTTATTGAACAGAATGTTTGGCTTCTGCCTACATGACAAGATATCATTAGTGAGTATACATATATATATATATATACATACATACATACAAAGCATGATTATTTTGCAATACATTTAAAAGGTATTTCACCAATCCAATCACACCATAGTTTGCATGAAAGAAAGGTCAAATAAATAGTACTTGTGATATACCTGGAGCAATATATCCATAAGTGCCGGCCATTATGGTTTGGTTGGATGAATTAGGATCCAACAATCTAGCAGTGCCGAAGTCAGAGACACAAGAGTCCAAATTTGAATTCAATAGAATGTTGTTGCTTGATATATCACGGTGAATAATTGGTGGGCTGCAGTTGTGATGCATGTAAGCCAATGCATGAGCAATGCCTTTTACTACATTCACTCTTTTCTTCCAATCTAGTTCCATAGCTTCAATTCCATCCCTTAAGATACAAAAAAGGCTTCCCCTCTCCATGAACTCATAAACCAAAAACATACATCGATTGTGTAAACAATAACCATAAAGCTTCACAATGTTTCGATGTCGTATTTCTGACAAAACGTGTGCCTCATTCCTAAAACTTTGATCATAAGCTGGATCTTCTGCTTCCAAACGGTGAAGTTTCTTTAACGCTACTACTTTCCCACAAGGCAGTTGTGCTCTGTAAACACTGCCATAGCCTCCCGCTCCAACGCAATATTTGATGTCAAAGTCCTCTGTTGCTTCAATGATATCTTCGTATGCAATTGTTCCATCGTAATTCCATATTGAGAACATATCTCCGTTCTTTGTCACTCTTGCCTCAGATTGAATATTCTCAACCTTATGTCGTGAGAAGTATAAAAATGCAATGATAAAGCAGGCAAGGAAAATTATGACAGGAAGAAAAATTGTGACATAGTGCATGAATTCTTTTCTTTTTTCGTTTTTGCATGGAGGGAAATATTTGCCATCACCACATAAATCATGGTTGCCAATAAATGCATTAGGATAATATGTTTGATTCCAAAAAAACTCTTGAATTGGACCCTCAAAACCATTGTATGACAAATCCAGAAAGGTCAAGTGAGGCAAATGACCAAGAGCGGGAGGGATGGAACCATTCAGTTGATTGTTACCAAGGTAGAAAGATTCCAAATTGGTTAATTGACCCAGAGTTGACGGGATTGATCCACTGAGTTGATTGTAACCGAAATCTAGAGAGGTCAAGTTAAACAAATGACTAAGAGCAGGAGGGATTGAACCGACAAGGAAATTATTACTTAGGCTTAGATGAATCAAATTCTTTAGATTCCCTATTTTTGTAGGGATGGAACCATTCAATTGATTGTAATCAAGGTAGAGCGTCTCCAATTCGGTGCACCTAGTAAGCGAAAGTGGTATCTCACCGGAGAAAGAATTAACGGACAAAGAGAGGTTCTTGAGTTTTGAAGCATCGCATATTTGATATGGTATGCTACCAATGATTCCCATGGTGCGAAGATCAAGAAGGACAAGGTTTGGTAATGAAGAGAAGTTAAGTTTTTCCAGCTTACCTCTCAAAACAAAGCTGTAAGAATATATGCTCATATCTATGCTTATTACACTTCCAGCTTTATCGCAATGTACACCGAACCAGTTGCAGTGATTTGAGGAGCCGTTCATTGTATAGTCATTCCACCAGCCAGCGTTACGCAATGCCTCTGCTTCTAATTGAATTGATGATGCAGATGCTAAATGAGCAGGACTACAAATAGTAGAAATGTAAAAGAAGAAGCTGGTCCATTCTACTACCAATAGAGAAATGGAAATTGGGAATGCCATGATTATGCTCTTAACTTTTTTGATAATTTGAATTGCAAGAAGACACATCCATCCCTGTTAAATAAGGGAGTTGGGAACAGGGAGTCATCTATTCTGGTCTTCTTGTCAACACTTCTATGTTTGATTTTTCTTTATCATTTAAAATGGGGACCAAACTAAACTAATTAGTGGAGTATCAAGATTTGCAACACTGTCCCAAAGTCTTTTTGTCTAGTCAAGCTGTTTGCATGACTTTTCCGACCTGCACGTTAATTGCAATTCAGCTCAGTCTAGAGGATGTGCATCTTACTTGAAATACTAATTAACAACTACAATAGATTATGGGAACTATATAATATAACAGTTGAAATCTCATATATATATATATATATATATATAATATGTGTGTGTGGAAAAGTTGACCAATTCATATAATAAAAGAGATTATGGGAACTATACTTTTCCGACCTGCACGTTAATTGCATTTCAGCTCAGTCTAAAGGATGTGCATCCTACTTGAAATACTAATTAACAACTACAATAGATTATGGGAACTATATAATATAACAGTTGAAATCTCATATATATATATATATATATATATATAATATGTGTGTGTGGAAAAGTTGACCAATTCATATAATAAAAGAGGGAGTTGGTGTTGAGTTTTATTTGTTTGTAACCAACAAGTGGCAACGAACCCTTGCTATGTAGGTTATGAGAGTTTGGAGGGGGATCCAATCCAAATAACAGCGGCAATCTCATATATATAATAATGGAGGTTATGAGAGTTTAACACCCTTTACCCAGTTAGATTCCATCCACAATTGAAATTTTCCATAAGATTGGTTATTTGGATTTTGGAGGGGGACTTGTTTTCTTTCTTTGACATCCTCTACCCAATTGGACTTGTTTTATTTGGAATTAGCTTCATGTGAAAAAATGATATTTAAAAATGATACACAACAAGTCCAACAAAATAAGAGTATTTCTGCTTATCAAGTTGTAATTAAATAAACCCCATTAGTAGTGGCGTGGTGGTTTGTAGGAGGAGTCTTGAGTACTTGGCATATGAAGTCCAAATATTTTGTGTGAGTTCGAATTTCCGTTGTTGCATCTTACATGATTTAAATATCTATATTGGAGGACGGGGGAATTTATCCTCATCACCTAAAAAAAAATGTGATTAAATAAATTTGAAAAAAAAAAATTCCTCCAAAAACTATGTTTAACAAAAATCTAATCTAATTAACCAAATATAAATAATTATCCTATAATCAATAAAAGCATAGTCAAGTCCTAGGGTGCATTTTTTTTAAGAAATGCATATTTATATACAAGAACTTAAAATTTAAAAAGATTTTTTTTTTATTAGAGCTAAACTAATCGGTAACTAATGACTTCTCTTAAGAAAAAAATCACGGATTCTACTTTTACTCTTTTCACATGTGGAGACGTGTAATTCATTTAATTTCTTCCCATTGAACTCATGGATCCCGCAAAATGTGCATAGTCTTAATTTTAATGAGTACAGTACAATTCCTTTTCATATAAACTTTCCCCCCATTTTTTGGGATGGACCTTAGCATCATACCGCATGATAGTGCTATGACACAAAATGGATTATTAATCATTCCATTTTTTTCCACAATAGAAATCAATTTATAATTCATTTATTGCTTTACGCATGAAGATAACTTCTCGCTTTCCACACGATAATGTTTTTCCAAGGCTAGTTGTCTACTGGTGTTCTTGTCCAAGTCAAGCTCGTTGTGCTCTAATTTAAGTATAGAGATGGAATCCCCACTCTGATAGTAACAGATACAGTCCAAACCTTACACAGCAAGTTCCTCTTTTGACCACTTATCCCTCCCTAGAGGGGTCGATTGAAAATTGTAGCCTGCAAATTACCATGGGTTTCAATGGAAATCATTTCATAAACAAGCATGTCGTGCTCTCGGGGAGAAAAAAAAAGGGGAGTGCAAGAAGCCCGGATGCCTACTTAGCAAAAATAAGAGCAATAGAATTCATCCAAGCAAAATCATCTCAGGTCCTCCGACTTGAGCCATAACTTCAACGTTACATATTCTCATTACTTTGCATCAGTCAACTAACTCACTCTACCTCAGAAACAATTCTTTTCTTAAACAAGCCCCCTATTTTCAAGTCTGTCACATTATTCTTAAACTCAATAAAGCATTTTTCCAATCTGTTACGTTACTCACGTACCAATATTATTCTGAGGAATTGTATCCGATTTTTTTTATTCAAACATTTATTCTGATGTTAATTTAAGACCCTCAACAGAGCTTTTACCTACTCACGCTGATTTATTTCCTGTCAAAGAGAAGAGATTAGATGAAAAGAAAGAGTCAAGTTTATAATGAGTAAAATAATTTTAGTTGTTTACAGTCTTTAAACACTCCATTCTCTCTTCTAACCATGTTGTGGAAGAGGGGGCGGGGGAGAGTAAAAGTACTTTTAAGTCAGTTTTTGTATGCAAGTAAAATTAAGGATATGCCACTAAGCTTGCTATGGCAATTGATGTATAAAATATAACGGTACAATTCTCAACAAGCTTTTAACAAAGACAATAGTCATCAAAGAATCATCTCTAGCTACTCCAAGCAAAAACTCACTGCATTGACTCGAAAAGGTCTGCTGGAAATGTAATTTGATTCCAAGCATTCTGAGTGAACAAGGAATAGCCCTCTAGCAAAGGATCCAACCTAGTAAAAATACTTGTGCAGTAAGTACTCGGCGCCATATATTAATGTTTGAAGTTCAATAATAAATCAAGAAAACCACATAAATATAGACCGGATACTGGAAGCACACCAGAAGTCCTTCACCAGGTCTCACGAGGCAACAGAGATCCACACAGACTCGATCACCCATCCCAACCATTTGAACTTGAGTTACAGTGGCTCTGGTAAAGTCCAATAGATTGCTAGATTCATTTCTTCTGTCAAAATAGTCCTGACAATATTGACCATGATAAGGAGTAATGCTTCACTAGTCAAGAAGTCCTATCCTAGAAAGCAGTACCTTCAGCTCAAGGACGGCTTTGACATCCTCAACTTTTAAAACAACTCCACCCAAACCCAGCTCCAACGCCTAGAAGAGGAGAAATATTAAGTGTACAGTGTGCAATTAAAGAGTAAATGAACAATAGGAAATAATGTAACCGGTGCTCATAACATGCACGAGCTGTTTGTTGAGCTTTCAGAGTATTTAAGAATTACCTCAAGGAAAATTTGAGCTTCAGAGGGAGTTCGAGAGACGGCAAATACTGTTTTCTGACTGCTTTGAAATGCTGCGACAATATTCTCTACAGGTATTACCTAAGAAACAGATGAACAGGGACCAACTGAGAAGCAGGCTTTTATCAATTATCAAGAAACGAATAAAGTATATTTCCAGTAAATCGACTACATTATTTCATCCAGAACCATGTAAGTTATTCAATAAAAGTGAGAAGAGAGAGCAGTTGATGAGGATATCCTGGCAACAAATAGTCAAAAACTGATTATGATACTAACCATAACTTAATGTAATGCAATTACAACATGGGAACACTACTACGGGAAATGTCATAACATCATGCAACTTTAACTACGCAATTATCCGTACACTGACATTCCACACTTAGAAGCCATGAGAGATACAAACACCAGAGAGTGCAACAGAAGTTGGTAGCACGTAAGAAAGATCTCACCATTTTTTACTGTATCCAAGGATATTAAGGGCACATGCAAATGGATTCAACTAGACTGGCATAAAGCAAGCTTAGGTAGAAGCACAAATCAACATGATAACATGAATAGGCAATATCCAAAATGATTCCTTTTTTTTTTTCCTGGTCCAACAATTATCCCAGTGATTGATATAAAGGTCAATTCCAACAAGTATTCAGAAGTGTTGTATAACTGAAAATCATAACTAGAGTAGCATCTAAATCATTGACCAAGTGGACAAGAATTATCAGCCATGTCAACTGCTTGATACTCTCATTCTATGTTACCTGGAATGTGAATCATTACAGTATGGGGAACAGGAATGTAGATCTTCACTTGTTATAGAACATGGTACGTTAGGAGTAGACTTTTTTGGATCGCTTGGTTGGAACAAAATATAGTTTATTTGGAACGTGATATGCTTTTGATTGTATTTGTAACAGTATTGGTATGTATGTGTATATATATATATATATATATACATCAAAAAGATTTCAACGAATCCAAGTCATTATAAAAGAAAATTTTATTTATGTGTGTGTATTTTGTTTGATTTTTTTTGGACTTTTGAAATTTAGATTAGAACGCTAAATCTTGCGTTTCAAATCGCTAATGATCCATGTTTTGGATCGTGCGATCCCAATTTGCAATTTGCTAGGAGAGGAACGAATTGTGGTAACCGTACTCTCATTACTAGCAATTTGAGGGAAAAGTTTAATTCCATTCATCAGTGCTCCAGTCAGACAAACTAGTTAATAGTTATTGATAAGCATACCTGCCAATCTAGTAGATTAACAACAACATTCTTTGCATGCTCATCCTCTAGTTGGAGCTGCTCTAATTGTTCAGGAGAGCAAATCTCAGAAAATGTGGCGAATCTTCTACGCTCGCTATCAAAAAGCTCTCCCTCTTCGATAAAAAGAGGATATATCAACGCAATTGCTGTAAGTCCAAAACAAAAATGTTTCAATGAAAAACTTGAACACTATTACAGATGGCATGGAAGAATCATGCTTTATGATGGATATAGTGTGTCAAATACAGCAGTTAACCAAAATTGAAACACGGGAAAAGGATATAGAGTATGCTTGTATATGTGTCTATGGAATGTACACACACACATTCATATACATACATATCATGTGTGTGTGAATTGAAAATCCCTAAAAGTCTCTCATAGAAATTCCACAAAGTTTAGCCTCTCTTTATTTATCTCTCTAGACAAAAATTAGAGATGTAAATTGCTGTGGGATTTGAGCCCAAAGTCTTGCCCATTTTGTGAGCAAATACAAAATTCTTCCTTCATTAGAAACGAATTGTAAGACACACAATTATGATACAATGACCAAGCAAAAGAAAAAAGAAATAACTTATGATATAAATGATAAACTTTGCAGTGGATCCCAATAAAATGGCTACATTAGATGTTTTCCTGCACATTTTAGAAGCAAAGAAAGGTCAACGTGTTTGTTAGCATCCAACTAACATCTGATATGTAAATGTATGAGTTGTGTACAAGTTTACTGCATGTTGGTGTGGAGAAGTGTCCTAAATATTATATCTTAAATCCATATGAATTTGTTGAGGTAATAAAATCTACCATGTATATAGTATCATCAACTCACTTAAATTTCCTTTTTATAAAAACCTTCTGCACATATGAACACAAGATTGTGTGTGCATGTGGTGGGGACAGGGAGATAGGAGAGGGACAGAGGGGGATTTTTATTTTTTCTGGGGTGAGAGAGAGAGAGAGAGAGATGTTACTCTCAGTTTAATAAAGAAAATACCTTTGAAATATGTGATAGAGATAAAACCAGAGCAATACATGCAATCGCATATTGCATGCCATAAGCTGCTATTCCCAATATAAACAATTTTTCTAACAGGCTTAAAGGAGATAATAACTAAAAGGAACTCAAGCAAACAAGATACAAGTATACAACCCACAGAGAAATGCAAGCAACCATACCATGGACCAAAATTAGAAGTTTGTAAGATAATATGAGCCAAAAGTCAACTCAGATTTGACAAAATTCATGGTGATTAAGGATGGAGTCAAGGATTCTTGGACAAAATCACTTTCTATTGCACGACTAGGTGTAATTAGGTATTTTTCATTTGAAGCAGAATTTCAACAGAAAAGCTTCATCGACTTGGTGGTGAACTGGTAATGGTGGAATTGAAGGTGAAAAGGCAGCACAGACAAGAGAAAGGTAGCAAAAGAATAGTGCATGAAAGAAAGGGGAAAAAAGTATTATTGTGGCATTGTACTCTTTTTACTTTGAATGTTTCCTCACAAAGCATTCCCATATTGTGTTCAGCTATCTTTGTGACTAAGTTTACATTTAAGAGTCAATATCTTTAATTTTTCTAATTCCATTTACTATTGGTTCTTTTGATTAGATTCATAATTACAATGGCTAAGGCCTCGATAGAATTTTCACATTCTAGCAGTGCGCACAGCAAGAGTGCAAAAATTCCCTAGTTCATGCCTTTCCTGAATAATCTTTATAGGTATTTAATACCTCATATATTTTTTTATTTCCTGTTAAAGGGATTCCAAGTTCTTCACTTAATGCTAAAAATCTACGCCTCCTAAAATATGGTCTTTTTTCTTTTTGATTTGGCCATGTTCGACTCGTTTAAGCTTGGTTCTTTTGAAGTTTGCAGAGACGATATTCTAATCTATATGAACTACTATGAAATCAAGTTATTCAGTTTGATGGTAAAGAGGGATTGGCGCATAGGGCACTAATTGATCACAAGCCAAAGTTCAATTTTCTCAGCATGACCGTCAAATCTGAAGTAGAGAGTACAAGAAATACAAAACAACTACCAAAATTTCAATTTACCAATAAAAATCTAATAATGTAAGAAAACCAGACTAAAATATATAAGCAGCTCACAAGACCACTCATTTGCGAGGTCTCTACGATGCGACGAGAAGACGAAAGTGTTCCATCCTCTCTCGACAGCAGCCGTCATGACTTGCTTGTTCTCAGTCCATAACCACACCAGCTTCTTCGACATCATCGAAGAAGAAGACGTGCACATTGCAATACAAGAATTGGTTTGAAATTGGGCTTTCCTTTTGCCGTTCAAAGCGCAATTAATCAATCTGCAACTTCTCCATTTACCTACGAATATTAATCAATATAATCATCATATTGGGCGAAAAAAAAAAAAACTCCTCCTAAGATTTGAGTAATTGATGTCATAATCAACTGAAAATTTTCATATGCGTTCTCTGTCCCTAACTCAGTACTAACGTGTGTGTATATATATCATCCGTAAAGAGAAAGGAGTGAACCTGTATTGGGGATTTCGATGGGAGAAACTAAAGGCAACCATAGAGCCATTTTGAACTCGATCGGAAGTGAATTGCGTCACATGACGTACCTCGGACATAGATCCTCTCCAGTGAGCGCAGATCAATTATGCTTCAGTGGCCAGTCAAGGCTTGCCATGTCCGCGTAAGGAGATAGATTAATCAATGGGGTCCAACTGGAGAGAAATTATTATATCATCTGTCACAATAGTTTTAACGTTTAGAAGATAAATCAAATATATATTTACAGTGTTATAAATTAGGAATAATTACACTTATCTCTTCCGAGGTTTCTAATAATTACAGAAACCTCTTTTATAGTTTCTGAAATAACACTGTCCCCCTTCTCGTTTCAATGTTTATAACAGATTCCTCCTGCCGTTAATTGACCGTTAAAATTTGATGATGTAAGTAATTTTTTTGTCTAAATGTCAATTTTACTCCTTATAAGTCATGGTTAAATGACAAAACTACCCTCACTTTTGATAATTTTTTTAATTGATAATCTCTCTCAATTTTTCTGTCCTAACCTCTTTCTTCCTCTCTCATCTCTCTCTCAATTTCTCTGGCCTAACCATGCTCCATTAATGGAGGATGGAGCTCCGGCGAATGTGTCTAAGCAACAAAGGCTCCGGCGATACAATGTGCAAACCCAAAGATGGTGGTCAGATTCTTCTCTCCCTTAGCAATACCAGTGGCCAACAAAACACCCTTCATAGAGCTTCCATCTCCTTCAGTCCACAACATGGAGCTCCCCCCTACTGCACCGCTACACAAACACATACACACACACATATCCCTACTGCTACTGCACTCTCTGCAAATTTCCTCAATTTTCCCCCAATCCCGCTAACCAAATTAAGAAGCTTCCTTTATATACACACATAGTGTACAAAGCTCTTTATCATATCCAATAATTGAAAGATCTAAGGATTTAAAGTAGAGAATTGCAAAAGATCTACAGAACAGATTCAAAGGCGTGGGCGACGAAGATGAAGCAGTTCACAAAACCCTAAACGGCTAAACCTAATTCCCAACACAACAAAAGAAATAAGACCAGGCTTTCTTTGTTTGTGCAGCAAGATGATGATTTTGATGAGATATTGGGTACATATGGATCTAATGGCTACAGTGCTTCAGCAACAAGGGAAAAAAAAGTTGCAGCAAACGGTGTCGTAGGTGCAGTGAGCAAGACCTGTACTGTGCCATTCGCCCGACTTATCGTCCTATTTCAAGTTCAAGCATGCGGTTTGATGCTGCTACTGTTGAGGAAGGTCAGCCATTCTGCACTGTCGCCATATGGAGATTGAAGGAGATGCAGACCGAGGTTCAAAACGTGTCAAGAATTGGGTTGATCAGGTTCCACTGCTGGTGTATATGCTCAAGCAGGTATAGAAATTTGGTCTTGAAGGAATAGGGGCTTGGTCCGAATGTTGCAAGACCTGCTGTGGCGTGACAGAAAAGGGATGGAGGTGGAGCTACGTGACAGAGAAGGGATGAAAAAGAAAGAGATATTTTTTAGAGAGAGAAATATGGAAAAAAAGAGAATAATTTATTTTTTATTTAAAAAGTATTATTAAAATAGAGGGGTAAAGTGGTAAAAGAACAAATTTTGTTAACACTGTTTGTCTGACATGATTGACAGGGGGACAGTGTTATTTCAGAAACTATAGGGGAGGTTTCTGCAATTGTCAGAAACTTCAAGAGAGGTAAGTGTAATTATCCCTATAAATTATTCATTGCTTCTGATAGGGCATGGAATAAAAAATTTGTTGAATAACCGCACTTAATTATCTTATTAAACTCTTATTTCTTTTGTACATAATATAAACGGGAACTTAAATTTTTTATTATTGTCATTGACAGAAATTAAACTCTTTAACATTTCTTATAAAAGTGTCAAAATTATGTCACTCGATTATAAGATTGATATACCACTATGTGACACACCAACCACTACATGACACGTGTAACTATAGGTCAGCTTATACTCAGTCATTCAGCTCATACCCGGCCGTATAACTCATCCTCGGTCATTTAGTTCATGCTCGGCCATATAACTTATGCTCGGTCATTCAGTTCATGCTCAACCGTATAACTTATGTTCACTCATGCAGTTCATGTTCGGTCATATAGTTCATGCTCGGTCATATACCTCATCCTCGGTTGATCAAGGGCATAACCCATAGGGACCGAGCTCATATTATCAAAACAGGACTGCTCTCCTACAAAGCTAACGTATATAGATGCAAGTCTTCAGTACGACACATCAATGATCAGACCTTATCACCGCCTCAATGAGCACCGAGCAGGAAATAAGGAAACAGTCTCCAATCAAGAAACTGCCACACTGTGTTGCCATATTCAACAAGGTAACTGATATCTCCGAAGATCCAATTCCTATATTCATGGCTCCAAATCCTAATCAACTTGGGAGAGCCATTGCCTATAAATTCAACCCTAAAGGTACGCTTTACTTTCATGCTCATTATTTGGCTTTCATACAGTCCTTCAATTCAATTTATTGACTTAAGCATCGGAGCGGCTACCGCCGGAGCCAACCCGGTGGTCCTCTGATCTTCTGTTTCAAGTGTTTCGCAGGGAGCCGAGCTTGAATCTTACGTGGGCCAAAAAGTGCAGCATCAAAGATCATCAACAAGAATAATTATACAATGACTTAACAAAATTGATTACAAACTTCTAATGCCAAGAGCATGTGAAATTATTTCATGATTCTTATGACGGTTTTTATGATTTTAGCACTACAGGACTTCTATATCATGTAACGGGCTCACAAAATAACTTCTTCATCCTCATGATCCTTAACATGTAAGAGATGTACATTTTTTGAGTTCTTAAATTTTATCACAAGTATTTGTATTTGTAAACATTTATGGAGCAAAAAATTAATACAACAAAATTGTGCATAAACAAAAATAAATGCAACTCTTATTTTCTCACTTTCCAAGTTCTATTCTTGCTTACTCCATTGTTGATAGAAGAGTAACACATCGCTTGAAATGAGGGAGTTCGAAAGAAATAAGAGAAAAAAAGAAGAGATGAGAGTTTATTTCATTCGGAATCAATGGACCCGCTGGTGATCATTGCCATTAAACAAGCAACCGGGAAGCTCATGTGGTCAACCAGGCTGGACAGCCATCCTGCTACGATTATTACCATGTCCGGAACATTTCACAAAGGGTTAGTTATAGCCAATATTTTCACCTATCTTTTTGCTTTCTTTTGATGACTGTTGTCCTTCATTAATCTCAACCCTAATCAACAAAGAAATCATGTAAATCTACCAAATTTTATGTTTAATTATTTATTGAAATATTTCACTATTCATATTTAGCTAGTCATACATTTTGAAAAGTATAAATTAACCATTTTTTCACCATTAATTATTTATAAGTGAAGCCTATATTTATTAATGATGTATGTCACCACTTACTTTTCACATTTTTATTTTACTGATTCCACGAACTGTGAGCCATTACATAAAGCAAATTTTTTGTTATTTGTTATTGTAATATATCAAAACTCAAAAAACATTAAAAAAAAAACAAAACAAAACAGAATCAAAAACAAAAATTACATGAAAATATTAGTATAATAGTTCAATTAGGCATTTCTATATTATAATTTGTAACTTGTAAGTGATAGATTACATAAGCGTTTATTAGCTTAATTAAAAAAAATGATGCTTTTAGAACACCAAGCAATTAGTCTAATCTTTCAAGCAAAATGAATAATATATATGTAGACACCTTGTTTTGTCACTTTCGATTGTTTGAAGGTAGTTTCATAATTTTTGATAGTATACTTAAAGAATTTCATTATTCCAACGACATTCTAGTTATTTCAGCAACGTATTTCAAGAAATTTCTTGAGTACGTATAATTTTGTCATTTTTAAAGAGTTATTACAATATTTTCTATTTATGGAGTATTTTGGTCATTTTTCAGGGTAGTCCTCGGTATAGAAGTATTTTGGTAATTTTCACATATTTTGACCTCAATGACATTTTGATAATTACTAGTGTTTTCCTCCCCTTTAAAAGTATTCTCGCAAATTCAACAAATCTTTCACATATTCTGACCCCAATGGCATTTTAGTAATTCCTAGTATTTTCTTAGTATTTAAGAGTATTTTGGTAAATTCAAGAGAATTTTTACCTTTTAGAGATATTTTGAGTAATTTTGATATCATATCGCCCTTTCGATGATATTTTGATCATTCTGGCATGCTGCTACCTATAGGAGGTCATTTTAGTCATTCAGTGACATTTTATAATTTCGATGCCATTTTATCCTAACTAAGGATATTTTATTAATCCCAACAGTTTATTGACAATTTGGGCATTTTTCTATGTCTTGAGGGCAATTAGGTCACTTTATATGCTATGGGGATGATTTGGTGATTTCTCACTAATAGTAGGATATTTTGGTAATCTTAAATAATAATTATCATAGAAGTTATCTTTATTATTTTATGATAAATTAGATATTATATTGAGTCTCTTTGGTCCACTAAGTATGAGGTGCATTATGATTGGACTATGAATTGTAAACATGCATATGATTACTCACATTTTTTGAATTTTTCTTATTTTTATTTCGATAATAAATCTAGATAATCCTCTATTATCTAGTTATTAGAATAATAAGGAAATGACCTTGGTTCATCTTGGTAAACTTACATTTCATTGGTTAATTATTTTTTCATTTTTTTTCATTTTAGATAATATCTAGAAAAATTATGATAAAATAATTATTAAATTTTGTATTTTTTTTTATAATAATTATCATCCAAGACTTAATCCTAAAGTTACATTTGTGATAATTAATATGGGTCCTCGGATCAATTATATCATTTGAAGCCTATAAATAAATCCTCTTAGTCACCATTTTGAGAGGACCTTCATGAGAGTAATAAAATGTTGCTAGAATACTTCCATACATAATTCATCTCCCTATACCTCAACATGCAAGTTTCAAGCCTCGAAGGCATCTACTAGCAACCTCCATGCTCTCTACATTGTGAAGACCATTCATCTAAGAGGAAACTTTGTCCAAGTGCCCAAATGACTTATATCAAACTAGATCATCAATCCGAATGGATTTTCCTGGTTAGAACATATAATCTCCCTGGGCTTTGGCTCGATGATCTAGTTTGATATAAGTCATTTTGGAATGTTTTGGTTAATGAAGTGATGCTATCATAAATACATGTGACATTTTATTTATTTTTATGTAGAGGTTTTTACGTTGGAATATTTTTATTAGAAGAAGGCTTCGGCATCAAGCAATGTTGCACCTTCCGAGGCAGTCTCGCCAAATTAGACGTCCAAACGGGGCACATTATATGAAAGTCGGAATCATCATTCCTTACCAAAAGTCATGGAATGCTCATTCTATTTCTTACCAAAATTTTTATTTTTTATTTTTTGTCAATAAAAAAAATGCAGGTTGAATTTTTTTTTACTAATAAAAAAAATGCAGATTGAATATATATATATATATATATATATATATATTTTGCCAATAAAACAAATGCAGGTTAATTTTTTTTTTGCCCAATAAAAAAAATAAAAGTTGAATTTTTTATTTATTAAACGTACATGAAAGCTTTGAAATTTATATAAGTACTTTAAATATTTAACTTAATATTAACTTCATTCTAACAATTTGATAGTTCAAACCAAACACAGAAATGTAATTGTCATTCCATTAGTATTCAATCAAACAAAAGAATGAAATAATTATTTTCATTTCATTACTTGCTCTATTCTATTCCTTTCTTATTCCATTTCAGCATATATGCACTATGAGTTTTGGCTAGTCCATATTGTGCCTTCTTTTGCAATATTTTAGTTATTAAATGTCAACAACTCAAGTTGTGTTCTACCATTAGGCCTATTTTTTAGTGTCGATGGTTAAAAATCAAACAAGAATGCAACTTGGAAATAGAAAAATAAAAAATCTTTCAGTTTGATTTAGCCATCAGTACAAATATTTAAAAATTAAATTTAAAAAATAAAATAACCACGCAGTAAATAAAAATAGAAATAAATAAATTATACAATGTCCAGTAGAGAAAAATGGAGCAATATCTTCTCAATCTCACAAAGTCACACCAGAGCACCAAGTACCCAAAACACTCACGAAGATAGAGAACAGAGGAGTTGATATATATAGAGAGAAAAAGGACAGCAAGAGCAGCCGAACGAGAGAATTATATAGAGCAAAGATACATACATATATATATATATATAAGGAAGAGAGATGAAGATGAAGGTTGCTTCAAAACCCATTTCGAGTCCGGGCAGGACGGAGAAATTCCCACCTCCATTGATGAGGTTTCTGAAAGTAATGTGGGGGAGCCGGTAAGGTCTGAAAAGCAACCGGACTATTTAATTATGTCGTGAAATTGCACAAGAATTCTTTTTATATTATTTGGAAAAAATTTAGTTTGAATGAGGGTATCTTTGTCATTATACATGTACAGCAGTATTCAAGTAATTTACAACGAACGATTACCCTACAATACATAGTCTCGCTTCGTCTTGCAGAGACAAGCCGCCATTGCGCCCGTCTGATTCTCTACCTCTCTCTTTTCTAAAGCAGTAGAATTCTAGAAAGAGAAAAACAATTGAAGACGCTGAGCATATCGGCCATCATCAAGCTTCCAAGAGTAAAAGGTGCACAGTTTCATTTCTCAAAGTTCTCCAAACATCATCTTCAACCAGGTGACATTTTCTTTTTCGGGAACTGAAGCTTCAAACAGGTGATAATTTTCGTCCTCAAATTCACTCACAAAAGGTCTTTCGATTCAAACATGTCCGCCAAATGGCGAGCATTGCAACATCGTCACCGTTACACTTACAGCGCTGTCATCTTTCCACAATCTTACATAGAAGCTTTGAATCTATTGCCTATAGATGCATCATCTTGTAAGTTCTACACTGAACTGAAAGAACTCATCACTCTCAATTCAACTTATGCCCAAGTCAATCATGTAAAGAAAGTCGCTTCGGCTTTCGGAGACTTGCTAGTAAATGGTGAGGAAGGTTTCGTTTCAGAGGCCGTGAGGTTTTACTTGGAAATTATTTTTCTTGAGAATTCTTTGCCATTACACAAAACTTTGGTTTCGGTTCTTGCTAAAAATCGGAACTTTCAGTCTGTGATTCGTAATTGTTTTCGATTGCTTTGTGACGAATATGGTGGTTTGAAAGGAAAAGGGAAGAGGTTTTGTGTGTCACGGGTGGCACTGTCCATGATGAGTTCGCCTAGGCTGGGTTATTTAGTGGAAATTGTCGAGGAATGTGCAATTTTGGTGTCTTTGGATATAGTATCAGGTTTGAATTATGTGGTTTCAGAGACTAGTGATTGGTCGCGGCCTTCACCAACTGTAATGGAACAATGCCAAGAGGCGTTGTCTTGTAGTTATTACTTGCTTCAGCGTTTCCCATCCAAGTTCATTGATTTAAATAGCAGCCCAAATGATTTATTTGAGGAGGATTTGAATATTTTGGAGATGATTTTGACAACCATTTTAAGCATTTTGAAGTCATTGGCCTTTTCAAGGGATTGTTTTGTGGCTGCAGGAGTGAGCTTTTGTGCAGCTCTGCAAGTGTGTCTTAGCCCCGAAGAGCTTGGTTTGGTTATCATGGAAGTTTTTTTTCATAAAAAAAACCGTAGTCTAGTTGATAGTCCTAAGAGTCAATTTGCAGATGCGATGATGAAGGTTCCATATAAGGGGGATTTGTTTTCTGAAATCCACAGTTTTTCCGTATTGAGTAGACTCTGCTTGATTAGAGGAATTCTTACAGCAGTTTCAAGAACAGTACTCAATACCCGATTTGTTGCATCAATGGATGATTTGAGTGGTTTTAATGCTGATGCAGGTAGTATTAACCCAGTTCAGACAATTCTTTATGGTGGAATATTGCCTGAGCTGTGTAACTATTGTGAGAACCACACTGATAGTCATTTTAACTTTCATGCATTAACTGTGATGCAGATCTGTTTACAACAGATAAAAACCTCAATACTAGCTAATCTTGGAAATCCAACAGAAGATTATGATCCTATCTCAGAGGATATGGGGGCCCGAATTTTGAGAATTATATGGAATAACCTGGAAGATCCTCTCAGTCAAACCGTCAAACAAGTTCATCTTATTTTTGATCTCTTCTTAGACATTCAGTCTACCCTTCATTGGGCTAAGGGCAGTGAGAGAATAAAGTTGTGCCTAGAGAAGATTGGATCAGATCTCCTCCGCCTGGGACCACGTTGCAAGGGAAGATATATTCCATTAGCTTCTCTGACGAAGAGGTTGGGAGCAAAGACTATTTTAGATATGAGTCCTGACTTGCTGTTTGAAACTGTAAAGGCCTACATTGATGATGATGTTTGCTGTGCTTCCACATCGTTCTTGAAGTGTTTCCTCGAGTGTTTGCGTGATGAATGTTGGAGTAGTGATGGTGTTGAAAGCGGTTATGCAAAATATAGAGGTTATTGCTTGCCTCCCTTTCTGTTTGGACTTGCTTCTGGAGTTTCAAAACTCCGCTCAAATTTGAACACTTATGCTCTGCCTGTGTTACTTGAACTGGATGTGGATAGTATATTTCCCATGCTTGCTTTCATCTCAGTCGGGCAAGGTGGAGAGGAGGCTGAAGTAGTTTATCCTGAGTTCAGTTGTACAGATATGGCTCTCAAAGTTGAACAGCAAGTGGCCATCTTGGTCTCATTGCTCAAGGTTTCTCGCTTGCTTGCTTTGATTGAAGGGGATATTGATTGGTCTGAAAATTCTTTAGTATCTCAGAAGGAGGGAGGGCTTAGAACAGTAAATTTTGATTGTTATGCTTTTTTCTGCATAAAAGGGATAAAGGTTAGAGTCCTGGTTGAGTGGCTAGTACTGGCACTGACCCATGTTGATGAGTCACTTCGTATAGATGCAGCAGAGTCTCTATTCTTAAACCCTAAGACATCTAGTCTGCCATCCCATTTAGAACTCAGCCTGATGAAAGAAGCAATGCCATTGAACTTGAGGTGTTGCTCAACAGCTTTTCAGATGAAGTGGACCAGCTTGTTTAGAAAGTTCTTTTCTCGGGTGCGGACAGCCCTGGAGAGACAAATTAAACAGGGGGGCTGGCAGCCTCTTGCATCCTGTGACAATAGTGAAGTGCGTTCATGCAAGGGAACTGGAGAAGCTGTAGTTGACAGAGCAGATGATCTCTTTCATTTTATGAAGTGGTTGAGTTGCTTTTTGTTTTTCTCATGCTATCCCTCTGCTCCATATGAGAGAAAAATAACGGCAATGGAGCTCATCTTGATAATGATTAATGTTTGGCCGATTGTACCTTCCTTGCAAGAAAAGTGTGATTCTGTTTCTTCTGAACTCGGTCTCTATCCATATAATAAAGGGTTTACTTTACCTGACTCTACATTGCTATTGGTAGGATCTATCATTGATAGTTGGGACCGGCTAAGAGAGAGTTCATTTCGCATTCTGCTACATTTTCCTACCCCGCTTCCTGGTATTTCAAGTCAAGATATGGTCAGGGAAGTGATTATATGGGCTAAGAAATTAGTTTGCAGTCCTCGGGTTAGGGAATGTGATGCTGGAGCTCTAACTTTACGGCTTATATTTAGGAAGTATGTTTTGGAGCTTGGTTGGATAGTCAGAGCTTCATGTAATGTTGTTTCTTCTAGTTCACATTCTGAAATGCTAAATGGGGATTATCAAAATTGTACATCCGGCTCTCCTGCAATTGAATATGTGAGATCACTGATTGATTGGTTGCATATTGTTGTGGAGGAGGGAGAGAAGGATCTATCTGAAGCATGCAAGAAGAGCTTTGCTCATGGCGTATTACTTACTCTTCGTTATACATTTGAGGAATTGGATTGGAATTCCAACATAGTATTGTCTAGTATTTCTGAGATGAGACATGCATTAGAAAAGCTCTTGGAGTTGGTCATGCGAATAACTTCATTGGCCCTTTGGGTGGTTTCTGCAGATGCATGGTATTTACCTGAGGACATGGATGATATGGTTGATGATGATGGTGCATTTTTATCAGAGGTTTCGGTTGAGATGGATGTGTCCGTATCGGCGTCAGAACATGAGGTTAAAAACTCAAAACCCATACGGGATGTGGGACCATCAGAACAGATTGTTATGGTTGGTTGTTGGCTCGCTATGAAAGAGGTACTTCACTATTTTTCTTCATTTGTTTTTATTTTTTTATTATTTGTACACGGAAATGGATATAATAATGATAATGTTACTGTCGTCTTTTTATTTGCCAAAGTCAGTATCCTTTGCTTATATTTGCAAGCTGAAGAAATGATGCCCACGTTGGCAGAAAATGGCAGCCTTAGTTCAAGTATTAAAAACATAGGATCAGTGAAAATTCTACTATTTAATCTTTATATGCCCATACTAGTTAGATTAGATGAGTAGCAAGCATCTAAAAATTATCAATGAATTTTTTTTTTTGTATTTTCAGGTGAGTCTTCTTCTGGGAACTATCATAAGAAAAATTCCTTTGCCTACTTCAGAATCATTAAAGTCTGGTGACCCATTTGTTGTTGTTTCTGATTCTGATGTAATGCTTGATTTGAAACAACTAGAGACAATTGGTAACCACTTCCTGGAAGTCCTCCTGAAAATGAAGCACAATGGTGCCATTGATAAAACAAGAGCTGGATTTACAGCTCTCTGCAACCGTTTACTTTGTTCCAATGATCCAAGGTATATTTTTACTTACTCCATTTGTGAATTTGTGTATTCAGATCATATATTTCACTGTCTATATAAATGGGATTGATGATATATAAAAGCATCTGACTTGCCTAAGGATTTATACTATTGTCTGGTTTTTTTCTTCTTTTTTTCGGTTCAAGGATTTATCTCATTGTCAATGTCGAAAAAAATGTCCAGAGTTATAGTACAAGAGAAGAAATGGAAAGGGGCAACCACAACATTGTTGTCAACGACGAAAAAAATGTCTAACTTTGTTGGTACTTCCTGCATCTCTCCATATGGGAGGTTGAGGGTTCAAGTCCCCTTAAGGGACAAAGTGGGCTGTGTGTGTGTGTGTGTATGAGAGAGAGAGAGAGAGAGAGAGAGAGATTTACCTATAAAAAAAAGGTTAATTATAACATTCTCAACTGTTGCACTCTTCTAAATTTGATGGTGCTTCTCAATGGAATCATTTCTTGTCCTTTCCATGGCATTCATTTAGTGCTTCTCTAGCTTTCTTTCAAGAAGCACAGGGATGCAAATTGTGTAAATGCTGATTTGAAGTAGGACTGTATTTGAAAGGCTTTTCACGGTTATAAAGAATCCTAGAGTACCAAAATCTTAATTTTTGCTTATTATGGAGGTTTCTAGATTTCACCATTTGGGAATTCCTTTTTCCTTTTTTTTTTTTTTTATAATTTTAAAAATCTTTTAAGTTTCAAAATTTCAACCAAATTTTACAAATCCTTTGGATAATATTGAAAGACGGAGTCTTAAAACACTTTGCCTATGCTTGCCACACACCACTGTGATGATCCTAGCTACAACTAGAGATAGAGTAATTATGAACTTGGAGATACCACTTGCTCTGTAGAAATGTCTTGAAAACAGAACAGTTTAGAGAGAAGGGGTGATTTTATTGTTAAATAATTCAGTTGAACCTCTTTCTGAGGGTAAATGTGTTTGATAGTTATCACATAATTAAGAATAGATTTTCTGGCACAGCATTTGCATCATACATTCAAATATTCAATGATATCAGTTTGCAAGATTATTGAACTGTTGCGATTTTTGTTGTTGAGGGACATTATTTATTATTGTTTCTTCTTGTACCTCAAAATGGGAAACACTTTGGTGTCTCTCTAAGGGGTTGTGGGTTCATAGGATGCTTTACGTGCACAACACTCTGTTTCAATTTCTTGTCTGGATACCGTTTCCATTTTAGCATTAAGGGAGATGAAACTGTCTCAAGTGTTTTCTGGACATCAACATTTTCTTTTACTTTATTTTTAATAGTAGACATCAGTCCCTAATGTCTTGATTAGTCTTGGTGATCTCCATGGTGAGAATGAGTGGCAGTACAAGGTGGGCAGGAGGTGTCGTTGACTCACCTCAACTCGGGGCCTTCATTGCTGATTCGGCTGAGATGTCATTATCTTGCAACTTGGCAGTAAATTCCCAGACAGTGGCTGGTCTTGCCTATCCTTTTTGTTGTGACTTCTGAAACCATTTTCCTATACAGTCGGCACCTCTTTACTGTTTTACCACAACTCCAGTATCTTCACGCTAAAGAGAACCTGACTTTTACCAGAACTCCAGTATCTACGGATTAGACAGAACCCAGAGCTCTAATTCTTTTGTCATATCCAAAACTTAAAACCTCAATCATCATACTCTAAAGCCTCAAGATTATTTTGGAAAAGAAAATTGAATTTTGAATTTTATTTATCTTCCTTGCACCCTATTTAGATTGTACTATGTATTTATAATTTATTTTTTTGTAATTATGTGTAGATTAGTTCAGTAAAATTTATATAATCTTTTAGACAATGTTGCTCTTGCAAAATAGTGTATATTTCCATCCCAAGGGCCACTTACCTATCAAAAAAAAGGTGTATATTGTTTATTTATGCATCCATTTAGTTGTTCTCACCAATGTTTGAAACCCAGACCGTTAAGTGAACCGGAAAAATCTCTGGGTCACGGGTCACTAGTTCAACCGTCAGATCAACCAGAATAGATCCGTGACGTCATAAATATATTTATTATTAATTTTAATAATATAAAATTTATTAAAAATATGAAAAAAAATTAAGAAATTGTTACTAAAACCTAAGAATATCTAAAACATCACAATATTCAAAATAATAAAACAATATTGCAAATATTTTATTTTAATAATATTTTAAATATAAAAAATATGATCTAAAAAATTTGAAGTAACTAAGTAAAATATAAAAATTATATTATTCAAATTTTAAAATAAAGATGTACATGATTTTGAACTCATAAAACTGAATAATCAATTTTAAAAGACAAATAAAATGTAATTTTTTAACTTTATATCAATTCAAAATAAGTTGTTGGTGGTCCTTCCTAAAAGCCCACATCAAATAGGAAGACTGGAAGTGTAATAGTAATTTGATAATAAAAGCAACAAGTTTTCTTGATATCTATATTTAATCCCATTGTCCCACATCGGACAACAAGTGAAAATTGAAGGAAATGGAGCTTTATAAAAGAGCTCCATAAGCAGCTTACTTTACTGCACTACGGTCAACGTGCCTCATTCCTTTGGATTGATGAACTTAAAAAAGTGGAAAACGGTGCTCTACTTAAGTTTCAAATTTTCTTTTTGAAGAACGTGGTAAGTCTTTTTTTTGGACCGGACGGTTTTGCTGGACGGTTCAATTGAACCGCCGGTTCTTCCGTTTTTTTTTTTAAAAAAAGGTGGTTTTTAATCGAGAACGGGTTTGGGGCATAAAACGGATCAGAACTTGGACCAGTTCCTGATTTTACTGGTTTGACCATCCGGTCTGGTCCGGTCTGGTTTTTAAAACATTGGTCTCACTAGTTTTGAATTTTCAAGGATTTTTTTAAAAAAAGTTTTTTGAGCCCTGTATATAATGGATCGTTGCATCTCACCCTATAAAGATCCACACCATCGCAACCAAGTATCTCAGTGCTACTTGAGTTAGGGGTTCATATCACTACTTTGAACCAAGTTCCTAATTGGTCAGTCTGGTTTTATATTGCAAACTGGATGTCGTTCTGTATATTGGAATGCTATCCTTCTATTCATCTAAAGTTTGTTCATTTTAACAGTGTCATCGGAAACTTTATTTGTAAAATTTCACCCTCGTACTCTATATATTCTCTTCTAATTCCAACCCCCCCCCCCCCCCCCCCCCCAAAAAAAAAAAAACAGACTTTGTAAGTTGACAGAATCTTGGATGGAGCAACTTATGGAAAGAACTGTCACCAAGGGGCAAACAGTGGATAACTTATTAAGGAGAAGTGCAGGTATTCCTGCTGCATTTACTGCACTTTTTCTTTCAGAGCCAGAAGGCACACCAAAGAGGCTCCTACCAAGGGCACTACGATGGCTAATAGATGTAGCTAACCGGTCCTTGCTGGATGTAACTGTGGTGAACCGCACAAACAGTGACTTGTGCTGTAGTTTATCAACAAAGTCGAACCAAGCAACTGTATCTACAGTCTCTCCTGAGGTGGAGGTGAATGAAAAGACCTCAAAGATTCGAGATGAGGGTGTTGTTCCCACCGTGCATGCATTCAATGTCCTCAGAGCTGCTTTCAATGATACCAATCTAGCGACCGACACATCAGGCTTTTCTGCTGAGGCTCTGATTATTTCGATACGTTCTTTCTCTTCTTCATATTGGGAGGTTCGCAACAGTGCCTGCCTTGCATACACTGCCTTGATTCGTCGTATGATTGGATTCCTTAATGTACAGAAGCGAGAATCTGCGCGGCGTGCACTAACTGGGCTTGAATTTTTTCATAGGTATGCTTTCATAATTATGTTTGCTTTAATTTTCTTGTCTCCTTCATTTGGGCAGTCCTTGTATGGGTTCTACATGTACGTGAACTTCCAGAAATTTGTACCACTTTTATGGTTTGCCTGATGTTTAGCCTGGTGTTAAAGTGTAAAGTTTCTTATACCTGTGCTGGAATTTATGTTTTAAGTTTTCAATTGAATATTCTTCTACAGTTTTAAAAACATCATCTGAAGTCACAAGAACCTTCATTTTTATTAATTGTAGGTATTCTTAATCATGTTTTTCTTATCAATTGAATTAATCTGTAAAATATTGGTTTATGGATTGTGTGTATTGCTTTCAGTAAGATAAAACAAATAGAAACAAACAGGAACTTCTGTATGTATTAACTAGCATAGTGAAAGGATCTTTTAATGCTGAGCTATTTTTAAGATTTCAATTGGTTCTAAATGATTCATGTAAATAAAGAAGGTTGGGTTTGGATTACTTTATAGTTACCTTAAATACCCGGTCATGGTACTAGTTACCTTTTCTGCGGCTGAGTATGCAATCTAATTCAGAAAGTCATAAAAAAACTTGAGTTTGATAACAGAGTTTGAGTTTGCTCTTGGTTAATCAGTTCAAGTTTATTTGAACATATAATCTTCATTTGATTTGCAGAGAAGCCCTTATGTTTTTTGTTGGCTCATTTGAGGGTA
This sequence comes from Nyssa sinensis, assembly GCA_008638375.1. Taxonomy (NCBI): domain Eukaryota; kingdom Viridiplantae; phylum Streptophyta; class Magnoliopsida; order Cornales; family Nyssaceae; genus Nyssa; species Nyssa sinensis. The sequence continues at coordinate 3,604,917 of CM018043.1, forward strand.
AGAGATGTATGTAAAAGAGAGTTTCAGAAAATTCATCATCTTGGAAAAGTAGTGAGGATGAATTATGTTGTGCCTTGTTTGTTCCAGGGCCAAATTGCTTTCACATAGGGGTGGTAATTAAGGATGATTGGGTATGGTTAATGAAGAATGAGAATCAAATTTTAGGTTTGGGAGTAAACAAGCATCAAGTAGGAAAAAAAACATATTACTACTTTTGGTCTCTGATCTGAGCTAGTATCTACAATTTAATAGTCAGTGCTATGCGTGTTTTCTACTTTTTGGGGGTGTGTTCCTACTGTACCTTATGTTGAAAGCCATTGGGGCTGTTTGGAGTCATGGATTTAACTCTTGGTTTGTGAAGAGTAATTTAGAAGCCTAGACTTACCCCGAAAAGGGGGGCAAAAATGTTAAGTAGAGAGTATCTTAAGATGATAGGTAGCCCCTATTGCAGATAAAATGAGATGAAATTGCCTAAGATAGTTTATTCATGTACAACGAAGGCCTATAACTACTCCGATGAGGAAGCGTGATATGATACACATCGAAAGTAATGGGCAGGAGAAGGCCAAAATTCACATTGGTTGAGGTAATAAGGAAAGACATGCTAACATGTGGCATTACTAAAACTGAATGCATAACCCTATAAATAAACAAAATGGTGAAACAGGATTCATGTGACTGCAAATAGTTGGGATAAAGATTTAGTTGAGTTGAGAAGCCTTAGATTTTGAAAAGAGCATGGCCCAGCATCTGTAAGGTGTCTTTTGAGGTTCCACTCTTATAACTTGCTCTGTTATCATATGCTCTTGCTTATTATATCATGATTTAATGCATTTTTTCTTCCTTGGGCGACAATTGATTGGATCTTTCTTGTCTGAAGGTATCCCTCATTACATCCATTCTTATTTAATGAACTGAAAGTTGCAACAAAGTTGCTTAGAGATAGGTCTTCCGGACATCCAGAATCCAACCTGGCAACTGTTGTGCACCCAAGCTTGTGCCCCATTCTAATTCTTTTGTCCCATCTCAAGCCTTCAACAATTTCAAGTGAAAATGGAGATGCCCTGGACCCTTTCCTGTTCATGCCATTTATCAGGAGGTGCTCTATCCAAAGCAATCTTCGAGTTCGTGTTCTTGCATCAAGAGCTCTAACAGGCCTGGTTTCTAATGAGAAACTGCCAATTGTCCTACTCAATATTGCCTCTGAGTTGCCTTGTAGAAATAATAAAATGACATCGGATCCAGACTCGGCAGGCTTATTCAACACAACCAATGGAACACATTGTGCTTCTTTTAATTCAATTCATGGAATGCTATTGCAGTTAAGCTCTCTTCTTGATACAAATTGTAGAAATCTTGCCGATTTCTCTAAGAAAGATCAGATTCTTGGAGATTTGGTGCAAGTCCTTGTGATGCGTTCGTGGATTGGAATCCCTAGACTGTGCCCTTGCCCCATCCTCAATGGCTGTTTCTTAAAGGTGTTGGATAACATGCTCAGTATTGCAAGAACATCCCACATAAGCGAGAATATTGGTGCCATATGGAATCTCCTTTGGGAGTTATCTTCCGAATGCTTAAATGTAGAAGCTTCTCGTGGGCCATTATTTTATGATCCAACTACAGCAGAACTTCGCAAACAAGCAGCGATTTCCTATTTTAATTGTGTTTTTCAAGCATCTAAAGAAGTAGCTGAAGAAGATTTCCCAATTCCACTGAGATATTCTGCAGCTGCTTCACATTTGTTGGTGTTACCTGAAATGAAAAATGCTTTTTCCAGATTTCAAGAAAGATTGATACTCTCCATCTCAGATGCATCATATGAAGTTCGAATTGCAACATTAAAGTGGCTTCTGCTGTTTGTGAAAGCGACAGAATCTGGTACAGAGGCCAGCGATCAATCTGAAAATGAGATCAGCATTACTTACTGGGTCAAAACTAACCTCCAGGAGACACTAATGAAGCTTTTAGTAGAAGAGAAGAACCACAGATGTACTTGTTACATTCTAAGAATCCTTTTCACGTGGAACTTGCTGCAATTTCAGAAACTGGACAGCCAACCGTGGAAAGAAACAATATATGTTGGTGGTATGGCTTGTGATTCAGTGTTCCAGTTTTGGGATAATTTAGTTTCCTTATACAAGCTCACAAGACATGCAAAGACTCGAGAAGCACTCATCTGTTGCATGGGAATATGTGTAAAGCAGTTCACAAATTTATTTACAAGCTCTGTTCTTTCTGACATGGGGAAAAAGACAATGGCTGGACTTAGCAAATCTGATCAACTGGAAAAATCAGTCCACTTATATGGTTGCATTACTTATTACGTCAACCTAATCGAACAACATAGTGACTCATCAGAGCCTGTAAACATGAGGAAGGCAGCTGCAGAATCAATGGTAGCATCTGGTTTGCTGGAGCAAGCTGAGCTAATTGGGACCACTGTCTTCAATAACCAAATTCCATCCGAAAATCTGTGTTCTTATTTTGAACCTAAAGAAGCTGCTAATATGTATGCACACAAAATACTGGATGTGTGGTTCACATGCATCAAGCTTTTGGAGGATGAAGATGTTGGGCTTCGAAGGAGCCTTGCTGCAGATGTTCAGAAGTGTTTTACTTCTAAAAAGCTCAGAATGAACTCTCAGACTGTATTCGTTCCGACCCAAGTAGAGAAAGTGATTGAATTGTGTTTTGAACATCTATCTTCAATCTTTGGTCACTGGCTCATGTACTTCGATTATCTTGCCCGATGGGTTCTGAAAACAGCAAACCATGTGACATCCAGAGGAGATCTTGTTAGACGGGTTTTTGACAAAGAGATAGATAACCATCATGAAGAGAAGCTGTTGATCAGCCAGATATGTTGTTCCCAGTTGGAGAAGCTTTCAATTTCAAAATCTTGGGCAGTTGACTTCCCTGACAAACATGGAGCCAGGAATTTCTTACAAAAATGGAGAATGAGATTTCACCATCAATTGATGTCATTTGCCAATGACCATATCAGCACACAGGGAGGAGTTAATTGGATTGGTGGTGTGGGTAACCATAAGGATGCATTTTTACCATTATATGCGAATTTGCTTGGTTGTTATGCCCTCTCAAATTGCATTTTTAATGGGGAAATTGAGAATGGTGAGTCTATGCTACTTGACATTACTGAACTTGGAGAAGCTATCAATTCATTTCTCAGGAACCCTCTGATTTCTAACCTGTTCTCGTTTGTGGTCAAATCACATGAGAAAATTGTTGGTGCATCTGATAGCCATTTAATCCACGAGTCCAGAGATGAAGACTCCATCTGGGATGGATTTGGTCCTTATTTTCTACTGAGGTGAGACAATTAAATTTTGACATGATTTGTATACTGGTGCTCGTCTGCCTGATCTATGTGAAATTGAGATTTATTGGGGAAAAGTAGCTATAAATTTTGCTCCCCAACTGTGTACAATTTTAGTGTAATACATAATGAGAATTTATGATAATCCAGTGTTTTTCTTCTTCTTTCTGTGTAACAATGGAGCAACCTTATCAATGTACAAGGGCAATTGAGAATGCCATTTATCTTTAATTTTGCTGTACAGTTGCTCTTATTATTAGTGCATATATTTAAAGTCAGCTCAGATCTCAATCTCATTGCTTAAACCCATGATCAGGCTAATAAGATGTTCCTGAACCGTGTTGAATGTGGGAATATTCCAAGGATAACAAGGTCATACAAACTGATGGCCTTTTGTTCCATTTTCTTCCCTTCATCTAATACAGACCTTGGAAGAGGCTCGTTGTTGCTGTCTCAGTCCTAGGTCATGCAAAATGATTCAATTTTATGTGATGAAGCTTAGAAAGACAATGTGAAATCAACATCCTGGTATTTTTTTTGAAAGCCGTTGGGCAACGTGTGAACTAGACATGCCTTTGAAGAAGACTCATTAGACACTAAATGGGATAGATATACTACTACCATTTTTTCCATATGAAAGTCTGATGACCAATGTTGGGTTAATTGTGTTGTATGTGAATGAGAGGAAGCAGAGAATGCAATATCTGGCATTTGGCATGCCAACCATATAGCTAAGTCAAAACATACATCCAATTTGCTAGTCTGTGACAATAGGTTCTTTTCACAACAAATGAATATATACAATTTTAGCCATTTTGAATAAAGTCATATGGTTATTCAATGTGTGTTTGAGATTACACTGAGTATTCAAATCTTTATATTGATATAAAATATCAAATGACTGTTCCTGAAAATATTGCTTGATGATGAATAACTTGCATATAAAACAGAATTTTGAAATTAAAAAGGGTACAGAAAATGATAATTATATCAAATAAAGGTGATAATAAATGATCTTTTTTTTTTTTTTTTTTTTGTAGTTACTTAGTATAAATCATTGGACTAGTAAATGAAACAATAATCTTTGGACACAAAACGATTGTGCCACGGCAAACTAGTCTCCTGGACTGGTCAGTGGCTTCCATTAAAATGAAATCTTACTCTTTTTTTTCCAGAGTAGGCTTTAAAAAAGCTCTGTAAAATGCCTCTAATTGAGGCACATAGGTCATCATTCTTTCTTAAGCTCACTGCGTCTTCTTGAAAGCATACAAGACCAAGGAAAATAAAAAAGCAAGACAAAGCTGGATGAAGTTCAATGACATAAAAAAAAAAAAGGGGGGGGGGGGGGGGGGGGGGGTGTGGTTAAATAGGAGCAGTAAATGACCAAAGCAACAATCTCGTTAAGCTACAGGCTACCATAATCGACATTAATATTGTTAATCCTCAACACCGGGAAGGTCTGCAATAACTGAAAATTATGCTTGGTATTGCCATGAGCAAAACTGTGAAATAGAGAAAACTGGAAAGCCATTCAAAAGAGTTCAACTGTCTTCATCATCGTCTTCCTCATCATTATCGCCCTTTTCCTAATTAAAAGGCATCATTAAGAAGTCAAGATATTGGGAAGGAATTACCAACCTGGAAATCTTGCTAACAGTCACTGAAAAAAAAAGAGAAGACAAGAAAAGAAAGGCAAACAGCACATAGATGCAAATGCAATATCTATAAGAATTGAATAATTCATAAAAGAAAATGAGGTAAACCAAGATATACACAGTCAATTCACTGAATGAAAATGGACAATTGATAGAGATAATGCCCCAACATAATAAAAGTATCAGTTTGAGGAGCGACTCCTGCGATATCTAAGGTCATGTTTAGTATGCCGGAATGGAATGGAATTAGGGATTACTTGTGCTAAAGGAATGCTTGGAATGATTTTTAATGAAATGTCCATTCCTATGGAATGGGCATTCCCAATCATACCAAACAAGAATAAGGAATGAAAAAGTTAGAATAGACATTCTTGAAATGCCCATTCCACCGCTACCAAACATGACCTAAGGGTTTAACTATCAGATAAACTACCATTGAAACTGTTATTCACATCCAAACCTGGTCACAATTCTAATGATGGTAATGTAGAAAGATTTTGAAAGGAATCACCTTCTCTGCATCTTAGACAACAGGATATGCAATATTTTTATCAATCTCATGATGAAATCAAATATACAATGATAACACAGTACACTCTAAAAAAGACCATCACCTAAAGAAAGTGGTTTGTACTCAAAGCCGAGCACACATTTTCACGCTTGGACAGACCCATTACACACCACATTCTACAGCAATCTCATGAAAAACAAAATAAATGGCAGGTTCTGAATCTTCATTCGCTATCAAAGCAAAGAGAAACAAGGGATTAGTTTAGTTGAGGAATTTTGCAACCTTGCTAGCAGCTAAAATTTCCTCCAAAATATTTAAAATTGTGGAATATTTCAACTTCTCTACCACAAATTTAACACACCAACTGAAAGCGAAAGGAGCAGTGGCCTGAAATTTCTTAGCACTAACAAAAACTTTTGCCTCGAAATTACCATTTAAGATGATCAAAATTGTTGGTCACTACAAACCTTCATCTTGAAAAATATTAGAACTTTATGCACTCTAATATATTGACAGACACTGACCCTCCTTGTGCCTTGTTGGCTTTGGTAGACTACTAGAGAGGGAGAGGAAAAAGAAAAGGAGGTAATACACTGACTAAACACCATGGTCCACATAATGATATCCAACTCCAACACTGCTGCTATATATGCAAAATCAAGGTTTCTATCTGACTTCAGTTTATGATACTATATAGAATTAAGGCATCAAGATCAATGAATTTTTTTTTTTTAATAGAAAAAACAAGTGAAAGTTTGCGCAAAATATATGCAAATGAGACAAGGAGGAACAAGAAGATATGGCATTGTCAATCAACTGTAACCAACCAAGCACCAATAACAAAAAATTGTAACAAAGCACATCTACACGTGTGAGAGAGAGGAATATGGAGAGAGGCGTACAAATAGTATACAGGGATGAAGTATATAGTTTCATCCATAATTACCTCATCGTCTTCCTCGTCAGCATCAGAATCTTCTTCATCAGCTTCCTACACCAATAAAATTGCAGTTTTCCTCTAAGCATGAAGAGAAGTGGAAGGTAAACTTAACTCAAGAAGAAAATAAAATGTATTGGGAAAAAAAATTACATTGTTGAAATATTTGAGAGGATTGGGCCACAAATCCTCTTTAATTATCTCCGCCACCTGCAATTTCAAAGTGGGAGATAAACAAACCAATAGGAGAGAAGAAAAAAGGGAAAAAAAAAAAAAAACCCTCCCCAAAAAAAAAAGAAAAAAAGAAAAGAAAGAGAAGCATCAACTACAATTGGATAGAGCGAAGGATGAAATAATGCAGAAATGACAGCAAAACATTACATCAACTCAACAATCATTTCTACAATAATTAGTAAGTTCTTCATCACTTTGTCATCAGGCACCTTCACATAATAACAATTTTGACATTGACAAAGCTCAAAACATATAGTATGCAATAGTAACATGCTGATTTAAAATAAAGAATTCACCTCATCATGAAGCCCCTCCAGAATATCTTTCTGTTGAGTCTCACCAAACCAACTAAAAAAGCTGCATTCATAAAATATTGTTAAATATGAGTTGGCGAGTAAATAAGTAACAGCCATAACAAAAAAAAAGGTCTCAAATTATTTTCTACGTGCAATCTTTAAAATGGCCTTTTTAATGTTTCTTGATGCAATCTCTTAGGGGGAAAAGGAGCTTTCATGGCGGTAGTCTTGTGATAGATAAAAACGATCTTCCAACTCGCTAAAGCAACCGTCAAATATAACTTTGGTGTGAAACCATCATAAAGTACAGCGAACAAAGTTTATGTGAAACTTAAAAACAGTAACAAATCCATAATATCTAATTTCCAATTGGATATTATTTTACATATTGTTTAGTGATACATGAAGTATTGTATAGTTGAAAGATAGAATTCAGAAGATATACACCAATTTGAAAACTCAACAAAGCTCCATTGTTTAAAAATAAGAACAGAGAAAAATTCAAGAAACTAGCTATGGCATAAATTAGATCAAAATACAGATTTTGGATGTCTATGACTTGAAGGAGAGGAAAAGGGAACCACGTGATTGGACATCACATCGTGTGTTTCCATTAAGACTATTAATGACTACATCTTTAGTATCCCACATTATTATTGATCTCTGAACTATTACATAGAACTACAGATAAAATAAAGTGACAATAATCCCAACAAAGATACTACATTTCATCACCAAATTTATATTCAATATTCAAAGAGAATAGATTTCCAGAAACTATGTAGTTCAACCATCCAGTCAGAACCAATTCACAGATATCGGTAGTACATGCAAGCATGAATCCATATTCAGACAAGACACTATCACTTATCAAAAGAGATCAGGATAGAGTACAATGTAAACTTTATGCATACGCATTGAAATCCAGAATAGAACATCTAACAATTGTGAAAGCCCATCTGTTTGCATCAGAGTTTATATTAACTCATCTGAAGTGAATAGTGTATATATTAAATGAAAACCACTACAAATGTTAGTTTTTTACAAGGACAGTAGCACAAGTAGTTCAACAAGAAGAGTGAGAAAATATTAATGCAAACTGACTTCCAAATGCAATATATGAAGCTAAAACTCCATAAGTTTGACACCTCAAAATGTAGGAGCTTTGGCTTGCAGTTTGAGCTTCACTTACACTCGAGGCCTTCACTTACATTCAAGGCATACAGGTCAAACATAAACTGGAGAGAGAGAAAGGTGCCAATAAAGCAGAAATTTAAATCATTTCATTTTTTTTAAAAGAAATTTGCATAGATTCAATAATTTTTTAAAAGCTACATTATAACCATCATCAAGAATACAATGAAATTTTTTTCATTGACCAGCCAACCACCCTCACCCTTATCCAGCTTATAATTGAGATTCAGCCTTGAAGCCAAAATACTAATTCAGGCTGTTTGTAGTTGGCCATTTTAAGCCATCGAATCATGATGCCCCAAACAATTTATATTTAGTTTAAAAATTAGTATATACAAGGGGTAAACAATAAATAGTATTTAAATAAACATTTGTTTTCTTTTCAAATTTCTCAAACCAAAAAATATATATTTATCTTTCATATGATATTCATACATGTTGACTCTGAAAGATTTTAGATGACTTCCACCCCTAAAATAAAAAATGTTAATTATCAATAAAGTCAGGTGGATACCAGAGGTTAAGGTTAAGGTTCAGGCTCAGCCACTCAGGTTAGCATTTCTCAACCCTTATTTCAGTGGCTGAGTTCGAGTTAAGCATCAAGCCATTGACAACAATAGCAAACCAAACCTGAACCTATGCCAAACTGTTTGCTGAACCTCTAACTTGAAGGGTGATGACATTCATTGTTGTTTCTTTTAATCAGAATTGGAAAAAAAAATTCGTTATCAATTCAAACTATAAATTGAATATCCAGATTTACCTATATACATCCTTACAGATGAAAGAAGTAAACCTGAGATATGCATAAAACCTCCATGAAATTAAAATTCTTCCCGTGCATTTTGACATATTTGCATCATAACCTTGTACTTAGCGATGTCAATGGGATGGGGCGTCTGTCCCATACTCGTCCAGCTTAGAAAAATCATTTCCAACCTGTCCCACCACCTCAAATGCTATCCCATACCTGCCCGGCCCCAATTATATTAAACTCGTACCCACTCCGATTGTACTAAAATTATTATCCTTCTTAAAATAATAATAAATAAAAATTCATTACCACCCCTAACCTCATTGGGTTTCAACCTCTTTTCCCCAAATCCTTCCTTAACTTGTTTATATACTTCTTAAACCAGTCATTAGGGGTGGGACAAGACGGGTTATTCAAAAAACCTGCACCATTGACATCCCTACTTATGTTATGCCTCACACTTTTCTTTTGTTATCTCAATGTCTAATATTGCTTGTTCAGAAACTTAAAACCTTGTGGCAGGAGGCCTTGTCTCACTTGTCCAAGATCCTAACACCTGATATAACTCCTGTTTTTTCTTTTTTTGATAATTAACACCTAAATTTTTTTTTCAAAAAAAAAAACTTACAAAAAAGACAAACATTATGAAAAAAAAAAACTGATACTAAATTAGCTTTGCTAAAAAGACAATTAGTAAGAAAATATACCTCTCATCGGAAGGAGGTCGTTTGTTTCCTTTTTTCTCATGATTAACTCCATTAGCAGTGCCCTTCACATGTTAAAATTCAATTTTTGAATGATATTTGCTAAAATGTCAAATATGCAAGAAGCTATAGACTGTCACCATTACCATGCCTTCCTTCCACTTGATGGTTGTACCAGTTATTTTAGTTGTGCCTTCGTCAAAGAATGTAAAGGTTTTTGTCAGCTTTGCATCTTCAAAATAAGGATTTGGCAGTGAAGTTCTGAAAGTTTGTAGTAAAATGTAAAAAGTTAGCAACAACTCAGAAAAAGAATGATTAGAAGTACATGAGAAAGTATCTAAGACTATTAGAACATAGATATAACTAAAATATAAAAAATAAACAATTCTGTTTAGCATGCTCAAGGCCAACTAAACATAGTGAAGGGGAAGAAACTTACAAATGTGATGGAGTATCCCTAACTTCACGTCTTTAAAATCCTCCACATCAAGAGAATCTAAATACTTGAAAATCTAGGTCAAGGGGAAAAAAGGTGATGTTTTAGAAATATTCATCCAAACTCAGCTAAAATGTCAAAGAATAGAGGGTGTCATTCTTAAAAATTAATATCAGATCCCAGTAATTTAATGAAAAAATACAGGAGTTCTGTAGATTAAAACGATCAGTTCATGTCCAATTTAATACACCAGTATTTATTTATTTTTAATATCATGTGCCAAACCTTCTGGTCTTCCTCGCTCAAAAGATCACATAGTGCAGGATGACTCAAGAACTGCACAAAGCAATAATGTAAATGTCATCAAAGGATTCTCAATGCATCATTACCTTATCAATGGTCCATAATTAATATGAAAATAGTGGCTGGATCACTTACAGCAGTCAACCAAAAGTCAGGAATAGATTTGATGATCTCATTCCGTTTAATATAGACTGGCCTTCGTATCGCATTATACTTCTGCTCAACTTCCAAAACTTTATCACTGGCTTCTTCATTAACCTGTATGATGCAAATGCAATAATCAGACTTCATAGAGATTATGCTCGATTGAGAAAACCATAACACAAATTTTGGTTTGTTAATTGAGAGAAGAAGAGGAGAGAAAATATGGAGAAAGGAAGAGAAAGAAAAAAGCTTAAAAAATTTCATCGAGTTGGCCATAGGGTAGAAGTTGAGAGAGACGAAGAGAAAAGAGAAGCTGGGGCTTACCCATGCCCCTCTTTGTGTACTTGACTACTTGAACTTCATGCTTAAAGTTGTACTTCTCACCAAATCAAACCACTTTTTAAGTGATGGTTTCCCATATCTTCTCTTTCCTCTCCACATCAAAGTGAATCAAATGATGAAAAGGGGAATATTTTAAATAATTTCTCCTCTCCTATCTTCTCTTCCCTCTTACCAAATGGCGTGTAAATGGAATTTAATGAACTACTCCGTTCCACATTAGCCTTGGACTAAACTTTTTTTTTATTTTATAAGTAGCATTGGACTAAATTCTCCATAATTGATGGCTATCATAGTTTATTATCCATCTAACAATAGGGCAAAAACGATTGATCAAAAAAAGACATAAAACCACCACATAAATGCATCAAAATGAAATCTTGATTCATTACAACGCAATTAATTTATATTAAGTAAAGGCCAACTGGTAGAGCAAATGAGCTTCCTACCTTAACATTATGTTAGCTGGCCATGGGTTTGTGTTGGGTGGATGCGTGTCTATTGTCTAAGTGCCAACTTCTTCTAATTCCCAACACCTAAGGTATGGGGATATTCGTATATGGTCAAAGTGTCTGAACATTAGTGTGGTACTTATTGTATTTTAAATAATCAACTTCCAAGTTCATTTGAATTATACCAAAATTAGGCAAATTACTAATTTTGGTATTGCAGAACTATCAGAAACTAAAGGTTTTACATGCACAAATCATAAAAATTATATATGAAATTTGAATCCGGAAACAGCAGAACAAAACAGAATAAAAATCATGGTCATCTCTATATTTGGCACTAATTTTGCCACCCACAAACTACCTTATCAAGATTTTCTACCTCCACTTAATCTCACTGAAGTTAGCAGCCTTCTCCCAAATGGAGTGTAAATGGAATTTAATGAACTACTCTATTACCACATTAGCCTTGGAGTAAACTTTTTTTTATTTTTTATAAGTAGCCTTGGACTAACTTCTCCAGAATTGATAGCTATCATAGCTTATTATCCATCTAACAATACGGAAAAAAGGATTGATCAAAAAAAGACATATAACAACATCACATAAATACATCATAATGAAATCTTGATTCCTTACAACGCAATTAATTTATATTAAGTAAAGACCAACTGGTAGAACAAATGAGCTTCCTACGTTCCTACCTTAACATTATGTTAGCTGGCCATGGGTTTGTGTTGGGTGGATGTGTGTCTATTGTCTAAGTGCCAACTTCTTCTAATTCTGAACACCAAGGGTATGGGGATATTCTTATATGGTCAAAGTGTCTGAACATTAGTGTGGTACTTATTGTATTTAAAATAATCAAATTCCAAGTGCATTTGAATTATACCAAAATAACAATGTCGGACACGGAAAGCTCCAAACATGTGAAAAGGAGTGTCCCCCCTTTTTCATTTTTCTAGAATTCGGACATGTCGCGGACACGTCCCGAACACGTTTTGGGTCAATATGTAATTTTTAAAAAAAATTACGGGGTTCTATGATTTTAAAAATTCAGGGGGGCGGGTTCCTATTATTACTCCTTTTATTACAACCCAGAATATTCACGATCAAAATTAAAAAGGAAATGGGGGAAAACAAAAGTTGGTGGAGGAAACATCGAAAAGCCCTAGTTCTCTCTGCGTCTCTGATCATCGCGTCATCCTCCGACCACCGATCGTCAGCCCCACGTCCAGGTATGTCTTCTCATAATCTTCTTCTTTTCTTCCCTCTGTTCAGCGAAAGCTCTCTATTCTCTGTCCAGCCCAGGTCCTCCACCTCTTTTTTCTTCTTTTCTTCCTTTCTTTTTTTCTTCTCCTTCTCTTTTCTTTTCTTGCCTCTGTTCATTCAAACTATCCAATCCTGCCCCTGTGTTCCAACTTTTTTTTCTTTTCTTCCTTGTCTTTTCTTCTCCTCCTCTTCTTCTTTTCTTTTCTTTCCTCTGTTCAGTTGAAGTCGTAGCCTTAGTAGCAAATTAAGAAATTGTCAATTATCCACCGGTAATTGGATATCTCTCTTTGGATATTTTTATGTTCTAATTCTTTAGTTTTGATTACATATTGATTTTTATTGTCATAGCTTTTTTTTGTCCAGTAATTGAGGCTTGTAGAATTAGGGATTTTTATGCCAAAATCTTTAAAATATTGTTGTAATTTGTTAATTTTTAGGCTAATTTTGATTGAATTTATTTTATGGTAATATAAAAAAAACTAATGTGTCCCCAACATATCGTATCATACTTTTTTGAAAAATTTCATGTCCACTGTCCACATCTCTATGTCGTATCGTATCCATGTCTTGTATTTGTGCTTCTTCTCAGATTCGGAGTGGTTATAAGGTTGCCCAAAAAAGAAAGGGCCATTAACCTACACAATTTTGTTTATCATAGATGATGCAATGACTTGTCCAAAAAAAATAAAAATAAAATAGATGATACAATGAATTGAGTTAACTTGATAGTGGTCCATTAGTTTGAAAATATTTTGTATTCAACTTGGCTCAATCCATGTTCTAGACATGAACTCAGTTTTACCTATTATAGCTAGATTCTACCTCTAATAATGCAACTCTTGTGGTTAGGGCAATCTTCTTTTCCTATTGTTCAAACTTAGGGGAAAAATAACCATGCCGCAAGTGTGTCCCATGCCCAAACTATGTCATGTCAGGTACCTTGGGGTTTGGGTTAATATGATACATCTACGTCAGTTAGATTTAATGTATGAAATGAACAATTAAAAGGAAGCAAAAGAAAGAACAAAAATAAAGTTAAAGGTTGAGAATCACTTTAATAGTTCACATATAATGCAGAAGCTAATAAGTTCAATCAGAATTACAACTGAACATAAAATAGGAAGTAATTAAATACAAAAATCGCAAGGCCCTCATCCATCCCTCTATCAATTTACTATAAATGCTACATTTATACCATGATCTATATAAACTTAAGAGACTGCATTTACCCACCAAATGAGTGGCTTTACTTATGAGAAAAATTAAGCCCCTGTCCCAAACCTACTCATTCAACTTAATCTACCATTACTTATCGCATCATTTGGTAGGAGTTGGAGGAAACGAACTTTTTTGGTTGAATTTGCAATGTTTTTATTTTTTAAACCCCCCACCCACCCAAAGAAAAAAAATATTCATATTTACATTTTCTTATTATTCAGCTCAAAAATATCTCAAAATGTCAAAAAGTTTGTTGGTCACTTAGAATGGTGGTCCAACCTGTAGCAGAGATCTGGAAGTCTTAAGTATCCTCATCCTATAAATACCTTCAAAAAGTATTGGCAGTACCTACAGGCTACAGCAGTCCCTATCTTCCTCCCCATAATGACTCCTGAGAGATAAATATAGGGCTTTAGGCACAAATCTAGAGTCCCATTATAATATTAGAGCTTCAAAAGATGCATCAAAATATTGCAAAATGAGGGGGAGTTACAGTCTTTTCCACCAAGGAAAGGACCATTTATTTTTTCATTCTAATTTATCATTGATGATACTCTGAATTGAGCTAAGTTAGCTTGATACAAGTCCATTAGGCTTAAAACTCTTTGGCATTTAATAGAGCTCAATCAAATTTTAGAAATGGACTCCACAGTTAACTATTCCGAAAAGATTTATTACCTTCAGCTGTGTTGCAAGTGTGTCCCACACTCGTACTGATCTCGTGTTTGATGTGGGAACTAGGGGCTTGGAGCTTTTAACAAAAATAAGGAATCCGAGCATATTTCTTCCTACATGGTCATTCTCAAGTTTTCTTGAAATGACCAATTTTAAACATCATTTTTGATATAGTGATCATGTTCTTGAATGGATAACTCAAGATCATGTATTATTACCATAAAAAGTCATGTAAAAGTAAATGACATCATTCAGTTCAAATGGTTGAGCAAACAAGCCCCAAACAAATGACACATAAGACAGAAAAATTCCAACTAGTCAATTAAATAAATTATAAATACTAAGGAACACAGCATAAGGAAATTAATTAACTACAAATAATGAGGCCCCGCTCTGGCCTTCCTATCCATTTACCCTTTCGATTTGCTACCCTTTGGGCTTGTTCATAAATGCAGAGAGATTTAAAGCCCAAACCTCTATTTGGTACCCTAAAGAAAGTCATGAAATCCACAATCATAATGCTAGAGAATGGATGTAAATGAGCCTTTTCTAGCTATTTTCTTTTTCTTTATCTTGGAAGTGAAAAGCAAAAGGAAACTCTGAAATAGTAAAGGAAGAGAACTGAAATTTCGCTTCATCTCCAATGCATTTTATCACCATCATATCTACGAGCAAGACCACCAATTTCATATCATAAATTATATACCATATAGCAGTATAATCCGCAAAGATAAACAAGACTCTAACCACTGATAGTAACAACATCAGCAAAAATTTTATACATATCTCTTTCCATAATAAATTTATAATAGCCAGCAATTCTACAATCATGTATGCGCGTGTATATATATAGGTGGTGAATCGAACCTTCTCTAGCTCATCTTGGACCTCCTGCAACTTTTCGATGGAGAGAACGAGCTCACCATCAATGTGATCAGAATCTTCTTCTTCAGGCGTCTCGGCGACCTTCGATTTCTTTCCGCGATCTGAGACCATCTTTGAAATCCTAGTGTTGTTGGCTAAAACCCTAGCTCTGAGTCTCAGGAATGGAGAAGAAGGTGGGCGCTGTGGTTATATACTTTGTGGCCAAGTGAAGGAAAAGCGTGGGGAGGGTTTTGGGCCCCTTTAGACGGAAGTGTCAGCGATGAGGGACTTTATATCCACTGCCTAATGTTGTTTCCAAGGTTTTTTTTAGGACGAACATATCTAAGACACCACCTCTGTAACTCTGTGGGTGGGACCGAGGGACACCAATTATCCTTCAACATTTGTTTATGAACTTGAGATTATCCCTAAAAATGTTTATGAATATGAATTTTATTTTTTGAGTTAATTACTAAATAAGTATTTATAAGTAAGATTTAATACAAAAAAAATCGTAACCTCAAAATTTATTGAAGTTTTTAAATTGTTTGAGCTCAAAAGTCATATCCAAAAGCATTATATGTTTTAAATGCACAAAATTATTCATCTTTTTTTTCAATTTAATATTCCAATCTCTTATCATCTATCGCAAAGGCTCCTCATTGTTTTGCGTCGGCCTCCAACGTCTTTCGTCGAGAGTCTTACTTCATTGTCATTGAGATCAAGTGACTACTTCAACTCAAAATCGACCCCACTCATCTCCACACCTAATTTTTCAATTTCATTTGTTTCTACATTGACGAACTCACATATTAGTCCCAGCTCCACTCTAGGGTTTTATTTCTCCTTCACTATTATCACAGTCGCCCCTAGTTAATGAGTAATCTTCTAACCTAGTCGCCACCAAAACAGTATTTTAATTATCGTCACCAAAATAGAAGGTGAAGCCTGGAAGCGAAAGTGGCCGGTGGGATCAATTGCTCAACGATGGAGTTAAAGTCTATTACAAAGCTCCTTGTATTGGGTACATCTTTGGGTGGATTGACCAATTTGTAGTAATTAAAGAATAAGATGATTTTAAGTGAGGGATTGTTGTGTTTGTGATGATCTAGAAAGCTTTATCGAAAAAATGTATATTTCTCATCTCTTAGTCTTAACATTTGTTGGAAATCAAAACTTACCAATCCAAATTTTTTCAAAATTGGATGATTATGAATCATTTTTTGACAATGCTAAAATGTGATGCCATACAAAGAATTTAGATGATTTATATTTGAAGTTGGTGTGTATTTTTGTTCCAACAATATTACAAGTTTTGTGGTAGTGTTGTTGCTGATATATACATGGAGTGCAAAAAATAAGCAACTCGTTTTTTAGAACATTTGTTTCTAGCGTGAGAGGCTGTTAAGGAAATTATTTTTTAAATAAATAAAATCTTGACAGAAAAATTTCTCTATTGCTAGTTGTTATGATTTTTTTTTAGTTGTGTATTCTTCTATTGTTTTTACCTTGTTTCATCTTTTGATATTGGGCATAGCCTTGTGTACAGTTTGTATTTGTTTTTATTAATACATTTATATTTCACAAAAAAAAATCTTTATTTAAACTAGAAAAATACAAATTTCTCTGTTATTGAGAAAATTCATATGTGATGTGCGAAACATAATTTCTCTGTTATTGAGAAAATTCATATGTGACATGCGAAACAGAATTCCTCTGTTTAAAAAAGATGAATTTTTTGACAGAATTTCATATACAATATAGATACTGTTTGATAGAACTCGATTTTTAGAGTTTAAATATATAAATTTTATGAAAACAAATTTACATATTGTAAGTTATTTAATTTTGAAATTCATTAAAAAATTTGGATGATGATGTGACAGTAACAGTGTGTCAGGCTCTTGAGTGCATTCCAAAAGTTGCGGCTATTTTGAATTTTTATATTAGATGACATTTTTATCAATAAAATATTTAAGAATTTTTCGAGTTAAAATAATCTGTTTAACCTTATACTAATTAAACATTTTATGGGAGACTTATTACCAAATCCCCCTCACATACATTTTACCTAAATGAGAGTTGATGATATGGGAAATAAGGAAAGCGAAGGAGATATCCGTCAAACTAGAGTTTATTGGTAATTTTGTGATGTTTTGGACTTATTAAAAAGACAATAAATATAAAAAGAAATTAATCATTACACTTTTTTATTAAAATAAAAGAGGGGTTATTACAACTCCTCCAAGTATTATTCCCACTCCGCCTACAGATACACCAGTAAGAGTGTGAATAATAATTTGGAGTAAAAGAAAATGGGAAACACGAGAATAGCCCACCCAGAAATAAATGTAAGTTTGTGTCAGTGACCTTTTTTTGTAAAAAGTAAAATTTGAATTTGAATTTGAATTTTCAAGTCAAACAATAAAGTAGTTTGGCCCTAAACGCATAACTAAACGGATTCACATTTGGACTAAGTTGCATTTAAGCATGCCAAATGTGGCCTCAAATAGGTCCCAAATCGTGCTTGACGAGACTTTATATGTCCTCAAATCATGCTCTTATATGTGAGGTTGATTTTATTCTAATCTTGCCAGCCCAAATATTGAGGATTCAAGCTCATTCGATAGAAAGACCAGTCTGGATCAACCCAACCTTGAATGATTCACTTCATGAAATATTAACTCAACCTTTCATTCCATGACTTATAGGCTATGTTTGTTTCATTGAACAATGATGGATTAGTTATCCTTTTCAATAATAGTAATAAGATAGTAATCACACATCTCTTTTCTCATTATTTTATTCATACTACGAGTCATTATTTACTCCCGCTATTATTTAGTGAGTCCCTTTTTTTTTTCGAATACTGATAACTACTTTATTCAATCCCTTTTCCAAACCGACAAACAAATATAGTCATAATGCATAATTAATTAAGCAAATAGACCAGATAAAAAATTGGTTTTAGTAAAATGATAAATGGATCGCGAGTTTTGTCCATGTACTTGGGCTCTGAAAGCTCGTTTGGATAGTGATTCAGATATAATTTTTTAAAATATATTTCAAAATTTTGTAATTAATTTTTTAAAAATTATAAAAATGCAATTTGGATATGATGATCTAAATTTTAAAAAATTAAAAAAAATTATTTTGAAACACGTATCCCTTGTTTTAAAATTAAAAAATTGTTTTTGAAAATGTAAGCAAACAGTAGGTTCTCTAAATGCTTTATTGTTATTTGCTTTGGTTGTTTGTCGTAAAGATTAACAAAATATGATTTACAATGTGCTAATTTACTCATATTGTATCATCATTTTTTTTTTGAGTATCCATCATTCTAGAGAAAACTCTGGTAAGATCCATAGAATATGAAATAAATTGAAAATAAAAATAAAAATAAAAACCAATGAACAATTTTCAATTAATGCTTCAAACACTAAAACGATCTGGTTGGGGGTTTGCTTTTCTTGTATCTCAAATTAGCGGACGCCAAACTATACTTATATCTAATTAGGGGACTCCCCTTTCCATTTCTTAAGGTAATTGTTATTCATTTGAGCTTCAAAAAAATATATAAAAATTGTATTTTTTTTTGAAGAATAATTGATGAAATGGGAGTAGGAATAGCTTGTCTCTTTTTTAATTGAACTATTTGCTAAGGTAAAGAATCGCGACCAAAATCAAATTTCTAATAACAATTTGGCTCAAAAGTACTATGTTTAAATCACAAACTAATTTCAAATTTGATCCTTTTGGATTAAAAAGTATTACTGAGTCACTCGATTAAAATAAATATATAATATAAAATAAAATAATTTAATTAATTTAATTTGATAAATTATTTTCGTTGTCCAAATAAAATAAAAAAATAGTGTGATTTAATATTTTTGGACATTTCGAATTCAACGGCGGAGTCTAAATTATAAAATTAAATTTCAAAAAATATGAACCGACAAATTGAGTTAATTCCAAAAATGTCGTAAAAGCCAAATAAAGATACCGAACAACCTCTAAAAATTACAAGAGTATCCACCAGTTCCATTTTGTGCTTTGAGAAAATTTCTAAAATTTTTGTGCCTTGAAAAGGAGAGAGAGAGAGAGAGAGAGAGAGAGAGAGAGAGGTGATTAGACCATCTTATTTATTCAACATATATGGAGAGCCACATACATCATAAGCTTAGCAAAATAATAGGAGGGCTCCCGTTGGAGAAGTACTATTATAATTTTTTTTTTGATAGCCGGAGGTACTATAACTAAAGGATATTAACTACAAGTTATTTTATGGAAGTGGCTATAGCCAATTCTCCCCATCTTTATTTATCACAGCCCTGACATCCATCTCAAGTAACACTGCAAAAAATCCAAAAAAAGAAAAAAAACGTGAATATATTGTATCCATAACAAAAATTTACCAAAACTTCAGAAGTGCATCAGTACTAGAAGGACTCACTTGGCACAATCGGTGGTACGAGAGATCGGAATGTTGGTTTGGACGCCGCATTTCTGAGGTAGCTGCTGTGCAGCATCGTCCTTAATATTCTGGTAAGCGTGCAGCGGCTTCTTTGACACAGTTGCATGCAACTTGTCTGTCTGGTTTGGTTGGAGTCATGGACTTCAAATTTCTAGCACCGTCACAGCATTGTCCTGATGGACTCGTACCGCCGCCGGTCAAGTATGGAATGCATGGGGCAAGCGCTGCATCCACTTGGCCACAGTCGATGGCTTGGCCTGGCCTGGCCAAGAACTGAACCATGGACTAGCACCACCAACAAAGTTATAGCTACATCCCTTCATATTTACTCTTTGGTGGAGCCCTTTCTGGGGGTGTAGGGTATTTATACTTGTAAGTAGTGATTGTGTACAGATTATAAAGCTAGGGTATGTGGGCCATGGCTTCAGAAGTGGTTACAGAAATTTGGCCTTATTATTAACTTTTTAAATGTCATTTAGTCACCTAATTAGGAAAAAGGGTTGAGGGCATGAACCATCTCTCTCCTTTCAGTTTCCGCTCTTGAATGCTAAACTGTAACCCATGCTTTCTCTTTTCTTACCCAAAATGCCAAATGGTCATCGTAATGGACACGTAGGCAATGGCGATTGATAGCAGTAAAACTTCATGGAGGTTACAACAATCTTCCTAAGCGAAGTCATGTTAATCTTAAAGCTCTTCTAGCAAATTCAAGATTGCAAGAAAGAAAAAACAAAACATTTTATTACCTAAGCCATCGAAATGAAATAAGAAGAGCATATTCATAAAAAGATCATTGTAAATTTCCTAACTATAAATTTTTCAAAAATGAAAAGAGAATCGTACCTTAATTGTCACTACCTCGAAATTTAGACACTTGTTATCAATTTTTGAAAAATTAGAAGAAATTCCTAGGAGTTGTCATTGACATCTAGGACCCTTAGTGGGAAAGGGTTTTCAATTTTTGGAATTGTATCATAAATAAATTTTAAAATAAATTCTCATTGCTAAAGTACAAAATTATTCCTGCTTTTTTTTTTCTTCGAAATCTGGTAACATCTTTTAATTTTTTTTATCACAATATATACACATACATACATATATACATACATACATATCAAATCCACAAGTAAATCGCATATTTAAGAATTAATGGGGTGGATTTTTTTTTTTAGGATATCTTATTCTGTCTCTAATGGAACAAGTTTGAGTAGGATATACAAGAATTAGGTAAAAGCTTGAATTTATTTATTTATTTATTTTTAAAATTTAATATTAATAAGGGTGAGTTTAGAAAAACTTGTATACTTCAATAATAATTTAAAATTACTTAAATATGTTTTTATATTTAAAATACCTGATATTTTTGTGTATATATATATATATATTTCAAATAATAATACTAAATAAATAAAAGAAGTTCTTTATATATGATTAATTTTTTAAAATTAATTTATTTTTAAATTAAAAGAGTAA
Organism: Nyssa sinensis; assembly: GCA_008638375.1. Taxonomy (NCBI): domain Eukaryota; kingdom Viridiplantae; phylum Streptophyta; class Magnoliopsida; order Cornales; family Nyssaceae; genus Nyssa; species Nyssa sinensis. The sequence goes on from CM018043.1 coordinate 3,626,186, forward strand.
TGATTCATGGTCCATATTTTTGTGTTTATGTAATGCACCACATATGATAAGATTCAGAGTCATGGCCCCATTAACTGGCCGCATTAACGGGTCCCACCACGTTACAAAGATAGGTAGGTACATTCAAATATTACTCAAGAAAAAATTTGAAAAGGTAAAAACATATTGAGATGAGATAGTTAAAACACATTTTTTCACACGACTATCCACACTCACATTTACGTTAAGTCTCTTTCTCTCTCTCCTAATTTTTGTACTAAAAAAAAATAGAAATGACCTTTTGCGCATCTTGAACAAGAGAAATTATTGAGTGAGTCATATGGATTATGATTATTTTAATTTACAAATTTTAAATCATGAATCTAATTTATCCAAGAATTACTAGGGCTACAACTCGGTCGAGCTAAGTTGGACTTGAGCCTTGACAAGGTCCAGCCCGCGATACAGACCATCGAACCTGAGCCTTAGAATAACTCGAAGAGTGATCACAGGCTATCCTAATAAAAATATGCATAGTGTCGAATTTTTCTCAGATACTCAAACATTAGTTTTTTTTTGGATTCAGTCGGATTTGAATTGGTTTTGGGTTTTGAGTTTGTACATATTTTAAAAACAAAAAGGCAAATATCTTCAATTTATTGTCTTCATAATTTCCTTCAATTATCATTTCCTAGGAAGAAAAAGAGTAAAAAATCAATTTTAAAAAATCAATATAATTAGATAATAAAATAAATTTTATATATTTAAAATATTAATAGAATAAATGTTCAAGATTATTTATATGTTTAAAATTTAACTTTCTTATTAATTAATATATAAAATAAATATTAACATTTTTTATTCAGATATGTAATATAGGCCCGATTTAAATTTAAACTCAAAAACCTACTCAAACCCGTCCCGTAGTCGCGATTTAGAGTTTAAACTCAAACTCAAATACCTGCTCAAACCCGTTAAATTTAAATTCAAATAGATATCATATATTTTTATTAAAATTCGTAATTTTATTTTAACTCGAACTCAAGCCGGTTCGAATTTCCCCGGACTTGCCCCTAAGAATTACTTCTGGAACAAGGAGACAGTCGGTCCCATACCTACCCCTTGGCCCGCATCACGGGACAGGAAAAAGAAAAAAAAATCTTCCCGACGTTGCCACATCAGTAACTTTTGTGGGCCCAACTGACGTGTCAAGAAAGCATGGGTCCACCTGTCCCGTCAGAATGGAGAAAGTCAACTAAATCCCGCTTCCAAGTTCGATGGAAACGAGGTCAAAAACGAAAAGGTTACAAATTTACATGCGAATTCAGTGAATATTGGTGGCTGAGGCTTGCAGATGCATAGAATAGTCCGACCTTATACACTGGAGACTTGGAGTTGTGTGCCAACTTTGCTTCTGTTTTCAACAATGCCGGCTGTTGTTCAATTTCACTCAAAATTTCAGAAACAAATACATAAATTCCATATTTGATATTTGTATAGATTTTCTTTCAAGGTATGTTCTTGACAAAATCTGTAATACATATATTTGTATATTCTAATGAATACATGCATAGATACATATATTAGTTCCATCTGAACCCAGAATGTAAATGCGTCGGTTTGAATTCTTATTGTGGGTTTCTTGGAGAAGTGCAGGATCATAATGTGATAAGGTATTTTTTCGTTTTTGAACTCACATTGTCTGTTATATTTTCAAAAACAAAAAACATACAATCGCACATTTAGTGGAGGTGGTGAGTAGAGCCGCGGCGGTGTCGCGTGGTGGCAGTGGGTATCTGAAGCTCCTTTGGTGGCAATATACTGTATGCAATTATAGTTCATGTTTTCAAAAGTCTTTTTTCTTTGTTTTAACATTGCGTTTATAAAATTCACATGCACCAAATAAATTTTCTCTGATTTTCTTTTCTGTTGTTTCTTTTTGAAAAACAGAAAACATGTTTTCAAGAGGTGTGTCCAAATTGTTTCTTACCTGATGAGTTTTTGGGTTCCAGACTTGTGTGTATATTGGAACTTTATATCTCATAATTGTTAGATACAACCCAATATCTTGCTTGACTTCGTGTTATGTTGCTTTTAGTTGCTCCTGATATGGTTTTTGAAATTACATGTTTTCTCGTTATTACCTTATTAGTATTGAGACATTCTGGTTTACTGGCATTACTGCAGGCTTTGTTATTGTTTTTTCCTATCATTAGCCATTTGAGAAATGGCCTTTGTTTCTTCATTCAATGCCTATAATGTTGTCAATCTAGCAAAACATAGTTTACCGCCGAAGAGAGATTATTATCCATTTAGTATTGATTGTCCAAGACTCACAAGATCGCCAGGACGAGTGAAAAACAAACAGTCCACTTTGGTTAGAGTTGTTAGTGCAAACCAAGATATTGACTTCACTGATCCAGAATGGAAAAGATCTTTTCAAGATGATTTTGACTTGAGGTTTAATTTGCCACATCTGAGGGATGTGTTTGACATAAAGCCAAGGCCTACAACCTTCTCTCTGAAAAACAGGTCACTTTTCTTCTTGTTAGTCTCTTTCACCCTTGTTGCCGGCTATTTGAAAAATTAAGCTTTGGTTTCACTTTTTGGTTATTTAGCTGTGCCGTTAAATCAGTTTTATCAATAATGTCTATTGTGCTTTGTCTATGACAGAGGTTCTCAAGTAATTGATAATATTGATGTGCTTGAGGATCGGAAGAATGGCTATGTGAATGAGGATGACAGAGCACTTCTAAGGGTGCGTTCTACTTTCGGTACAAGATAAGCAGTTATATGAAGTAGCTTATTAAGAAGCATTTGAATATAAGATAACTCATTAGATAGCTATTAGATCAACGCTTACCTGGCTGTGTGTGTGAGGAGGGTGCACGAGTACCTGCATGCATGTTAAAATAATTTTTCTATTGCTTCATTGTTGCATTTACTTTATGCAGTAAAAGGTTCATATTCCCTGGCTATCACTCCCATGGAGTAAAGGAGCTTCATGATAGTCACAGTTATGTATGAAAATTTCCTAAGCCAAAGAGACTATAGACAGTGATTACGTTTTCCAATTGGATTCGTGTCTATTTGTTTATCTCATTTCATGTCAGGGTTGGAGAGCCCAAATACTCTCACAAACACTTTAACAAGAAAACATTTTCATTCTCTCCAGAAATAAGTGCAATTAATTAATCAAGTGAATCACATTTCCATTTTTTAAAATTTTCTTTTATTTCAATTAGTAATAAAACAGGGAAAGGCATCTCAAATATCTGAGAACATTTGTAATTGGTGCTTTTCAATTTGTGATTTCTATTAGGTTATCAGATATTCTTCCCCAACTTCTGCCGGAGCTGAGTGCATTGATCCTGACTGCAGTTGGGTGGAGCAATGGTATCATTATTCCTCCGTCGCTTGGTTCAATTATTTCCATTTTTTTTCCTTTTCATTAGCCTTGTCTGGAAAGTAACTAAATAGATCAATTCTCCTTTTCATAGCGCGCTGTAAAATAATTGTCTGCCTTCTTCTGATGGTGATTCTTTCTGCACATATATTTTCTCATGCTTGGATTGATTAATAACTATTGGAGTGATCATGCTATGTGTGAGAACGCTTTGTACAGCCTAATTTTGTGGTTTTGCAAACTTTAATGATTAGAATCCAAAATGTGAGGGAAAGTTATATAATCAGTTGAATAGATGGCTCATAATCACCCAAAGATGGAGGAGTTAGAAGTGGTTTGTTTTGGAAAATAAGGATGGGGAGATTTGTCTGTCATCTCCGTGAGGTTGGAGGTTACTTCACTTGAGATAGTATTTCCTGGAAATTGTCTCTTTTTTTTTCAGTGTTAAACATGATTTAGTGCTATGATAAAATCTTGAGATATTAAACATGAGAATGAAAGTTCAAGCCTAATGGCAGCCACTTAGTACAAACAAAGTTTGAGGTTAGGTCTCCACCCTTCCCAGCACCCCAGCTTAACAGGAGTCAGTACCAATGCTGGAAAATGTCTTTTATGTTATGTTATATTATTTTAGTTTACTAATTAATCTCCTACATATAAGCACTGTGTTTAATAGTTTTAATCTGCGTGGAAGATGTATCACATGTAGGGATTTCCAGTCTGATGGAAGTGTTTGGGATCAACTTGTGAACTCTGATAAGCTCAACAATTTCTTAAGACCCCTGCTCGGCTGAAGTGTAGAAAATAATCTCTGTTCATTCTGATTGAACACATCTTGTAATTTTGCTTTTGCTATTTTGATTCTTGAGGAAAATTCGAAATATCAGAATTATGACCAATAATATTACCTATAAAAAACAATAAAAAAACTTTAAGAAAATGAATATTAAAGTCCTGAAGCTCTATCCAAATATTTTCCAAAACTGCCTTCGATGCCAATATTAAGTCAGGTAGCAGCAGTCAAGAGTGTGGCAGTGTGTTAGCGAGGGCTTTCCTCCTTGGGGCAAGGAGAATTATGACGATTTGCTAAAGGAAATCCTAGGTGGGCAAGCAGCTAAGTAGTGGATGACAGAAAATAGCACTGAGGGTGTGTTTGTAATGACATTTTAGGAATGACTTTCTTACTAATCATTCTTGATATTCAACTTATTGTGAAGATCCAATTTTGGTTATTTTTTTAAGGAAGCAAGTTTTATTTGCTTCCACTTTTAAGTTGGACACCCAAAGACAAGAGTTGTTAGGCCTACAGACCCTCACAGCCTATTCAGCCAAGATCTTTTATTCTATCACTTTTCTATCTTTATTTTCACATCTCTCTCTCTCTCTAAATTAAAATATCTCTATATACCTGTCATTTCCTTTCTAAACACACCCGAAGTTTGGGTGGCTAATAATGTGAAAACCACATTTTGGGGACTTAAGGCATTTTGCTTGCTTGGGAATATGAAATCAGAAATCTTGTTCTGAAGTGTTGTAGGCAATTGCTTTGGACTGTCAAGTATGAGAAGGCAAGGAGTCTGATAACTGCCACCATGTTAAAATAATGCCAAACGTTAGGTCTTTCTCCAGTCTATTCTTTCAAGCACCCTGCATAAACAAGAGCAACATTGGGTAATGGCCTTTTTAATGCTGTCAAATTCGTTAAAAATTCGATTATTGGTCGTTGTAAAGATTAAACATAATTATGCATTGGACAGAAAATCATCTTGATTCTTAAAAGGGAATGATGGATGGAAATGAAGCATATGTACTACAAAGGAACTCGTGCCGAATAAGCTTACATGTTCGGCAATCTTGGTAGACTACAATATAGTTTTTGATGATCAGCCCCCAACTGAGCTATTTCAGATAATATTTACAGGTTTTTCATTTCTACATCTGCTGCAAAATTTGGTAAGCTGTAATCAAGCACTAAAAGTCACTGAGTTGCAAATAATCCAATTATCTCTTGTACTCCTAGTCTGCCCTCTGGGCTAGGTGTTGTACCTTTTCCACTCAACTCCCCTTCCCTCAATTAAAGTATTTCTATTTTTCACCAGTTTTTCTTTTAAAACTTACGAAATTCTAATTCTCTGTATTAGTTTGACTTGATTTTTAACTGGTTGATGAGCATGAGTTTACAGTTAAATGCATTTTTGTAAATTGTCTTCCTTGTGTAGCATATCATCTGACTCCCTCCGATAAGTTTTGTGCTTATTTCTTATATGGACTAATGATTCCCATTGCACTTAGGGTACATCGTGCTGGGCCACGTAAGCAGATATACTTTGAACCTGGGGAAGTGAAAGCCGGAATCGTTACTTGTGGAGGTCTCTGTCCCGGTCTTAATGATGTCATTAGACAGGTTATTGAGCTCTTAACTCCTAACAGAATCCTGCTATTACTAAATACTTCGCACAAATATTCAGATAACTTTTCTTTTCTCTTTTTAATTAAAGAATTCTTTCTATGCCTATTGCGAAACATGTTTCTTTTTAATTAAAGAACACTTTGGCGATAAAAATACGACACCTATATGGTCTCTTGTTGCTATAATATATTAATATCTGTTCACACATTCTCTCCTTCAAAATACAAAATCTATGCACATCTCATTTGAACCTTAATTATTATTAAATTCTTTTTATTCTGATCATTTAGAAAATAACTCCTGATATCTTTCATGCTTATGCAGATTGTCTTCACCCTTGAACTCTATGGGGTTAAACAGATTGTTGGAATGCAGTATGGTTATCGTGGCTTTTTTGATGAGGGTGTACCCGAGATAGCGGTGAGAACTGCCTCTTGAGTCTTGAATTCCTTGACAGGGCATATACTCTTGCCATTGTCAGTTTCATTTGTAACTTTGAATTTGTCATTTGATTTCTTAGCTTTCTCGTCAAGTGGTTCAAAATATTAATCTTGCTGGTGGAAGTTTGCTTGGAGTTTCTCGTGGAGGTGCTAATATCAGTGACATTGTAGATAGCATACAGGTAAAATGCCTTTGCTAATTGTCACTTCTTGCTGGTTTGGTCAAGTAAGCAGCAATTGTCGGCTTTGCTTATATTATCATCAAGATTTTACTAAATGTTTCAATTTAGGCCAGGGGAATTGATATGCTTTTCGTACTTGGTGGCAATGGCACTCATGCTGGAGCGAATGAAATACACAATGAGGTAATAAAATCAATTTACTCTGCTGTTATAGCGAAATAATAATATGTACAGGTAGATGCCAGCAAAATTAGAGCCTTCTTCATCAATTTTTACTTCCACGCTCATAAACTAGATGATGATTTTGTTAAACACATTCAGATGATCTTTTAGATCTGAAACTTCATTCTTTCACAACAGATACAAATATTTCTTGAGGTATAAAGGCTTCGTCAATGACTTGGACATATAAATCTTCTCCAACTTCTTTCACAAATTTGAAGGAGAAGTCTCGTTCATCAGAGTATATTTACCTTAGGAGCCAAACTCAATTGGATGCTACTCGTCGCATTACTCTCACACTCTTCCCGGTCTTTATTGGACCTCTTCGTAGGCTTCTTATCTTTATCTTGGAAGCCTCAATCAAACCTTCTTATGCCAGAATTTCTTTTGACTGTCTCTGCCAGAGATTGAAATTATTTTTTCCCATTAAAGGACTCTACTTCAAACTTCGTGTTCACCATCTTCAAGATTCGCAGCTCCAAAAGCCCAAGGCTTTGATACCAGTTGTTATGCAATCAAACACAAATCAATAGGAAAAATAGCAAACATAAGACAGTAATTTACGTGGTTTGGCAAAGTTGGCTACATTCACGCTAAAGGGATCAAATTCACTCTTTCTAAATTTTTGGGATTATGAAGAAAACTCTCAACCTCTCTGTCTGCTCACAATCATTATAGGCAGTCTCACTCACAACCCCAAAAATAGATACAACTATGTTAAGAGTTCGATATACATTGTTGACCCATTCTCTAACTGCTCCAAAAGCTTAAGCGGTTAGAGAATGGCCAATGATGTATATCAAGTTCTCAATACTCCCCTTCACGTGCGAGACCCCAGACTCGCACTTGGAGAGGCCAAGAAACCATAAACAAATATGAAGGAATAAATGTAAATAGAGAGACTTGAATCCAAGACCTCTTCTAATCAAGACTTTGATACACTAAGCACAATATATGAAAATTTAGGGTTTTAGAAAGAGAAGAGAATGAAGAAGAGAAAATATAAGATAATTCTAATAGTCTTTATTTGCTTGACCTTCACTCTTCTACTTATTTATACAATGTAAAAAACAAATGGAAGAATGACACTATTACCCTCATTAAGATATTCTGGTATATCCCAGAATAGAACTAAGTAAAATAAAATTGTAAACTAAAAAAAGTAAGAACTCTGAAAAAATATATACCATAAAAACCCAATAATGATTCCCTTATGTTAATTGGCGTAGATTGGATCTTTAATTGGGTCATAAAATGGATTGGCCGGGAGTTCCGCCCCCGGACCACCATGAAAAAATTCACTTCATGATGTCACAAAAACATTTGGATCCTAATTGGATCAAATTCAAGGCATTAACACAACATCACGCCTTACTCCCATGTGCAACAGGAATATCAGCACTGGGGCTTATGAAGTTTGGGAGAATTGCTGAGAGTATGATTTATAGCAGTAATTGCAGAATAGTTTAGATTCTCTCTCTCTCTCTCTCTCTCTCTCTCTCTCTCTCTCTCTCTCTCTTCCTACAAAGGAAATTTGAAAAAAACAAAATAAATGAATAACCAACTGAAATGACTAACATTTTTGCCCAGCAACTCAACTACTCAACCAAGTGTTCATCCCAACTACTTGGAGTAAGCTAGGTGGGTCCTTTTCCCCATTCAGCTCCATCTACAGCTGTGTACAATATATAGGATTCATGTTCACGAGGTTTGACCGTATGTTCTATGTTAGCCATTTACCTATTATAGCCCTCCTTTTAAGCTTGGAATAATTTTTCATTGTTGAATGATTACTCTTTCTTGTCTATTCCATTATGATTATGTCATCTGTGTGAAAAATATGTAAGTGATAAATAGATCAGTTGAATATTTTTGTTATTGTTATGGTTGTTTGTTTGACTTATTAAACAGTTACTCGCATGCAGTGCTGCAGGAGGAAGATGAAAGTATCTGTTGTATGTGTCCCAAAAACAATTGACAATGATATTCTTTTGATGGATAAAACCTTTGGATTTGATACTGCCGTGGAAGAAGCTCAACGAGCAATCAATTCTGCATACATTGAGGTAAGAAAGTGTGTTAGAATTTGTTTAATGATTTTGTGTACTCGAAATTTCTATAATGAACTTTAAGTTGAACTTTGTTGTCTTTACGCATGCAATGTTCTTGAATATAGAAATAAAATTGAGACTCATTCAGTTGAATTCTTTTTTATGCATTCAGGCACATAGTGCATATCATGGCATTGGCCTGGTCAAATTGATGGGAAGAAGCAGTGGTTTCATAGCCATGCACGCATCACTTGCAAGTGGTCAGATTGATGTTTGTTTGATTCCTGAAGTGTGTAACATTCATGATGCTCTCTCTCATTCTCTGAATTTGTTTTTTTTTTTTATTTATTTATTTATATTATTTGGGAGAAAGTTTCTAAAATTTTTCCATTCAGGTACCTTTCAGTTTAGACGGACCTTATGGTGTCTTGCGGCATTTACAGCATCTTATACAGACCAAAGGATCAGCCGTGATATGTGTGGCTGAAGGAGCTGGACAAGTAAGTGATATTAAATTGTGTAAATTGAACTTTATTTGGCGTTTGTTTCTTCATTTCGTTTTGGATGTTGACATAATGGACTCTTGCGTTTTGCTCTTTGTGGTTTGGTAATTATGTTAATCATGCTCCAAATGTTTCTTTTTTGTTTTCGTTTTCTTTCTCTCTTTTTTTTCTTTTTTTTTGGGGGGCGCTGGGGGCAAAAGAGAAAATTTTGGTTATTGCGGAGGGTCTTTTACCTTGTTCAGGAATTAGGCAATTACATCTTCAGTCTATGCTGGAACACCTTGTTCATTTCCTTGGCATGAGAAATTGAACGAAGTGTTAAATCTGTCAATCTTGAAGTTTTTGATTCTTGCTTATTTCTATTTTTCCCTATTAACTAAATGGCATCAGTTATTTATTTTCTTCTGATTTGTAGCTTGAAAATGTGTTTTTGTAATTCTTATTCAATACCATTTCCACTTTAAAAAGGCCATTACATAGTGTTAGTCTTGCCAATGCGAGGTGCTAGGAGGGGTTCTAGACATTATTTGCCAAAAGTTGCTGCTCCCAAATTCAAATCCGTCTTCAAATGCGTGATAGCTTGTGCTTTTATCATTTGACTTTCTTTCATATATTCTTTTTGGGTACCTAGTTGTAATTAAATTTTCAGATGGTGCACTCATAATTAGTTGACTGGCATCAAGCTAATAGGTTTTTAGTTTAAGTGATTGTTTATACATCCTAAAGATTTGATTTACGTTTTCCCCTTCAAGTTAAGTCTATGAAGTTTTTAATCGTGTATATCCTTGCTTCAAATATAATTAAAACTATTTATATTTCCAAAGCCCAAACCATACTATCGAGGTTTCTTCCATATTTTGTAAAAGAAGTGCAAAATAGCATTCTGACCAATGTTCTCGCATGCTAATATCCCCTGGACCTTTATTATTGGACAAGATTCGATATACCCGATCTCAATCTCTGGCACAGTAATCTTTGTTCAAGGAGAAATTGTTTCCGAATGTTTGTCATCAGACTTGTCTGCCACAATGGATGCTTGATATAGCCATATTTATCTGATAGATACATGATTATTGCTTCCCTTCTGCCTCATATCTTATTCACCATCTGCTGCAAGTTTGCTAGTGTGTAGAATTTTAAAGTTATTTGTAGTCACTGATAACTTATGAGAAAAGTTCAGGGAGGGAAGGTTGACAAATAACCTACTCAAGAACTTTGTATTCACGTGCGCATGTAAGTGTGTTGTGCTGTTCCATTTTTTTCTCTCTCTCGCAGCCTTGGGATTGACTATTGGCTTCATGCATCGAACCTAATAGAGTTCTCTCTCTCTCTCTCTCTCTCTCTCTCTCTCTCTCTCTCTCTCTCTCGCGGGGGTTGGGGGCGGGGGTGGGGTTTGAAATGCATATTATTTTTGAGATTTGATTGAAATGTCATGGAAAATACGATATTTGCAGCCAAAATTTTCTGTCACTGTGCTTACATGTGCCCTTTAGTATTCATGTTTCTGTTTTGAAATTAAGCTGCTCATCTCACCTCCCAATGTGTATGTATTCTCTCTCTCGTTTTTTTATTATTGACATTTCTGAAATCCAGGATTTACTTGAAAAGTCAAATTTAACAGATGCATCTGGGAATGTGGTACTTCGAGATATCGGTGTACATATCCAACATCAGGTTAGTCTCCGGTTTGTAAAAAAAATTGAGATTCTCATGTTATGCAATTACTATTTGCTGTTGTACCGAACCACACTGCAAGGAATCTTAAATCACAAATCTATGATATTAATGAACATAATTATTTCCCACCAGATCAAAAAACATTTTAAGGAGATAGGTGTTCCAGCCGACGTCAAATACATCGATCCCACATATATGATACGAGCATGTCGTGCAAATGCGTCAGATGCTATACTCTGCACCGTCCTCGGGCAGAATGCTGTAAGATAAGATACATATATATTGTTTGTTGAATTTGCTTTCATAAAACACAACGGATAACTATATGCTGGATTACTGAAATGGTTGTAATAACCTTCTTGTTGAGACAATCATGAACTACAATGGCTGCATGATCATTTTGCAGGTCCATGGTGCATTTGCTGGGTACAGTGGAATTACTGTTGGAATATGCAACACACATTATGTCTACTTACCGATCCAGGAAGTGATTAGCTCTCCCAAATATGTGGACCCAAACAGTCGCATGTGGCATCGGTGCCTGACCTCCACCGGGCAGCCTGACTTCAGCTGAGTTTCCTTTCCTACATTAAGCTTAACCTTATCAGTCAATTTTCAACTGCACAGAAGCAAACACATACATGTATATGAATATATCGGAGCACAGAAGCAAATAATAAAGGAAGGATTTTTGGCCATTTTCCATCATCCGGTAAGATTGGATTAGCTCAACTTCTATCTTCAAATGTGTAGTAGTTGATATTGACAGAACCATTTTGGAAATTAAATTTCATGGCACAATCATATATATTACTATATAATAAAATTCATATATTACTAAAGCCTGAAGCCATCACCAATCAGTTTGATTGATGACTACTTCTATCCATGAAAATGATGACTGTTGGATTATTAGGCGATTTCAATAATTGTAGTCATTCCAAATTTAAGGAACTGAACCCCCAACCAGCCAAACCTGTTCATATTAGGATGGTTTTTAATTGTTTTATGTCTTGTCTTGTTTTTGGTTAAAATTTATGTGTATCTATAGCTTTACCTATGAATTAAGCTGCGGCCTGCAATTGGATGACAAAATAGAGGGCGGAAGTTGCCTGTTTATTATATATATATATATATATATATATATATATATATAAAGAAAAGAGGAAATTCTACTCCAGCATATGGAAGAAATACATCAAAGGGCAAAAGTAAAAAATAAAAATAAATAAACAACTGAGTGCACGATGTTCCCGTAATTACTAGATCTGTAAAGAGTTAAATGTACGAAATTTTATTTCTGCAAGTGGAGAGACTATTTTTGTGACTCGAATTCGAATAGAGTAATCTTAGTGTTGCACCAAGGTACCATTAAATCATATACACCTAGTGATTTCATTTTCATATTATCATATTGATATTGTTACTATTATTATTATTATTGCATGGGGATGATTTCATTTGTCTCCAAGATCCCATCAATGTGGTTCCTGATTTTTGAGTAGATGTCAAGTGGTCAATTTTGCCAATCACTTCATACTACTAGCCAATGAACTCATCCGGGTAGACTATTTTATTGAATGGGGGTCCCATGAAAAACAAACCACCAAAATATATCTGAATAATTAAGATTTGGCCATACAATTTAATATGTCCCCATCATTTAGTTATCAAGCTCAAGAGTGTTCTTTTATGTTGTCTTTTGCTCTTTGTTTTTTCCATGTCGACATAGGAATCTTAATCTTCCTAATCAAAGTGATAATCACCCCTTCCAAGTAATCTAAAAATGAATACAAATTCCCATCTATATCATGGATTTGAACTCTTTCTCTAATCACAACCACATAAAAATACAAATTCTCATAAATAAAATTAAAAAAAAAAAGAATTATAGCATAGAAATTGAAGATATAAGCAACCTTAATTGACATTTAAGAGTTTTTTTTATTGTTTTGATGGATTAGTTAGGAGTATCCTGAATCGGACTTATGCGCATCAAATTAAGTTTTTTTTCTGTGACAATCAGACATACCCTTTAAGAGAATTTATTTGCTTACAGATGATGGGTTAAAGGGAGAAGTAAAAGAAAAGGTTTGAATAGTAACTTAACATGTAAGCAAATAAGTTGAAGATTAAGATTAAAAAAGTCAGTTAATAATGAATTAAGGTTGCTTTCAAAGAGATAATTACTCTCAAGTCTCACACATAAATGGAGAGCATTATGATAAAAAAAGGGTAACGTAATGTTATATATCACTTGCCAATTGATTATGAGATTTGATATTAATTAATGGAGTTGCTGTTGTTGATCCCTGCAATGATAATTTTGTAGGCCAAGCATGGCCCACAGGATTTATTAAAAAAATGATAAAAAATATTTTTATTTTAATGATATTAAAGGACAAAAAAGTTTAAAGGTAAAAGAATAATATTTAAAATATAGGACATAAATCCATTGTAGACTGAAACTGAAAGAATGCATAAATTAAATATGATTCTATGTACGATATAATAAGTTTTATGAAATAATTTAAAAAAATTAAAAGTAGATGATAGAATTACTATTAATTAATAGAAATAGAAATTTCAATGATTTTATTAATAAATAAAATTATTCACAAGGCTTTAAAATATATATGAATCACGCTATCTTTATCAAAAAAAGTTTTATTATTAAAAACTGTTAACCAAATAATGGGACAGTATATAGTATTAATCAATAATATATCTATATATATATATATATATATTAACGAGTGCTATTATAGTAGTTGCATGCTTGTAATTAATAAATGAAGTGAGGGGCGAATTTTACAAATATTAAAATAGTGGCACTTTAGTAATTAATAAATAAAATGAGTGGCAAATTTGAAAAGTGAGTTTTTTACTTAAGACGAAAGGCACCCGTTTCTCGGATGAAATTTTATAAATGCAAGCAAAAAGTTAGATATGCAAAAACTCTCCCAAATGGATACATTGAATGAAAGGCTCACAATGACTAGAGAACAAATTTTTCAAGAAATGTGAATTTTGCAGACGTGATCCCTAATTATGGAGCCGAAATCCTTGAAATTTTATTCTATATATATATATATGGAAATCTTGGATTGTGGGGAAGTGGGCTGCTTAGACTATTTACACATAATTTACACACACACACACATAGATATATATATATATATATATATATATATATATATACACACACACACACATGGGGGTTAGAACCTTGGGTTTAGTAAACAATTGAACGTGGATTTACTACAGTGGGAACAAGGTTATTGTATTTTTTTGAAGGGATTAGTTGGTCACACAAAAAGAGGTAGGAAAGCTTTGGTTTGAAGAATTTGACCAATTTTCCCAACTGGGCTTGCAAAACCCTAGGTCATGTGAGGAACAGAGACTATAAGGGTTTCGAACGAGGGCCTAATTTGGGGAATTTCACTAAATTCGGAGTCCCTACCCTTGTTGGGAATTTGAGTCAAAGATCTCCCACGTTTATTTGTGCTTTCATTGTTTGCTCTACGTCAAGCACACATGTTCATCAAACTAATTTCAACCAAGGACGGCAATCTTTTTTAATCATAAGTAGAAAAATAGTCTCAATTGAGCAGCTGAAAGTCACGATAACACATTAATTATTTGCATGTGTTAAAATCGCATTGGACATGGAAAATTTGGCAAAACTGCTTTCAAATGAGAAATGATGTGTTAAACACTCACTCCTCACAATGAAACATGAGATTAGTTTGTCTTTTCTAGAATTCAACTGTAATAAAAAGAAAAGAAAAGAAAACTTAACTCTAAAATGAAGGAAGGGGATTGACTTATGCCTTCTCTTCTCTTCTCTTCATGACCTTAAGCTCTTGTTTGAAAATTTTGGAGAGAAAAGAAAAGAAATAATAACATAAAATGGAAGGGAAAGTAGAAGAAAAGAAAATTTTAGTCTATACCTTATTTGAATATTTAAAAATAAAAATAAGAAGAAAATGAACTATCTCTTGTTTAAATAGTTAGTATAAGAAAAAAGAAAAGAAAGTTTATGAATTATTTAACAATTAAATTCATTTTGTTATAAAAATCCTAATTTTTTAACACAAACATTTAAGAGTATATTTGATAATTTAAGAAATTCATTAAAAATGTTTCTTTTCTCTCCAAATCTCTCCACTTTTGGAGAGATTGGAGAAATGTTCATTTGTTTCTTCAAATATTTTCTTTTCTCTCCTATTAAAACATCCAAATAAGATATTTATTTATCTCTTCATCTCAATCTTTTCTTTTCTTTTCAAATCTCTCAATTCAAATAAAACATAAGTGCTACTAGTTGTTACAAACAAATAAATTTTATGGATTTACAATGAATTTGAATTGAAGAAAGAGTAATCTTTATCCTCAAGTGTATTTCCAATATAATATATCATTATATGATGTTTTTGGAATTCGCATAATTTAAAATCCAAAAAATTCACATAATAACACATTATATTTGATATACCATAAAGAGCAGGCCAATCAGCACGTGACACGTATGACCATAATCCAACTCATGCTCGGCCAACACGGTTCTCATTCAGCCAATGACTAAAAGCTCAAGCATTCAGATCATCACAAAAGGTCAGAAGTAACCGAACATATGCCTTCAGAGCGCATATATCCGGACAAGGGTCTTAGAACTGATCACAGGGTCCAGACCAACATTCCAGACCTCGTCACCGCCTTAGCGGATGCCGAGCAGGGAATAAGGAAGCAGTCTTCAACAAGGAAACTACCATCTATGGTTATCTCTATGCGATACTCAACAAGGTAACTGCAATCTCCGATGATCAAATCCCTACAATCATGGCTCCAAATCCTAATCAACTTAGGAAAGCCACGGTCTATAAATTAAACCCTAGAGGTACGCTTTATTTTCATACTCATTCTTTGGTTTTCAATACAGTATTTCAATTCCTTTTACTTACTTAAGCATCGGAGCGGCTACCGCCGGAGCCAATCCGGTGGACTTCTAATCGTCTTTCTGAGTGTTCTACAGGTCACGGAGCTTCCTACTTATTGCGAGCCGAAAAGTACAGCATCAATATTATATTGGAAATAGAATTCGAGCTCTGACAATTTTCTTTTCAATACCCAATTGAATGCGTGATACAATAACAATTTCTTCCCAAACCTTTTGACATTACATTTGGAAATCATATACATCTTTTCAAAATTTCATTTTCTAGCATGCTCTTCCTTTTGTTTGCTTTTCTCTTTTTAGTTTTATAATTAATAAGATATTTATGATCTCAGCATTGCATTTTTAGTCCAATAGTCCACGTTAGTAGTTGAACTG
This sequence comes from Nyssa sinensis, assembly GCA_008638375.1. Lineage (NCBI taxonomy): Eukaryota > Viridiplantae > Streptophyta > Magnoliopsida > Cornales > Nyssaceae > Nyssa > Nyssa sinensis. Next base: position 3,642,391 of record CM018043.1, read on the forward strand.
CTCCCCTCCTTCAATTCGGTAAACTGTATTTTTTCCTTTTTTTGGGTAATGTAAGTATATCCTAACCCAGTTTCGGACGCAAGCTGACTAAAGCTCTATAATTTCTTTCACAATCGTGGCCGTGTTGTTAACAAAAGATATCAAATCTGAAAACTTGAGATGATAAACTCTTAAACGTCATCTCTCAACTAACCCTTGGAGTTCGGAAAACTGTATCTGTTTATCCTGTACAGGTGCATTTTACAACACTTGCCCACCTAGTTAAAAGCTGTTTTGCCTAACATCGCAGTTTCAATCTAGGGCACTTGGAATCCCATTTCATAACTTGGTCATTTTTCCAATTAAATGTAATGCGCTGATGTAAGATATATATTGTGGGGGCACATGCTCCCTTCCCAAAAAAAAAAGGTCATGGGATCACTTAATCATAAGTTGGATTGAGATGTTTTGTCATGGCAATGGGGACGGAGTGTTCCCTTTTTCATCTCTAATTTTGTTTATATTCCCTACTCCAAATCTCATTTTTCTTTCAAAGTTAAAACTTCTTTTTTTTTTTTATAGGTAAATTAAAACTTTATGACCAAAACAACTTACAAAAGAAAAAATAATATGAGTATGATATGAGAAATCTTAAAACTAATTTTATATAATATGATTTATTGGTAAATATAGGGTATATAGAGATAAAAAACAATATTATAATATATAAACGAAGTGAAGTGCTCATTTTCACACCTCGTCATAAACTCGAGAGAGTTTTAGAAGCCCCGCTCCGATCCCATTTATGAACATACCATACCCGCCTCATTAGAGACGGAGCGAGACAAATTGCCATCCTTAACACTCCTCACCCCCACCACACACACACACCAAAATATACATATATACATATATATACACATATATATATATATGCATATGCTTACAAATATAATAAGACATAAACGTAAGCCAAATTATTAATGACAAAATTGTCAAGATAAAAATTGTAAAATTTGTTTTGGGAATGTGAAACTACGAGTTGCAAAAACCTCTTACTAAGCTAGCAGGCCTGAAAAATCAATATTTAGAGGCATGTAGTTACTTTTGTTAGTAGCCCTGAAAGAGACGTTCTGTTTGTCCCCTCAAGGGTGAAATGGTTATTTACTATTATTCTGGGAGGGTCAATAGGGCCTCCTTGTCATATTTTATAATAGCTTATTATAAGGAACCTCCATGAGATCCAAAATATCCCTCACCGTGACAGGTCACACGTTCATATCTTTCAGAGAGAATTGAGGGAATAGAAGCTCTAAGAAGAATGGAATAGAAAGTAGCATTTTGGGATCCAAGGACACCAAAAATTATACTTATCTCAAAGATGTCTCACAAGAATTATCTAGATTGAATATAAATTTGAGCTATTGTATTGGAAAATGGTTATGTTCACAGTGAACAATATACTATTCAAACAATTATTATTTTAAAAAGGTCACAAAACTATTAAGAACATTGCTTTGTCATTTTGTATTGATTAGAAGAATATATATATATATATATATAGATAAGCATGCATGACATGAGAAGAGCATGAGCTGTGTGTGCAAACAGTTTGATTTGAATATCCCATAAACACCTGAATTTGCAGTCTCTCGAGATCATAAATTTGGATTTAAACAAAACCCAAATGGGTTAGTAAAGGGAAGTGAACTTCTTAGAAGTCCATGGCCTTGACTTGGGTTCCTTCCCTTGGTAGCTGTTTTTAAGGGACAGCTTACTTTTAAGCTTCTCACCAAGTCATCGTGTTTTGCGCAGAAACACGCTTTCCATTACAATCACCCAGAAAGGGCCAAGCTTCCGAGGTAGCCCCCTCATCAGAAAGCATACAACGGAGAATTGTACTAAGAGCATTGTGCTGTGAATTGCTTGTCTTCGAGTTCATGCCATTGAACTGCTTCACAGCTTTAAACTCTTCCACTGTGGCATTACTATATAGTTCTTCAGATTTCCACTAGTTTTGGTTTTCCAAAAGCTACTACTTCTAGGAGAGAGCTAGCTTCAAGTTTCAGATTGGCGGACAACATGTATAATACATACTAATTAAGTTCAGTTCAAAGAATATTTAGTGCATCTCACACCTCTACATCTCTCAAACTTTGGATTAGAGAGGGGAGCTTTAGATAGAGGAGAAATATGGATGAGAGGAATGATGCTGACAAGATTGACGATGTTATCTTGCCAGGGTATCGATTTCATCCTACAGACGAGGAACTTGTTGGGTTCTACCTGAAGAGGAAGATTCAGCAGCGACCTCTTCCTATTGAGCTGATCAAGCAAGTGGATATCTACAAATACGATCCATGGGATCTTCCAAGTAAGATAATCAGTGTCTCATGAATTTGTTTTTAAAGTTTGGTTGGAAAAAACATTTCTTGCTTTAATTTCTTTCTTTGATAACTAGCTTCATGGTCGGCCTAGCTTACATGAGTTATGAATATTCTTCTTCACTCCCGCCTAGCAACATGACAAGTTTCTTGCCATTTTCTTCCAAGTTGAAATGTACAATATTACCTGTTTCAATCAGAGAGAAGGTGTTGAATTTGCCAAATTCTATATTTGGAGGATTCACTTGTCATGTTCAGAAAGCGAACAAAAATTAACATTATCACTGTTTGAAATCAAGCTTTATATAGAAATTCTGAGATACTAATATATTCACTTTTAAGTTCAGTACCATCTTTCTCCAAGATTATCAGCTGAAACTTTTGAGGGGAACCTTCAGAAATTGTAATCCTATATGATGAATATTTTTGGTGTGCTTAGCTGCTACTTAATACTAAGTTACTTTTTTTTCCTCTCAAATTTTCACCAGATTTGGCATCAACCGGAGAGAAAGAGTGGTATTTCTATTGCCCTAGGGGTCGTAAATACAGGAACAGTGCACGGCCAAACCGTGTCACAGGAGCTGGGTTTTGGAAGGCCACTGGAACTGACCGGCCAATATACTCCTCCGAATGGCACCAAGTGTGTTGGTCTGAAGAAGTCCCTAGTGTTCTACAAGGGCAGAGCAGCCAAAGGGACCAAAACTGATTGGATGATGCACGAGTTTCGACTACCTTCTATCTCTGATTCAGCACCACCTAAGAAGCTCTTAGATAAAAATCCTTCCTGCAAATGTAAGTCTACTACTATTTTTATCTATAGTTCTTCATTCTCTGTAAATTACAACTTAAAGCTATTATAGATTTATAGTATTAATTCGTCTTTGGACCCACAGGATTCATGGGCAATTTGTAGAATATTTAAGAAAACCAATTCCATGGCACAGAGAGCTCTCTCTCATTCTTGGGTATCTCCATTCCCTGAAACCACAGCATCTGACATATTCACCCAAGCCTCACACGCTACTCAGTTCAGCCCAGAGAACATCTCTTGCACGACCGAAACCCGATCTACCAACCAGTTATGCTGTAATAATGACTTACAACAAGCCTCTACTACTAGATTTTCTACTCTAGATTTCCCCTCATATAAACCCACAAATCCAACAGGTTTACAAACAATCTCCCTTTTCCATTCCAAATGGAGACCTTCCAAACAGCTTCATGTTTTCGCCCCACGAAATGTCAGGATCCACCAACAAGTGTACAGCTGATGTTGCTTCCATGTTCTTTAATCTGTCCCCTGCCTTAATAGCAGAAATTGGCAAGACCTCTGAAAGTATTGACTTCGAAGGACCACAACAGCAGTTCAACAGCTTCTCAAGCAGTTCACCACAAGATTTGCAGGGAAACATAGAGGAAATAGGTTTAAGGAAGAATCAAAGTGCAACTCATGGGAATAACCAGTGGGAAAATGTCCGATCAATTGGGTTTCCTTTCAGTTTGCCTTCAAGTCAGCCCGATGAATGGAATCCTAATCTGCCATGGAATTCTCCCTCCTGTCCTAGTGAGATGTCCACTACTTATTCTACCAACAAATGTTATAACTAATTGAATTGATATAATTATATGGGAGAAGTAGTTTACTTCTAGCTTTGGGTTGAGCAAGTTGAAGCTCGTATATATAGAAACATGTTCAGTTTACAAGTCTTACTGTACAGTTCTCCTATATTCCAACAAAATGTTAGGCTGAATATTTATGTTATCTTTCTTTTACAGAGGTCCAAGAATTTTTAATACTTGACTCAGTGAAGTTTAAATTTGATGAACAAAGGTTAAAACTACTATCTAAGGGTTACCAATATATGCCTAAACACAAAGCAAGGAAGCATAAAAATAATGGAACGTAAAGTTTCTCAACTACACAAAGAGTTGGGCAAAGCAGAAATAAAACCAATAGAAACAATTTCACAAACACACGGCACGCAAGGCAAGCATGAAATGGTAATCTACTGATAGTGGACCAAAATTATTTGAATTACCTGAACAGGCATTTGCTGATTTGGCCTTTGACAAAGACTACTTGAATTTGTTAGCCATATAATCCAGATCATGTATGATGTATCCAGAGTTGAGTATTTCCCCATGAACCTTAACATGACAGAACAAATTTGTCAATGGTGCCATAGTTTCAGATCAAACGAATCAAGTCGCTCTCCCTACATCGTGCCCAATATGGATCTGGCTTAGTAACTTCCTCAAAAACTCGTGTTCCCTCCGCATAAAGATTTGATCCTAACCCCCAGCAACACGGGTCCAATCAGGCGTTTTGTTTTCTGAAAGTATTAACCTAGCTTTGTCACTTTTAAATTCCAAACTGTAATTGATTAGAGAGGCCCACTCCTACTCTGATCTTTGGAGTTATTTCAAAGACGTCACAGAAGTCTGGGCTTCTACGTATTCCAGTATTTATTAGCCATCTCCCTTGAGTGCATTACCATCAACCATAGTAAGATCCAAACAGGGTAATCTGAATTTTATTTGATAAAAAAATTATGATATCAAAGATTCAATCCGATAAACTTAACTTAAAAATTCATATACTTAATATATTATAATATAAAAATCTAAACTACATATATATATATATATATATATATATAATATTCAGTTTGATCAAATTTGTTCCCCCCCGGTAATTCCAACAACGAGAGAGATCGAGGGATCGACGGAGCGCCAGTTATTATAGGCTGGGGTATGTTAGAAACGTGTTGAATAGGAAATTTTTTTGCCTCAATTAAAGTTAAAATTTACATATAAATTTTTTAAGCTAACACACTTCCACCCTTGTTTCAATGTTTCTTCCCAACCTCTGTGGGGGGATGATTCATGAGCAAAACAAGAAAAGCACTTTGCTTCGAAGGATCATCAACTGTTAATAAAATGTCTTGAAGCACTAACGTCCATGGCACCAGTTTCAGGTACTGATCTGGAAGAGCAAGGGTTCGATTACAATTCCTTTTCCTTATGTACTGAACCGTCTAACTACGCAGCAGAATAAGGAGAAAAATTGGATTTCACACGTACCAGACCAATCCCCTGTAGTAGACCAGCTTGACATGTTCACTCCCAACTCATCATCAATGTGTCAAAACGGAATATGTGACAGAATCGACGCCGAACCTAGTACTCGTTTACTGTATTAAGGTAAATCCCAACTACTTCATAACCAATTGGCAAAAGACAAATACCATGATAAAGCACAAAATATCACAAAACAATACCCTAAAATTTGAGTTGTCGACAAAGTGAACCCAAAGTATCCAAGTAATTAGTCCAACACAAACTTTCGGGAAAACATTCAAATTTAAAGGCACCTCAACATCATCTTTTTCCACATTTCTTCATCATCAACAGCGTCATCGCCAAATTCAAAATTCCCTTTCAAGCACATCATAATTCCAAAGGCCTTCTGTACTAGGACAACTCCGCTTCAGCTCTTGGAGGTTTGCTTTTCCTTGGCCTTCTGGATCTTCAAAACTTTTTTGACAATCTTTTGTTCTTCAACCAAGAAGGCCCGGATTATCCTACAAAAAATAAATAAATTTTTTTTAAAAAAAGTCCCACATGCTTTTTTAATCACTTCTACACGACAAAATAAATTATGACAAACTGAAAGTGACAGAACCCCATCACTAATGATTATAGAGACATACCTTTCCCTGACAGCACTACCTGAGAGCACACCACCATAGGCTCGATTCACAGTCCTACGGTTCCTAGACAATCGAGACCTCTTGTATTCAGCAGGTCTCAAGTGAGGAATCTGCATATGATCAAAAATGAAACATGAATCAATAAGGTCATTTATGATTTCACAGTGAGTATAAGTTCATTAACTGTGCACCTATAACATTAAGGGTCAGGACATTTGGACCATCTTCACATTAAGGGTAGATCATAAGAATGTGATAGATATAAGAAGGGACACAACCTTAAGGAGGGGGAGAGAGGGAAAGATATTCATCACGATATGCAACACCAAGTCAGCATCCCAAATGGCAGAGAGATCATGTAAAAACCTTACAATATATATGAATGACACAAGACTCTTAGGATTCCATTTGCAAATTCAAGTGGAAGCCTCCCTTTCTATATATATTGTGCCTGCCCCCTCTCTCTCTCTCTACACCCCCCCCCCCCCCCCCGCGGGAAAACCTGCAAGAGGAAGGCCAAACGCTCTACCACAACAGCTTCTATTTTTGGAACAGCAATCCCATAATTACTGCAATTTGCTTCCATTGTTTCTTACTATATTTGAGACTCTCTATGGTTTACTTACATGTTCTGGAGTTGCAGAGAACAATCTGAACTGAGGCAATCTTTTTGGATTAGCTCTGCCTAGGTTCCCATTGTAATTGCCATTGTAGCACATGTGAGGCCCAGCCCATACATCATTATTGCCCTGGCTTCAAAGATCAACCCCGGAATTGACCTGGCTTCGATGATCAACCCTGGGCAAATTTAATTTTTGATCTTTGGCCATCCTGGTCCTCAGGACCCAACACTATTTTCCCTTAACAGATGCAAAAGGTGTCGATATGTCCTATCCACATAGAAAGCTTAACCTCTTCCACACATTATCAGTAGATGCTAAAATCACTCTCACTTTGGCTACAGGAGGGGAATGGTTAAGTGACACTCTTGATGCCTTGTTTGGTAAACAGGATGCTACTCAGGCGTCGTATTCTTTCCCCAATTGTTCAGCTAGAGATGCTCTTGTATGGTATAGAAAGCTGTTGAGCTCCTTATATCGATTTGCTACAGTGGCTAGATACAATGCGCTAGCAACCTCTGTTGTACATCCTGGCCACTTGCAAGAGCTCGCTTGAATAGGTAGACCTGGGATTTCTTCTCGGCCTGGCATATTACACACTTGTGACAATCCATCATAGGTACTCAAAATATTGTCTTGAAAAGTGGATATATAGGACTACAACAAATGGTGGTCATTTTAGCAACCGGGGGCAAATGTATCCCCTCTTTCTAAATGGGCACATCAACGTCATTTATACCTTCTTGGCTTAGGCTTCCAACTGAAATCAGTTTATGGCCTTGTCGCAGTAGAAGTTAAGCCCTTGAAAAGTGCACTTAGAAACATTGCTTTCGTAAGCCTTTCATGCAACAGTCCACCAGTCAAACCAGTCCTTGGCAAAATTGTTGATATGGGCTGTCATCCACGCAGCAATCTCAAGTTCTCAACCATTAGTGTTGTGATCTACTTTTGTAATTTTGCTTCTTTGTCATGGACCTCGGGCAAATCCTTATCATACTCTACATCTTTTTTTCCCCTTTTTTTATGAGAAGATTGGTTTCTGTTATGTCCAAGTAGAAATGTATGTTAACTGATTATAATGATTTTTCCCCTCATTAGAAGATATGGCTTTGCTATTATTAAATAGAAAAAGCACGACCTGTAAGAAGACTTATCCCTATCAAAGGTTAATGATACTTGGTCTAGTAAACAATGGCTTCTAGTTTTAATAATTTTTAAGAAAACAGGTCAGACTAGGTTACCAAGTCAGACACCTGTTAGTTAATGAATGTAGGTAAATCATAGATAATCTTATAGCATCCGAATTCAGGTCTATCATGAGTACAGTAGATTCAACCCGAATCCACTCCATTTACAGCCCTGCCAAGCTGAGTACTCAAAGATACTGTGATGAGAAAACTTACAAGGAGACAAAGAATGTCAATAATAAAACAGACCATAGAATAGTTAGTTTTCAAAATTAGATTAGTGGGCAAGTATAACAAATCTATTCAATGACAGGAAAAACTTGAAGAAAACTTAATTCATCACACACACAAGCCAAATAAAATAATAAAAATGGATATTGAAGTAAAACAGAGAACACCGCAAGTAGGGCCTATGCAGCCCCAGCCAGATCATTCACAAGAACTTAAGATAACAAATATGATGGACATTATCAACAAATCCATAATTTAAAAACAGCATAAAATACCAAAAATCAAATTCCAGTAAACAATAACTAAAAAAGATTTGACAACTCATGGCAGCATAGATCAATGTTAGAATTTACATTTTCAAGCACAAAAAAGACACTATAATAAAAGCTAGTAAAGGTTCGGTTTAGGCAGGTCTGGGTCAGGCAAAAATGATTCGTTACCAAACTCCAAAACGACCCCTCTTTCTTTTCAAAATATCTTGAATACATATATATATACACACACACACACACACACATATAAGGAGAGGGAGAGATTGAAAGATTAAAACTATTGAGAATGCTTAAACACCATTAAGAATAATAATGGATGCAGGAACTCCTGCCTCAATCAGTTGGATATCAGGCTGGCCCCCCATAATTATTCATTAATTTGATAAGATAGCAGTATAAGTCAATTATCATAATTAATAAAAAGAAACACAAGGAAAGGAAAAAAAAAAAAGGGCATATTAACTGATTTTCTGTAAGACTAACATTGTAAACATCAAATATTTAGTATTCAGAACTCCATCATATATAAAAAGATATCAATTTGAGAACAAACCAGCAATTATATGAGTCCAAAAATCAGGAGCAAAACTTTATATCTAGGGTGACAGAACCTCACTTTTATTACAAGTCAAACTACTGCTCTCAAAATGATGGCTACAACCGAAAGATGACATTGCATAAAATATCTAATACAAAAACACCAACAATCCTAACATTCTAAGACCCCTTAGCAATCAAACCAATACTCAAAACCCAGCCAAAATCATGTTAATAAGCTAAAGTCGTATCTTTTTTCAGACACAAACACATGGCATATAGAATCTCATGCAAGAATTCAATATATCTAAAATTCAAAAATTCCTAGAAATCAAACACCAGCCAATAATCAAAATGGAGCTCAAAGCAACAAAAGACTTACCCCTTGGATTCTCTTTCCGGTAACAGGACACTTGGGTCCGCTGGCTCTCTTCTTAGTGGTCTGGAACACTAGTCTCCCACCTAAATTCATATTGATTTAACCCAAATGAGCAATCACATAACATGTCAATAATTACAATAGTACTTTTTAACACAAACGCACATAAAAAAGAATTATACCATCATATTATTTAATGAACAGAAAACATAATACATCTACAGTCCAGAACAATGAATTTTTCAGTATGATATATAAGAGAGTGAACGAAATCTAGGGTCTCTCTCGGATCAGTGAATCAAAGCAAAATCTCAGAAATGATTCAAATGAATAATGTAGTTTTTGAATCAATCGATTGCAGTGGTAACAAACTGATAAACGCGACTAAATATGAAGACGATACAATCACACAAAAAAACACAAGTGTTTTAAACTGTATACCAGGAGTTTTAACGACCCTGTTCTGGTTGGATTTGGTGGCGTAACTATGCCGTTTGCGATATGTGAGCCTCTGAACCATCTTTGACTACTGGGACTCTCTCCTCCTAGTGCAAGTAAGATAAGATCATAAGACTGAACCAAGAAGATTTTCAGAGTGGGAGAGAAAAATATATAAATCGGTTTTTGGGTTTCGGAAACCCTAGATCCAACGGCTGAAATGAATTTCCTCAACGAAAGAGATTATTTATCAATTTTGTGCATAATCTTTGGATTTATTTTAAAGTTTCCTAATTTATTAATAGACCCTTCTAATTCGTACAATTTTTTTAAACAACTGGCTTCCTTATTGGTCACCTCGGTGTGAAAATTCAACAATTAAAACTTAAAGAAATAAATTAGCTTTAAAAGAATTACGAGTTCAGGTCTTTTATACGTTAATTATTGATAATTTAAATTTAAAGAGTAAACTTAATTATTATCGAAAAAAAAACTTAATCTAATATGCTTAAACTAATAATATAAAATACTCTTCTACTAATTTATAATAACAAAAAAATAATTTATTTTAAATTAAAAAAATATTAAATACGACCTCTAAACCGAGCCAAACACACACAAATGATAAAAATTATTGGCATACTAATGCAGAGAAATTGAAGTTGTTATGCAACAGATATAATATTTAAATTTTATCATTTATTGCTTGGATAAAATAGATAAATAAATAATTTTTTTTTGTTGCAATTAGTTTCATAAATCTAACTCATAACCCCGGGAGGAGGGAGAAGAAAAAACAATATTAACAAAAATTCAAGATGCTAGATCATTTTAGTAGCATTTTTATTTTAAACTATCATAATGACATGATACGTTAACCTAAGTTGTTAGATAATTCTAAAATTCAAGACTTTCAAAAATACGAATGTTTCGATAATTCAATTTATCTCTTATTATATATTTCAAAATTTTCAATCATTTGACAAATGGGGAAATCATTTGCTAAATGCATGGCCACATAATATTAAAATTAGTTTATTATACGAGATTTGATTATGCTACAAAAATTGTGCTGGTGAAAACAAATCAACTTGAAAATAAAAGAAAGTTTTCATTAAATAAGGATGGACTTGGTTTGGTTTTCAACTATTGCATTGAACTTTGAAGGTGGGATTTTTGTTATATTTTTAATTATTAGTTGATTTTTGTGTGTGTGTGTGGATAATATAGAAATGTTAAAATCGATTGAAGGTTAGAGTTTTAAAAAAAAAGAAAAAATAAGGATAAGAAGAAAAATAATAGGAATGTATCAAATGATGTGACATTCGTTTAGACATCATTTAAGAATCAAAATTCAGTAACAAATTGAAAAACCTAAGACATAGCATTACTTTGATGAAAAAAAAATTTAGAGAGATGGCAATAAGAAATTCATAGAGAGCAAACGTTGGCGTACAGTGGGGGTAATGGACTAATGGTAGTTGCTAAGGGTGGGTTCATGTAAAAAGGTAATGACTAATGAGGCTACATATGGTGGTTCAATTAGGTTGATGGATGTTTGTGTTTGTTTCTTATGTTGAAGTTGTCCTAAAAGAAGTGTGCTTAATCGTTTTGATCAAGTTTTTAAAATTATGTTTACGTTAATTTACATTTTAGAAGATAAAAATGTGTTTTTCTTAAATTTGATAAACGGGGGAATGCCACTTTATTATAATGGTAAAAAGTGCGGTGTGAAACCATTACCTCTCTAAAATAAAAAAAACATGAGTTGTCCAACGCGATGCCAATCAACACATAAATTTCGTATCAAAATGTAATAAGCAAATTACAATCATTGGGTTAAACACCACTTACACTGTTTTTTTTTTTTTTTATCACATGAAGTGTGTCAAGTCTTTGAATTAGACTAATCTCATTTAAGAGTGTACGAAACGATTCTACATCCCGTGGATCAGTAAGTCAATAAAAACGCAAGATCCGAACGGGTAACCTCCGGATTTATGGTAGATTTTCCATCCACTCGTACTACACTCTTGGGTTTTAACCTGTTTTATCAAAAATGTACTTTTTACATTTGAATGAAGAGTAATGTTATCTATACTTAATTTATATCTCCACTGTAATGTGTTAAGATATGATGATTTCAAAAATCACATTATATAGAACTCAAAATCATTATATTCCGAAACAATTCAAAATATAAATTAAAAATCTCTTAACATTTTTCTTGAATGGATTCTTGATGAGGGGAAGAGCTCTCTAAGCACAATTTAGCTTTAGGGATTGTAATTTGTTTTTCTTATTATTTGTTATGATACTATTGAGAACATGAATTTGACAATTTGGGTCTCAAAAGTCCACAAAACAAAAGAACAAGACAGCAACAAGAAGAAGCCGAAGACGCGTCGTTGGCTTGTCATAGTCCAGAGCTTTCCTTAATGGATCACTTGTCTATTCTTATTTCCCATTAATCCATCCATCTATTTATTTCACACTGTAAGCAACTTTGGAAATCGCTTCTGAACAGTGACTTCGCGTTGGAACGTAGCATTCCATTCATATTGAAGCGTTGCTTGAACCTGCCGACACAGATCCAAACACACCATACTGAAATGGACCCTGAAACCCATCTCATCCTAAGCTAACATAAATACAAAATTGGCAGCTGTACACAAAAACACATCAAAATCTGTCAAAATATCTATTTTCTTCTATATAAACATGATCTAGCTAAATGCCAAGGACATGATACAATGACACTGTTCTACAAGATTAACATGGAAAAAGCAAAAATGAGGGCTCTACGTGAATCTTCCTGTTCACAAAAGTGATTTTGTTTAATTTATTGCGGCACCAAATTAGCTTGATCTGTTGTTATTCTAGACATGTTGAGGACCCTTGACACTAATTTCATATCTACTTGAGAGAAGAAATAAAGAACATGATCTGAGTTCTCTTCTTGACACTTTCGGAATTTCCTCAATATACAATTTCCACTTCTCAAGAGGTCTTTAAGCTTCTTCTCCTTCTGCATTCCAAGTAAAACATACAAATTAGTATTCCAGGGTCTAACGAAAAAATAAAAAGAGTAAAATTATAGCTATCAATTTTTAAAAGCTAACCTTTTGAAGATTTTTTCGGACCTCCATCAAAAGCTCAGAATCTGCAGGGTCATGAAGTTCTACCTGCGTTCCCCTCTGACTCAAAGTAGTGCAATCCTTATCAGCCCGAACAAAGCGCCAAAAAATTCGTATAGATTCTTCCATGATCTCCACTAGTATGTCACTGGTAATGGCATAGTCACCTTTTTCTCTTCTTCTTGCCTTCTTTCTATCTTTTGAACTGTCCTCTGCAGACAAATTTGAGCATTAGACTAGTTTCATACATCTTAAAGCTGTGCTACAAACGAAAGAAATGAACACTTGTTTGAGGGAAATGCAACAACCAAATTGCAGGCCATTATCCAATTTACCATCACTTCTCAATTTTAGAAGCTCTCACCTCTTATAACAGGAACTTGAAGAAGATTACGTAGGACACATCGATTCTTGACATAAGTTTGAACCCTTGGCCCTTGGAAAGGCTCGTCCTCTATAAATCTTTGCATGAGCACTTGAAACTGTTGAAATTCTCCTGCAACTTCGTTATATCGACATATCCCACGTGGGTCAGATTCCCACAGCTCCAAGGCCTTCCCATATTGCCAATGTAGGAATTCCCAAGAAAGGCATATTTGTCCTACATATACCACTTCCAAATCGCTCTGCAATTCTTTAACAAACTTCACCATTGGCTCGGTTTCAGACTTTTTCCTTTTGCATAGAGAAAAATTCTGCGACAAAAGGGATGTAATTGCAGGAACTGAAGGTTTCTGGCTTGAAATTGATTGAAGTGGGTCTTTCAGCTGCAGAAAACCTATGGACAGTCATGAAACACATGAGGGTGGGGTAAAATTAATTATCATTAGCAAAAAAGATGTAACAGGTCACCTAAATTACTCATTAATTATATCCCAAAAGTCATTTTTGAATGGATCAACAATAAAATTATTAAATGTACAAGTCTTTATCCATATTGTGTGCTGCTACTAAGAAAAGTTCTACAAAAATAAATCAGTGACCAACAGAAAGGTTTCGTGGAGCCACTTAATCAATGGTAGATTATATTATGGTTAAGAAAACAATTGCCAGTTAGGTGAAGCCATTCCTTATTAAATTAATGTTTCAATGTGAAGGTGGAGAAAAATGAAAAGTTCAGGTTGGTCCAATGGCATCAGTTCTGGGAGGAAATTTTTTTGAAAAAAGCAGTGTGACAAGAAAAAAGCCTACACATCAGATGGTACACCTATTGTGAGTGCAGTCCATTAGAATTCCATTATGTGTGTTCTCCACCTGTTTGTCACATATGTGTTTGTATGTCTATGTTTATGTGTGTGTGTGTACGCGCGCGCGCCTGTGTACAACAAAAAAGTCTTCCACCCACTTGGTGCATGAGACCTAAACATGTTCATGGTTTTTGTGTTTCTGCTAAGGCTGAGCCCAACTAACCTGATTTAGTGGGACCTTTTACAATCTTTTAATCATAAAGGTTAGGTTGTGTTATTCATGTCAATCGATTAAATGCTTAACAAAAAAACAATGGTGTTTATAATTATTCTTGAAGAAATCTAAATTGAACCATTGAAAGAGGGAAGACATCAAGTGACTGACCTATTGCATACATCTTCTGGTAATTCAAGATATCGAATTTCCGCATCCTTTCTCTGTAGCTCTTGTAGAACTTGGGAAGCTCGTCCATTCGATCTTCATGCTGGAACCTCTCGTCGATCTTCCAAGGCTTTAAATCTTCTGCTATCTTTGAAGATTCGGATTCTTCTAGGATAGTGGGCAATCCTGTAGCTCTGACCTTTCTAAGTTCCATCTTCAACTGTTCAATCAATTCTTGATGTTCCCACAGTGTTTCCAATTTGTTTGAATTCTCAGAATCCCATTTTGAATCGGATTCCCCAGAATTATCTAAACCATCCACTGGTTTTTCATGTTTGCCACCAAATTCTTCGTTTTTGGATTTGTTCAAGTCTTCTTGAAAATCTTTCTCAGACACAAATTCTGAGTGAAATGTACCTGAATTTTGCAAATGAGCCTCTTCTAATTTTCTGAGTTCTTCCATTATATCTCCATCTTCTTCAGTCAGAATAATCGGCTTCATGTCCGGTACTTAAATTGTCCTGTAATTCTACTTTCTCCCCATCATTGTTCACCAAACTATCAAGTTCATATTCTCCTCCAAAATCTCCATCAGACAAAAATCCGTCACTAAAAGAATCAATTAAACGGCTCATATCCGAATGCAAATTATTTGAACTCATTGACTCTGAGTCGGAATCCATTGCGAAAGAATCGTTGTCAGAGTGAAAGTGAACTTCATCACAAACATTTTGATCCCCCTGTAATTTGCTATCTGCATCAACCAGTTCTCCATATCTTCTTTCAATGTCATTGCCTCAATTTTCTCTGGTTCATCTTCCCTACAAGCACCATTAGTTGAATTCTCAGGCAATTCTTCATGAACAGCTTCTTCTTCAGAATTAACTTTCATAAAATCCTTAACAGACAAATGACAGTCACAGACACCATCATTTTCACCAAACGAACGACCATCCGTATATATATTGAGTTCTTTTACATTAAAGCTCACAATACCTTGTTCTTCGATGAAGCTGGTAGAACACTTCGGAGGCATGAACTCATACTTACTGGTACTCGTAGTCGAGCCCGACTCGGAGCCAAGAGAAGAGGAACTTCCTCCATTGCTTGTGCTGAATTCTTCAAACGAGGGAAATTTAAATTGGAAACAGAAGTCGGGTGCCTCTTTTTCGTCAAACCCGTCATTCACTGAATCAGAAGAATCGATGACATCTCGTTTCCCCTCCAACCTGTGGTTCCGTCTCTGGCTCTTGAGAAATATGATTCGAATCCTTTTGATTGGTTTCCTCCAAGCTATAGTTTGAATTGTTCTTTACAGAACGGTCATTTCTTTTCAATCTGTAATCAAACCAAATCAATTATTAATAGAAAAAAAAATAACTTAACTTGAATAGAAATTGAAAAAGAACTAATCAAAGATCGAAATTTGAATACCCGAAGAGGTATGTGCTGAGGAAACCGAACAGGGGAAGCAAGTAGGTGGAGACAGAGACCCAGACTGTGCCGACGAAAAGAACCAGTTTTTGACAGAGGAACTGATTAACAGAACCCATATTCACCAAATGGAAATGGGTATCGAACACAAACAACTTTTGCGCACCCATCAATTTAATCAATCTGAAAAATTCATCTTGAAGCAAATAAAGAAGAAACAGAGACATATCGGTTCAGGAAACTCATGCCTGCTTTGAAATATTCAGAGAGGAATGGACTTAGCACCTGTAAACCCAAGAAAAACGAAATACAAGTCAAAAATCGAAAGATTTAGCGAAGAAATCTGATTCAGAAGAAACCTGAAATCTGACCTAATTGGAGAGGTTCAGGAGATCAGATATGTAAGCAAGATTTTAGGGGAGATAGTTACCTGTCAGCGACCATAATGGTCGGTTAGAGCCGCTGAATTCTGAGTTCTGTTATGTGATATACATACATATATGATATATATATATATGTCTATATGAAGACTGGAGTTGGAAGACCTGTCATTAGTTGAGAGGTCTGTTTTTGCTGTTCATTCTCTGCACTGTTTGAAGGAGAGAGTGAACCAAAATGAGGCTTAAATCGAAGTTTACGTGTATATTCATCCGTGATTACAGAGCAGCACCATCACCATCCATGAATTTTCTATGAGATTTTCGGGTGTGGTTGGGAAATCGAAAAGTGGGGCCGACCCGGACAGTTTACCTGCTGGTTTTCCATTGATTCCTAGGTCTAAATGGGCATGTTCTTTTCATACCAGAAGAAGAAAATACAGAGCAACACCATCCAATCTCCTCTCTTGTAATATAATACACGACATACCCTTACCATCTAATAATTTTCCATTGGGATTGGAAGTTTTTTTTTTATATATATATATATAACTAATTATAAATATTCTTAGATGGTTTTGCATTATTTAGGCTATTTTGATTGGGAGATTTAATGGGAGAAGATAGGAAAAGAGAAGGAAAAAAGAATACTAACATTAATTTTTTTCACTTTACACTCGCATCTTACACTAATAAATAATGTATTATTAAATTTATAAAAGATGTCACATACACGTGAAATAACTTTTTCAAATTAATAAAAGGAGGAGAAAAAGAAAAAAATTGACGATAAACAGTGTCGCGGTGAAAAAAAAAATAAAAGAGAAATAGAGGAAAGATAATAATTTTTTTTTTTTTTGGTGCAAATTTCTTCTTTATTAAATAAGATTTTAAAAAATGGTAAAGAACTTCACAATTGGAAAGAAAAAAATGACACATTATACACATTTTGAAGCGGTGTGGCAGCTTGACTTGAAAGAGAAGCTTCTTATAATAAAACATGAATAAGAATAATGTTTTACGTGTAAAAAAGAAAGGCCTGAAAAATAAGTTGAGAGAATATATTGCCTTAGCCTTAGGGCCCATGGGTAGAATGAAACACATGATGTTGTTTTCGAACTAAATTCGGGGAATCTGTTCTATGCTCATGCTCGTGAAAGCTCAAACACAACGCATCACCACAAAGCTGTCCTTTTACACGTTCAAGGAGGTAGTTACGTCAAAGTGTTTGCATTCAATTAATAATTACTAATAAAAAAAAACCTAAGTTACTATATAATGAAAACAACAATATATATTAAAACTAAGTTACTATAGAATGAAAACAACAAATATATATATATATATATATAGATATAGATATATATTAAAGTCTTTGTTTGGAGGACCTTCTTGGAATACAATTTTTTT
The DNA here is from genome assembly GCA_008638375.1 of Nyssa sinensis. Lineage (NCBI taxonomy): Eukaryota > Viridiplantae > Streptophyta > Magnoliopsida > Cornales > Nyssaceae > Nyssa > Nyssa sinensis. Next base: position 3,660,058 of record CM018043.1, read on the forward strand.
TGTGTTTTTGTTTTTTATTTTTCTGTTTTGAGAGAGATAAAAATTTCATTTATTTAATGAATCCCGAATGCTACCATAAGTTTTAGAATCTCTCTCATTCACGAATAAGGCCACCATGGGCTGGGGAGGCAGGGATTGCCCCGTCTCGAATTTTTTTATCTATTTTTTTTTAAATATACTCTTTTCATTTAAATTTTTGTCCCCTTATTTTTAAATTTTTCACAATTTTCTGTTTTCATAATTTAGATTTAACTCAATGGAATTTTTATTAGCTTTTTAAACTTTCTTTTCTTGGGTATAGCTTAAAGTTTTTTGAGTGTATTTTCCTTTATTTGGACTTCTTTTCTATTTTTAAGTTTTTTTTTGTAGTAATAATTTATTTAGTTATAAAAAATATTATCAATAAATATTAATATTTTATATTTTTAAATTTTAAATTTTAAATTTGTTATCAAATATTAAGCAAAATTCTTACATTTTTTAACATAACTTTCTAGCCTCACCCCCATTTTTATATTTAGCTTGCAAAAACTGCTTTGTAAATATGTTTGGTCGTTTTAACCAAGTTTTTTACATTTATTTTTGTGTTGGTTTTTTTTTTTTCAAACGTACAAAAAAATGTGTTTGGATGAACAACTCTAAGCACCAATTTAAAGAATAGCTTTTAGGTCAGCTTGAATGTTCCCATGTGGAAATAATTTGCAAATTTAAATGAAACATTAAGATAGATATATATATATATATATATATATATATATATTTACCTTTGTTTCTCTATTCATTAAGTTTATTGATAGAGAATTACACAGAAAAAGTAATAGCATATTGATTAACATAGATAATCCATTTGTGAAACCACCAACTCATTTAAAAGTTTAAATTTTTAAAAAATTGTGTAATTTTATTATTATATTTTCTACATGTCCCTTTACGTGTGCCAATTTTTAAGTTTACACGTGTCAATTCATAGTACGAATGTGAGAGTGAGATTTGAAAGTAGGATATTTGATCTGTTCTGATATCATGTTAAATCATCAATTCATCTAAAAACTTAAGCATGATGTAACTTTATTATTATATTTTCTACACAACCAAGTACAAAGTTGAGGAGAAAAACATATGGAATTATACCTTAAAAAAGAATATTATGTTTTATTGTTTTTCTTTCCTCCATAACCTTGAAAGCTTTAGGGCAATCCCCATGTTTCAAAGCTTGGATTTCTACAAAATGGTGCCTTTATTACATGGGAATGACATAGCTACCAGTTCTAAAATGTTAGAGTAAACCAAAGGTCACTCTATTAAAGCAAACAATTAAGAAGAAGACTACAATTTCCTATAAATCTCACAATGAAAGGTATTGTTATTCTAAATTCGAGATAAGATATTTTAATTAAAATAATACTTAACTTCAAATTTGATAAGATAATTTTTTTTTTTTATTTGGGTACCAGTCTTAATCACAAACTGTCACACATGTAATGTAAATGTATTTTTTTGATTTATTTAATTTTTATTTTTTCGTTAAAACGAAATAGTTACAAGATATACATCTGAATACATGCGTGACTCATTAAGATTGTGACACGTATGTGGGTAAGAGGAAAAGGAGGTTCCTCCTACTTGGTTGGGACCCGAGCACTATCCTTTTAATTGTTAGATAGTTTAGAAACTAAAGATAAAATAATTAAACAAATAAAAACTTAATTCTTAAATTATTTAATGGTTAAAACAATTTGTCTTATATACACTTAAGATTAAAACAACATTACTCTTCACTAAAGAATATTTCATTATTTATTGCACAATCCCAATGTTTTTAAATGAAGCTTTTACTATTAGTTCCAATGTTCCATTCAAAATTGGAAAGTAAACAAATAAATGAATTAGATAGAAAATGGATAATTATAAGAATATTCTCAATAAATCCTTTCAGTTGTTAACGAATAATATAAATTTACTATTTTACTATTATATAAATAATTACACCGACTTCAATTCTGACAAGAACTTTTTATATGATTTACAATACAATATATAAGAATATTTTAATTTAATTATTTAATTAAAACTCAAACACTTACAATGTTGAATTTTTTTTCGAAACAAAAATTTGTATATTGTCAATGACTCAATATGATAGAATAGAGATTAATATAATTTAAAAAATTATAGAAAATATTAATGTAATTGTCAATATTATTATCCATTAGAAAAAAAATTAAATAAAAAAAAACTTTCCATTTTTGGCGAGTATCCAATAAGAAAATTAAAAAGCAACTAATATTACCAGATCATACCTACCAAAAATAAAAAAAAAAGGAACAAATTTACTGTATCAAATACGTTTGGTTTTACAACTGGACAGAAATCAATTTTTTAATATAATCATTCTAATTTTATTTTATTTTATTATTTTGGTGGAGTAGGCAGGTAGAATTGGAGGGAAAAAAAGGCTTTTGGGACTCTTTTAGGATTCAAACTCAAACATGCATTTAATTTGATCACCAACATTCTTCATTATTAGCATCAAAACATCTTCTGTTTTTTTACCAACATAAAATAATAAAACCTAATATAATAAAAATATATATGTATTGATGTTGCACATTTCGGCCTGCACACCGTGACCCCTTAATTTGTAACATATTGTCCGCTTTGGGTCCTGGACTCTGGACCAAGCCCGCTCCACCCCGCACGGTTTTGTTCGAAAAGGCCTGTTTCAAGAAAGAAGGAGGCCTGTGCTTATAAGCGACAAGCGGTCCCGGCTCTTTTCCGATGTGGGATGAAAGTACCCACAACAGATATATATATATATATATATATATATATATATATATATATATGGTCAAAGAGGTAAGGCTCCAACGCGTTGGCTGGCATTTGGTCAAATAAAAAATTGGTTACGAGTTGAAAAATTGAAAGTTTGTGTTGCGTTATGGGCTAACTTCCGGCGTACAAACTTGCAACCGTGTAACCATAATACAATAGATATTCAAATTCTTCTTGGTTAGCCTCAAGGAACATTTAGTACAAGTATTTGACCAAGTGGGCAGACGAGTTCGACCCACCAGGGTTGACTCTTTCGACAAAACTTTCAGCTTAATTCAAAGACGAGCCCATGCTCCCAAAAAAAAAAAGAAGTTTAGTGAATTCTTTTCTTTTAAAAATACAAAAAAAAAAATCCTAAAATACTTAAAGAGTAAATCAAAGGTCACCATATTAAAGCAAACAATTAATAAAAAGAAGAATACGATTTTCTATAAATCTCACATCCGAAGATTAAGTTTTTACTTAAAAGGTAATATTATTATAAGTTCGAATACATATGAAATATAATATTTTAATTATTAGATAATTTAATAATTAAAAATAAAATAAATAAAAATTTAATTTGTAAATCATTTAATAATTAAAATATTTTGTCTCATATAAACTTAAGGTTACAACAATATTTTTTTTCATTAAATAATATTGGGTAATGTTACTCTGAATGCATATGAGATGTGATGTTTTAACCTTTAAATGGTCTATGAATTAGAGATAAATTAGTTGTGATAAATAAAAAAATAATTACCTAATAACTTATAATAACATTACGTAATAATATTTCATTATTTATTGCACACTCCAAATGTTTATAAATGACACTTCTAATACTAGTTCTAATGTTCCATTCAAAATTGGAAAGTAATCAAATAAATAAATTAGACAGAAATGGATAATTGTACTTACTTAATTTGTGAAATGACAATTATAAAGATATTTTGAAATATCTCTTTCACTTATTAACAGAGATAATAAATTTACTGTTTTACCTTTATAAATTATTACACTGACTTTTCTTTCGATGATGACATTCATATGATTTATAGTGTAATATATAAAGATATTTAAAAAAAAAATATTTAATTAAAATTTTAATATTATATGAAAAAATAATTTGTATATTATCATAATAATAAAACAGAAGTTCATATAATTTTAAAAAATAAAAAAAAAGTTCATGTAATTATAAAATTATTGTCAATATAAGCGCCCTTTTTTATTTTGTAAATTTATGAAACCTAATAATAAATTTATAATATAAACATAATAGATTCAAGGTGGGGGTGCCCTTTTTTTATCTTGCCCTGATCTTGATTGGAATTTTTTAATCACGCTCTTTCGACCTGATCGTATTTATAATCAGTCTTAAAAATGGATCAAGTTTAATAAAATCAATTAATTTGTCATTTTCAAATTAAGATATTTTGTAATTTTATTTATTTATTTATGAATATTTATAATTGAACAGCAGTCAGTCAAGTCATCCTGCTTCTAGATTTGTCGAGGGATGACTCTTCTTCTTTTTCTGGTACGGCATCATTAATTTATTTAAGAATATTACACAAGTTTTTTTTTAATTTAACGTATGAGCTCCAACAAAAACGACGCCGTCCAAATTAAAATTGCTTTACTCATTCATATAGGATTCATTTTGGGGCTGGAATATATTTTTAGATTTGGACAGCCCACCCACTGCAGCAACCCATTCCATATAGCCCAATACTGTTGTAATCCTGCACTAAATGTTTCATGGGCCAGATAGCCGGCACCCAAGCATAGAACATGGCTTCAAAGATCACCCCCCTGGGCCCCTTATGGGGGCTTTAGTGAAAGATAAAATGCCCAAACTATCCAGACTGTGGCCATCAATAATTAAGGTCAAACCCTGGAAAGACCTTGGGCCACAGGCAACCCATATTTAACCAAAACCAATTTATAAGGGTACGTTTGTTTATATTTTTAAAACAAAATTTTTAATTTTAAAATACAAAATATGTGTTTGGAAAGTTATTAATTTTATTTCTTTTTTAATTTAGATTATCATATCTAAATGTACTTTTACAATTTTAAAAAAATTTATAAAATTTTAAAAAAATTCATAATAATATATAAAAAAATGGGCCAAATCCTATTTTATTAATTTTTTTTAAAAAATAATGATAAAAAATACAGTATAAAAAATTTCGTGGGAGGGGCCATGGCCACCCCTTATCCCTCCCTAGATCCACCTATGTATATACATTATACATATACTGATATACCAATGGATATTTGCACTATGGGTAGTGGGAAATTTGGCCAACTGTTGGGGCCAAATGATTAAGAATATTAATGAGCTTAACCACATTTAATCACTTAGCTAACCATTTTTCCTATTTACTTATTCCGATCCCAAATCCCATTTCCAAACAACCAAACACAGCTTTTGTAACGTAACTTTTTGAGTTTTGAAAGCGCTGTGTCAGGACAACTAGGGTTGTGATTGTGAGTTTCCGGTGGGCCAGGTCCACAGCATAACATTTAAAGAATACCTTTTTGGTTTTAATGGGATGTCTATTAGGCCCAATAGAAGTTGGTAGCCACAATTACTAGCTCCACATGCTCTTCTCCAGACGTCTTGAATGTGCTGGTACGTGTAACAACAATTGGCCACATTATTATTCACCATGAAAAATCTTCAGGAAGGAATTGATGATGGGCCACATCATTGATGGGCCTTGTGTTCCTGTGGGCTCTCCTAATAAGCTGGCATTCACATCTTCACCCATTAAAACAATTCTAGATGACCCAACAACCCAGAGGAACGTCCTTGTTTAGCCAGATTTTGTGTTTTCAGGTGCCTTTCATGAGGGACAAATTTTAGCAATTAGAACCCTACACCCTATTCATTTTTTCTTCAAAGCCTATCCAATTGCTAGGGTCAAAGCATTAATCCTTATTAACCTCCATTTTCTTGCCTAATCAGAAGATAAACTTTACTCTTAAATTCGTTAATAATGTCATTAAATCACTATCTATTTTGATCTTTAAGTTATCTTCTTAAGACATAATTCAAAGTAAACAAACTCACATTTGCATACATCAGTCAAAGTATCCTTTAAGATCTTATGCTTCTCACTTTAGAAAAAATGTTATCAAAATCATCTTAGTTTCAATCAGATTCTGTGAATGATGTGAAAACGTTTTGAAAATGAATGGAAATCAAATAGTTAAACTATAACTTTTATTCCTCATGATCCAATGAGATATAGAGATACCACCATGTCAATTTCAGTTGTCCCACCTTAAAGCGCTGCATTAAAGTCTGCCATAAATTGATTTGTCTAAACAAAGAACTATATCTAATGCAATCTAAAGTGGGGAAAATTTTTGATATTCATGATGGATAACTGAAAAAGAAATTTTGGAATATTTGACTGCTTAAACCCTTGATCCACACACACACACACACACATATATATATATATATTATATTTGAGATAACACGGCACGAAAACGTTAATAGTAATTGAACAGGTTCAATTTCTTGGTAACTAAAAAAAGATAAATTCTTTAATTTTAAAATTGAAATATTATTGATAAATTGTATAATAATTAATGATTGAATGCATCAAATTTATAAGGCTAAGAGACTACCAATTCGAATACGAATCTGTTAATTCCTATACTAAATCTATTATAAATATAAAACTAAAAAATCTAGAAAATAGGAAAATTTTAGAATAAATAAAAATTGAGATTTTTAAAAAACTTAGAAACTAGATGAAATAAGAAAAAATAATTACTGCAAACGAAATTTTTTATGGTAAAAAAGTCTAATTAAAGGCCTAAACAAAGAAATTTGGCCCAAATCTACATTAGACCATAGACAAAATCGATATGTATTTTCTGTTATGCTATTAGGATTTCAATTTTAAAAAAATGTGATTGACCAATTATACATTTATAAGTATTTTTGTTTATAATGAGACTTAAAACGTTTTTATATATTATTCTACAAATATTTTAACAAGTGAAAGATCAGCGCTAAGAACTCACAAATAAACGAGCATACTAAAGAGAAGGGTTTTGGATGTTCTCATAGAGAAGTAATAGTAGATTATTTGGCACATGCTGCACGAATCAGTCGTGCCTAAAATGAAAACTAAAATAAATCTGAGCTATGTGATATATGCATGCATGGCCTAGTACAACCAACGTGATTAATTGAACTTTGGATCATTTCATTAGAAAAAAAATTATGAGACAGAAATTCCCTTGTAGTGTGTGATGAATCAATCATATGAAAATTCATATATACACACACGAGCGCATATATATATATATATATAATAACAGAGAGAAGTTAAATTTATTGTGCTAGTATCTACATAATCTTTGTTAGGTCTAGCGCGCATATACGTATACACTAACAGCAACTTATAAATATAAATGCAAGTAATGGAGGTGACGTGATGGGTGACAACATGTGAGACTGCCCAAATTTGTTTACTAAATTTCTGGCCAAGCAATGACTAGTTACATTTTCTTGTTGTGGAAAAAATGCAAAACAATTATTCGAAGAAATGGTCAAAAGGTTTTTTTATTTATATATTGGCTTATCTGAGTTGTTGAAGTAGATAATGCAATAATGGTGTACATATTCCAAAACGAGATAGAGAGAGAGAGAGAGAGAGAGAGAGAGAGAGAGAGAGAGAGAGAGAGAGAGAGAGAGAGAGAGAGTTGTTGATACCTCTGATGCATGAGCAAATAACAAATTAAGAACGAAAAGATAAAAATTAGGATACAATTTCTAATTGATTTTTTCTCATTGAAATTAAAACTTAAGGACCGGATCATGTGGGTTTATTAAAATAGTCGATGCAGTATTCGGAGGTATAATCGAATAGTAAAAGCGTTGAATATAAAACATAAGTGTTTTGAATTCGAGTATTCTCTATACCGATTATTGATAATTAGAACTTAAAGAGTGAGTCTAGTCTCATAGAAAAATGAATTTAATCTGGTATACGTATACTGGCCCAATATATATATATTACCGATTTATATATATAAAAAAGCCAATGGCATTTTTAGGTAATTTTAAGATATCATTTTCATTATTAATGAATGATAAATGATAGGTCCAAGAGCTAAGAGTGCAATAGGTCAGTCTCTCTCTGTTATTCACCTCAATTTATAAATTTCAATTGATGTAGCACTCTAGTTTGATAAATTTAGTTTTATGGATTGGATTTGAATTGAACCAAGGTCATCCAATCCACTTGTAAAGAAGAAATTTTTTTTATTACAACTTATTTCTTCTTTTAATTTACAGCTACTCAAAAAGAAACATTCATTTTTTTTTCCTTTCAAATTTCTTAAATAAATGGTTGATTATTACTCTCTTTCATTTTCTTTTAATACATCAATTAACACGAGGGAGGTTGATCATTACCTTTACTTTCTCTTTTCAATTGTCACAAGAGACAAACTGGCATTAGTCGTGATTGACTGAAAGCTATAGTATGATTGATATATTCAAGTCACATGCATCTTTAAATTAAATGTCTTAATCACACGACATCTTTAAATTAAATGTCTTAATCACACGACATTTTTAAATTAAATATCCTAATCACACGACAACTTTAGACATCTACCAATAACGCTTAGACTTTCTGTTCTCAAGAATAACTTTTATTAATTTTCTTTTCATTTTCTTTATAAAAAGTGATTTTTCATTTGTTTGTTTTTTCCACCTTCTATTTAAATAAAAAATTTAATATTTTCCTAGTTTCATCTGAAAGAGGACAAGTAATTATTATTACCATTTACTTATTTTACCTTGCCTACTTGGTCAAAAAGAGGAGGGTGACTACTTTTTTTTTTTTTTGGTTGCTTTCTTTCCCACTTCTCTCCAAGTGTTAACTAGTTTATGCCTGCACTGCCCCCTTTTCCCTTTGCAGGGACCGTTCCATTTCTTCCTCTCCCTCTCTGTTGTTGGAAAAAACACTTATGTCAGATTCGATTATTAGTCCTTTATTTGAATGTGCAGAACTGCCAAAATTTACCATATTTATAATACGAGTTGTTTTGAATTATTATGAATGTTGTACATTTTTTTTTGGGGTAAAATTCTATTGATTTTTTTTTGAGGTATTTGAAATTATATCGAACTATTCTATTTTATTTGACAATATAAAAATACTTTCTTTCAGTTAATTTTTGTCTTCAAAATGATAAAATTGTCAATTTTTTTTTTCATTTTTAAATAAATAGTGATTAAAATCTTTATTTATTTTTATATAAAATAAGAAAAATCTTAAAAAAAAGTTAAAAAAAATTGGTCAAAAGTGAAAAAATGTAAAAAAATAAAATAAAATTAGAGGGGCAATTTTGTCATTTGATTAAAAAATTTGATTGGAAGGAATATTTATATATTGTCAATTAAATAAAAGAAGTAAGTATAATTTAAAAAACTTCAGGAAAATTAATATAATTATCAGAAATCTGGGTTAATGTAACTTACCCAATTTTTTTTCAACAACAATGGAATAGAACTCTTGTATATTTTTTTTATTATCATATCTTAATTACGAGTTCAAGAGACACTTTATTCAAATTTTAATATCTGAAATGATAATATGCAAGTTTAGGAGTAATTAATCAGCAAAATCGTCTCACAACAAATTAGTTTTCTCAGAATTTATGTATGTAAGCTTCTCTTGAATTTCAAAAAAAAATTAATACTTTATGAACACATGATGATGTTGTGTGACAGTTTCATGGGTAATCTCTCCAAATTAAGGTTTTAATTTGTAAACTTGTAATGTATACATTGGCTGACAAATTAGTAAGTATGCATGTGCTGTACTAATGCGTTCCGCTGAATAAATCAATTTGGCAAGAGCACTAAATTAGATTAATGGGATTCTTAAATATTTCGCACAGCACAGACACACACACACACACACACACTCATATATATATATATATATATCACTCAACATGGTTCCTGAAATCCTACAGCGGTCTTAAATATTTCATTTAGTCATCTTTATAAGGTTAAGAGACTACCAATTCGAATACGAATTTGTTAATTCCTATGCTAAATCTATTATAAATATAAAACTAAAAAATCTAGAAAATAGGAAAATTTTAGAATAAATAAAAATTGAGATTTTTAAAAAACTTAGAAACTAGATGAAATAAGAAAAAATAATAACTGCAAACGAAATTTTTTATGGTAAAAAAGTCTAATTAAAGGCTTAAACAAAGAAATTTGGCCCAAATCTACATTACACCATAGACAAAATCGATATGTATTTTCTGTTATGCTATTAGGATTTCAATTTTAAAAAAATGTGATTGACTAATTATACATTTATAAGTATTTCTGTTTACAATGAGACTTAAAACGCTTTTATATATTATTCTACAAATATTTTAACAAGTGAAAGATCAGCGCTAAAAACTCACAAATAAAGAAGCATACTAAAGAGAAGGGTTTTGGATGTTCTCATAGAGAAGTAATGGTAGATTATTTGGCACATGCTGCACGAATCAGTCGTGCCTAAAATGAAAATTAAAATAAATCTGAGCTATGTGATTTATACATGCATGGCCTAGTACAACCAACGTGATTAATTGAACTTTGGATCATTTCATTAGAAAAAAAATTATGAGACAGAAATTCCCTTGTAGTGTGTGATGAATCAATCATATGAAAATTCATATATACACACACGAGCGCATATATATATATATATATATATATATATAATAACAGAGAGAAGTTAAATTTATTGTGCTAGCATCTACATAATCTTTGTTAGGTCTAGCGCGCATATACGTATACACTAACAGCAACTTATAAATATAAATGCAAGTAATGGAGGTGACGTGATGGGTGACAACATGTGAGACTGCCCAAATTTGTTTACTAAATTTCTGGCCAAGCAATAACTAGTTACATTTTCTTGTTGTGGAAAAAATGCAAAACAATTATTCGAAGAAATGGTCAAAAGGTTTTTTTATTTATATATTGGCTCATCTGAGTTGTTGAAGTAGATAATGCAATAATGGTGTACATATTCCAAAACGAGAGAGAGATATATATATATATATATATATATATATATATATAGAGAGAGAGAGAGAGAGAGAGAGAGAGAGAGAGAGAGAGAGAGAGCTATTGATTCAATTATTATAAATCTCAATGCATCTCTGATGTGTGAGCAAATAACAAATTAAGAATGAAAAGATAAAAATTAGGATACAATTTCTAATTAATTTTTTCTCATTGAAATTAAAACTTAAGGACCGGATCATGTGGGTTTATTAAAATAGTTATTGCATTATTCGATGGTGTAGTCGAACAGTAAAGACGTTAAGTATAAAATATAAGCATTTCGAATTTGAATTTTTTCTATATCGATTGTTGATAGTCAGAACATAAAGGATAAGTCTGATCTCACAGAAAAAGGAATTTAATTTAGTATACGTACACTGACCCAATATACCTCTTATTGATTTATAAAAAAAAGAAGCCAATGCCATTTTTAAGTAATTTTAAGATATCATTTTCATTATTAATGAATGATAAATGATAGGTCCAAGAGCTAAGAGTGCAATAGGTCAGTCTCTCTCTGTTATGCACCTCAATTTATAAATTTCAATTGATGTAGCACTCTAGTTTGATAAATTTAGTTTTATGGATTGGATTTGAATTAAACCAAGGTCATCCAATCCACTTGTAACGAAGAAAATATTTTTATAACAACGTATTTCTTCTTTTAATTTACAGCTACTCAAAAAGAAACATTCATTTTTTTTCCCTTTCAAATTTCTTAAATAAATGGTTGATTATTACTCTCTTTCATTTTCTTTTAATTCATCAATTAACACGAGGGGGGTTGATCATTACTTTTACTTTCTCATTTCAATTCTCACAAGAGAAAAATTGGCATTACTCAGTGATCGACTGAAAGTTATAGTATGATTGATACATTCAAGTCACATGCATCTTTAAATTAAATGTCTTAATCACGCGACATCTTTAAATTAAATATCTTAATCACGCGACAACTTTAGACATTTACCAATAACGCTTTGACTTTCTCTTCTCAAGAATAACTTTTATTAATTTTCTTTTCATTTTCTTTATAAAAAGTGATTTTCTATTTGTTTGTTTTTCTACCTTCTATTTAAATAAAAAATTAATTTTTTCTAGTTTCATCTGAAAGAGGACAAGTAATTATTATTACCATTTACTTATTTTACCTTGCCTACTTGGTCAAAAAGAGGAGGGTGACTACTTTTTTTTTTTTTTTGTTGCTTTCTTTCCCACTTCTCTCCAAGTGTTAACTAGTTTATGCCTCCACTGCCCCTTTTCCCTTTGCAGGGACCGTTCCATTTTTTCCCCTCGCTCTCTGTTGTTGGAAAAAACAGTTATGTCAGATTCGATTATTAGTGCTTTATTTGAATGTGCAGAACTACCAAAATTTACCATATTTATAATACGAGTTGTTTTGAATTATTATGAATGTTGTACAAATTTTTTTTTTGGGTAAAATTCTATTAATTTTTTTTTTGAGGTATTTGAAATTATATTGATTTTTGGGTAAAATACCTTCTTTCAGTTAATTTTTGTCTTCAAAATGATAAAATTGTCAATTTTTTTTCATTTTTAAATAAATATTGATTAAAATTTTTATTTATTTTTATATAAAATAATAAAAATCTTAAAAAAAAGTTAAAAAAAAATTGGTCAAAAGTGAAAAAATGTAAAAAAAAATAAAATAAAATTAGAGGGGCAATTTTGTCATTTGATTAAAAAATTTGATTGGAAGGAATATTTATATATTGTCAATTAAGTAAAAGAAGTAAGTATAATTTAAAAAACTTCAAGAAAGTTAATATAATTATCAGAAATCTGGGTTAATGTAACTTACCCAATTTTTTTTCAACAACAATGGAATAGAACTCTTGTATATTTTTTTTATTATCATATCTTAATTACGAGTTCAAGAGAAACTTCACTCAAATTTTAACATCTGAAATGATAATATGCAAGTTTAGGAGTAATTAATCAGTGAAATCGTCTCACAACAAATTAGTTTTCTCATAATTTATGTATGTAATTAAGCTTCTCTTGAATAATTTCAAAAAAAAATTAATACTTTATGAACACATGATGATGTTGTGTGACAGTTCCATGGGTAATCTCTCCAAATTAAGGTTTTAATTTGTAAACTTGTAAAATATACATGGGCTGACAAATTAGTTAGTATGCACGTGCTGTACTAATGCGTTCCCATGAATAAATCAATTTGGCAAGAGCACTAAATTAGATTAATGGGATTCTTAAATATTTCTCAAAGCACAGACACACACACACACACACACACATATATATATATATATATATATATATATATATCACTCAACATGGTTCCTGAAATCCTACAGCGGTCTTAAATACTTCATTGAGTAATCTTTTCAGTCCAGGCTAAGATAGGAAGAAGCAGATCACTATGATCACCATCTCCCTAGAGAAGCAAACATTCAACGAATCTGTCGATTTAACACTTTTCTTCTTTCCGGGGGTACCCCTTGCTTTATTTCTTACCTTAGTGAAAATTAGAGGACTAAAAACTTGTAATTAAGTTTCTGCTAAGTACTGGTTAATAATTTTTTGAATAATGATAAGTATATCAAATTAGTTTATTAGATGACATCATTTATCATAATTTTCTTTTTAACATTTAAATAAATAGACAAAACATATTTATTAATTACAAGTTGAGAATCGATATCGAAGTAGGATGAGAGACAAATCAAGGGCAGTTATACCATCCCATAACACATGCACAATTTAAATCAATGAAGTCACAATAACAAAAATTCAAATTCATATAAAATACTTAGAATTTAGTAGTTTTAGGTTTTACATGATGTTGATGTGGTGAACTGGTAATTAAATGGAGTTGCTGGTCCCCAACTCACTATTGTGATCCATTTGGCCCACATGCTTGATGCAAAAGGTGGAGTTCAGTAAGGTATGTTCAACCATTTGATTGGCCATGCCTTACCATGACTATAAATATTTTTCTGATCTGATCATCCTCAAGTCAAAGTTTGAATAGCTTGTGATAGAATCAAACAAACCACATGATCCTATTATCATCATGCACAAATCACAATGGCATGGGACCATGGCTGATGATAATAAATTCCTTGAAAACTTCTTTTCATTGAAACTCGAAAGAAGTTATAGAGGTTTTGTTATTACCAGAGTTACCTTTACTTCTGACGTATTGGGTTTAGAGATTTAAAGCTAAATTAGGGTTGTTTGCATTGCAATCACATTCAATGCAACGCGGTTTTGGAGAGGCAGAGGAGGCATAGACAAAGCTGACTTTAGGTTAGCTAAGCCCCATAGAGTAAATGCTTTTGCTGTCACCCTTTGACTCTTTGGGGAACCCTTTTCTTTATTTTGGGTCAGCGTCCTCTTACCTTTAGGGCTATGGGGTCTCATTTCTATATATGCAGATCAAAGACCTTTGGCAGAGACCCTTGTCTCAGCTTTTTCTAGCCTAAGACGAAGAAGGAACAAGAGAAGAAAACAAGCTAGTTTATAGAGAAGAAAGAAGAGGACCTTATATTTGCGCACAGGGGGAAATTGAGGAGAGAGTCATTGAAAAAACAAACAAGGTAACATGGGAAGACCACCTTGCTGTGATAAAATGGGAGTGAAGAAAGGACCATGGACTCCTGAAGAAGATATCATATTAGTCACTTATGTTCAACAACATGGTCCTGGCAATTGGAGGGCTGTCCCTACCAATACAGGTAATATTTCTCTGTTTGATTTAAAGTTCTCTGCAGATGAGTTTCATCTTCTATATATATATATATATTTATATATTAGTGGATTTGTTGTTTTCTGGTTTGGGGTGGCCATTGAGAAAATGCTCAAAGAGTCTAGAATCTGGGAATTGTTGAAACCTAATTTTAATCAATCTTGGTTCACTGAAACGTCTTCTTCTATTTGGGGTTTGTCAGAGTTGCGTAGATGCAGTAAGAGTTGCAGACTTAGATGGACTAATTATCTCAGGCCAGGGATCAAAAGGGGTAATTTCACAGATCATGAGGAGAAGATGATAATCCAGCTTCAAGATCTTCTGGGAAACAAGTAATTATCTTTCCCTCCTCTCTCTTTCTCTCATGTTGGATCATATATGTTTGTTAGCTTTGATTAACGTAATTGTGTGTCTGTGACTTTGTTGCAGATGGGCTGCCATTGCTTCTTACCTCCCTGAGAGAACCGACAATGATGTTAAGAACTATTGGAATACCCATTTGAAGAAGAAGCTCAAGAACCTCCAAACAGGATCTGATGGTCACTCTAGAGATGGTTTCTCATCTTCACAGTCAATATCTAGAGGTCAGTGGGAAAGAAGGCTACAGACTGATATAAACATGGCCAAACAAGCCCTACACGAGGCCTTGTCCCTAGAGAAACCAGAATTGAAGCCTTCTAATGGTGGGTACGACTCTTGCAGTACCAAACCAACTTGTCAAACATCTAGCTATGCATCAAGCACTGAAAACATAGCTAGATTGCTGAAAGGATGGACAAAGAATTCAACCAATCAGGAAACAGACTCTTCCAGTAATGATCAACATTCCTTCAACATGTCCATGGCTGGTTCTACGTCTAGTACTGAAGGGACTCCAATTGGTGCAAAGAATACATGCACTAATTTATCTGAATCTTTTGAGTCGCTGTTTGGTTTTGAGTCAAATTCTGATTTTTCTCAATCTATGTCTCCTGAGGCTAGTCTTTTTCAAGGTGAAAGCAAGCCAAATCCTGGTGCCCAATTCCCATTGTCAATGCTTGAGAATTGGTTGTTTGATGAAGTTTCTGTTCAAGGGAAGGGAGAATTGGCTAACTTTTCATTTGATGAAAATGCAGATTTGTTTTAGAAGGATTCTTGTTTTGAGGGATTTTGTGACCCTTTTGAATATCTTTTGTTACTTCTTTTGTTCTTAGCCTTTTTGACATGGAAACTTACTCTGTCCTCGTAGAAATTAAGTTATCAGCCATTTAGTGCTTAAACTGTTAAACAGCAGTGTAAATTTCACATTGTTAAGCTATATGCATTGAAGTAAAATAAAATTCTGTCTTCATTTTCTTACTTTGGTTAATTTTGTTATCTCTTTCTAATATAAAATTTCTTATCTCCATTACCTTTTTTTTCTCCATAATTTCACTCAAGCTATTTTAGATACATGCCACATCTTTTACTGTATAATTATTTAATAGTTATGAAATACAATCAAGGTCATATTAACAGAAAGCGAGAGAGAAAAGTGTAACGGGAGAAGATTTTGTCGATAAATATGATTTCAACTTTGGATTAACATACATCCAAAAGGCTGTTTTGAAAGAAATCGAGAGAAAAGTGTAATGAAAAAAATTCTGATAAAAATGATTCAACTTTGGGTTATATATCTAAAATATTTTAAGGTATTGCTTCTCATTAGTTTTTTTTTCCTTTCTTGAGCCATTTGCATCCATGTTTAAGTGTGTATTTGATTCAGTTTAATGGATTTTAAAACATGCATTATTCAGTTCATTAATTAAATATATATATATTTAATAAATTAAGTGTTTGATTTAATTTATGAATCACACATTTCAAAATTATAATGAGTTTATAACGGAAGTTTTAATTAAAATAATGAAAGAGAATTTTCCAAACGGCATTTTTGCACAACCTTTGAAACCAAGTTCTATCCATGTAAATATCTGTATCCATAAATTAGTACTTAGTAATGCGTCTGCCTCATTTCGTTTTCTGTGTTAATGGGCGAAGAGCAAATGGAGATATAGCAGATTGGTGGCTTTTATTAATTTTGGATTTGATGAAGAATTAACTGTTGACTTAGTGGTTAGGGGACTTGTGCATGCGAAGGAGGCATAGTCAACTCCAACAAACCTTAATTAATGGTAAACATAGTTAATTAATTAGGCCGTGGGGGATTAGGGCCAAGTAGGACTTATATCTGAAGTTAAATAATAATTAAAATAAAGTTTAAAGCAGGTGAATGTTTTGATAACATTGTGCAACTTTTAAGATATAGTAAGCTAAATAAAAAAATATAAAAAAAGAAAAAGAAAAGGCACGAATGGTATACAGATAGTGTGAACTCACTTCATTTCCTCTTGGAACCATTTGGAGGACACATGAACCTGTCATGACTAAAATCACATGATACACTTTGGTGTGAATGTGATCAATAGGAACTTGACCTCTCACTTTCTCTCTCATGATATGTATTTTTCTTTAATTAGATTACGAAAATAAATGGTTAGGATTTGCCTTGGAAATCTGCAGATTGGTCTTAAATGCACATGTGAAGTGTTTTGATTTCTTAGCAGTAGTAAGACAACTTTGATATGACCATGCAATCAATCCAAACTGTAAAGGGACAGGAAAAACCTTAAGTTCCTCCTGAATACCCTTCACCAATAAACCCCAGAAAAGATAAGTCTCTTTTGCCCCCATTGAATATTTCTTCATTGTGCTTCTCCTATTAGATATTGGGGGTTACGAGAATTCTTTTTAGACGAGGGAGTCATTGCTTCTTGAAAGAAAAAGACAAAAAGTTGGTTGTTTCGAAAGAAAAAAAAAAAAATAGTAAAACGATTGTTATTTTTATGGACGGTTTCAAATTGATGTTACTCTTTTTGATTAGAAAGGCCTCCTGTTCTTCATTATCTGTCAAAAACTCAGGATGAGGGTTATCGGATAAACTCTGATAGTAACTGCTCCGATGATAAAATTAGTAAATAGCAAGAGACTGTAATTGAAAAGAATAATTAAACATCCATTAAAAGCGTACCTTATGGTCTTATTATAGATTGTAAATCTCCTAAGTTGAGTAGGATTAGAAGCTATAAAAGTAAGGATTCGAAAATATCTAAAAATAGTAGTTAACATATTGAACCATGTTTCCTTATTTTGAGATCGGTAGGATATAAAAGACGGTGTCATGTTCTGAACCATATACCTTTGAAATCGGTACTTGTTTGATCTGCATAGAACAATATTTCTTGATTTGTATCCCAAAGAACTCATGTTTTGAATATATTTATGATGCTGCACTTTTTGGCCCACGTGAGATCCAAGCTCGGCTCCCTGCGAAACACTTGAAACAGAAGATCAGAGGACCACCGGGTTGGCTCCGGCGGTAGCCGCTCCGATGCTTAAGTCAATAAACTGAATTGAAAGACTTGTAATGAAAGCCAAAATAATGAGCATGAAAATAAAGCGTACCTTTAGGGTTGAATTTATAGGCAATGTCTCTCCTAAGTTGATTAGGATTTGGAGCCATGAATATAGGGATTGGATCTCCGGAGATATCAGTTACCTTGTTGAATATGGTAACTCAGTGTGGCAGCTTCCTTGTTGGAGATAGCTTCCTTATTTCCTGCTTGATGCTCACTAAGGCGGTGATTAGGTCTGATCATTGATGTGTCATACTGCAGGCTTGCATCTATACAAGTTAGTCTTTATGGGAGAGCAGTCCTGCTTTGATACTATGAGCTCGGCCCATGTAGGTTATGCCCTTGACTGACCGAGGATGAGATATATGACCGAGCGTGTACTGAATGACCGAGCACAGATTATTAGGCCGAACATGAACTAAGCGACCGAGAACAAGTTATATGGCCGAGCCTGAGCTGAGCGACCGAGCACAAGTTATATGACCGAGCATGAGCTGTATTATTGGTCGTGCCCGAAAAGTCACGCGTTCTATCTTCTCGTTTTCCTAGACGTCCGTTGGTACATCATTTATTGCGCAGCCGGTTTTTGGGTTTCTCAAATCATTATTGTTGCGATACTGTCGTGACGGTTCGCCTGGGTAGCCATTATTCTCCGAATGTATATAAAAGGGAGAAAGAGCCTTGTACGATTCTTTTACCGTCTTTTATTTTACGAAGAGAAATACATACTTCGCCATTGTCGAACCAGCAAGCTATCCTGTGAAGATTTTCATTCATCCGCAGTCCCTTCCTTTTATTCAGGTTCGGTTTTTGGTACTTTTGTTCATCCTTTCCCTTTCTTCTCTTCTCCTTTTGGTTATTTTGGAATGTCGACTTCTTCGGCATCTTCTGGTGTTGGTGATGGGTCAAGGAGCCTCCCAGAAGCTTACTCCCTATCGCAAACCCTAGTTAGGGGTAGTAGTTCCCTGGGGACTAGGCCAGAAGAGGTTCGTTCTAGCCCCTCAGTTAGGATTGTCGATGCCTTCTCGGAGTCTAGGGATAGAGAGGGTGAGGTCTCTGGTCGGTCCTTTTAGGGAGAGGAGACAGAGAGTACTGTGGCCTTTTCTTGGTTAGAGGTTTTAAGGGAGAGGTACGATATTCCTTCAAATGTTACCCTTAGGGCTCCTGACGACCTAGACTATCCTTGGGATATTAGGGAAGGCGAAATTTGTGTTTACACTGCCTGGTTTGAGATGGGTCTACGCCTTCCTTTCCCTAGACTGCTTAGGGACTTCTTTTGTTAGTTCAATCTTTGCCCAGCCGACCTGCTTTTGAACAGTTGGAGGCACCTGTTAGGGTTTATGGCCTTGGGTCGTCTGAACGGTGTTGAGGTCTCCTTAGATTTGATCCATAGTAAAATGGACCTCAAGTACCTGAAGGCGGAGGGCCTCTACTATATGTCGTTTGACAAGGGTTTCCGACCTTTGTCTTACGTACCGTCTTCCAATAAATTTTGGAAGGATCGGTATTTCTTTGTTAGTGGAGAATGGGAGGTGACCGACCCCGAAGACCAGTTCTCCATGTTCCCCCGAAGCACGGGGTTTATGGGTGAGACCCCCTTTTCTTTTGTAATTTTGCTCTGTGCTTGTTTCTGTGTTTCTTGACTAACCATTTGTTCAAAATTCTTTTGTGCAGACAAGAGCATCAAGAAGAGGCCTCACTTCACCCCTGCTCTGAAAGACCAGTACAGAAGGCTTCTTCAAACTCCGAACAGGGACTACCGGGCTATCCTCCACTCGGGCTCCACAATGCCTCTTAAGGACAAGGGTGTTGTTGACGACGTACTTAAGTCCATTGCTGGTAAATGGGGGTCATCAAAGAAGAAGAGGGTGGCGAGCCAGCCTCCTCCCTCTGCGTCTTCTTTGAAGAAGACGAGGACGACTGACCCGTCCTCTTTGGTGCCTCCCAAGAAGGGGGCTGTCTCTTCTGCTTCTCCCTCTTCCCGACCTCCTCTGAGGGGTGTTGTGATCAGGGAGCCCTCCTCTGCCCCTCAAAAGGGGGTGGTGATTAGGGAGCCCTCTTCTGCCCCTCAGAGGGGTGTGGTGGCACCCAGGCCTGCCCCCTCTTCGGCTCAAAGATCTCAACCGAGGGGCAAGGCGAAAGTAGGTGCTGAACTGCCTGATGGATATAAGGCCGTCCATCAGGCCATTGAAGATTTCTGGGCGGACGCCCCTCGAACGGACTCCCCCTCCTGCAGTACCAGGAAGGGTACTAAGAAGACTGTGATTGGTGCCATGAGGGCCCATTTGAAGGTAACGACTGACCTTTCTTCTTTGGCGTTTTTCTTTCTTTTTCTCTTTACTGATGTGCCTTCTTGTTTTATTTTTGCAGACTTTGCATAATTTGGCCGCTTTGATGGAGGCCACAGTTGATCTTCAGGCCGTGGAAAGGCTGGAAGAAGACCTGGATGAAGCTCGGTTGCAGCTCGGTACGGCTCAATCTCAGGCCACCACAGCCGAGGACGAGCTGAAGGAGGCGAGGAATTTCCTCTCAATTATGGAATCCGAAAGGGATTCTGTTAAGCTTGAGAGGGATTCTTTGCGATCTGAACGGGACTCCCTTCTTCAGGACCTGACCAAGCTGAAGGAGGAGAGCAGTGCCCTTCAGTCTTCAATTGCTCAGAAGGTTGAGGAGGCCAAGGTTGAGACCGAGGCCAGGTTGAAGACCGAGCTTGAGAAGATGGGAGATACTATTGCGCAGCTCGGTTACTACAACTTCAAGTCCAAGCTTCTCGCCAAGTTCCCGGATATTGACCTGTCTAGGATTGACGACGATGATGAGGACGAAGATGGGGATGAGGACGATGGATCTGCAAGCCCTTTAGTTTAGGGAAAACTTTTGTAGTCCTGTTTCATCTTTTGTAACCGAGCTCACATATTAATGAAAATATCTTCTCTTCAGTTTTTGTCTCTGTCTTTCTTTGGTTGTTGGCAATCTTTGAGTTCTGCTCTAAAAATGTATCAATGTTTTGTTGTGTGTGAACGGACTTCGGCCTTTGATGTCTGTATTATGACACAAGTAAACCTGCTCGGTTTCCGGAGTACTGTCTTTACCGACCATGGGTGGTCTTCTGGACTAACTTATGATAACCCTGAAGTAATGTGCAGTAATAACCAACTTGTGCCGAACTCTTGATATTAGAGGGGTTTTGAGTCATGGACTTTCTTTAAAAAAGGATAATTTGAATGATAATCAATCAATCTGATTACTAACCATCAATCGTAAAAACTGGCGTAAGACAGTGATTCTGACCCCTTGGAACAAAACCTGAGCTTGATTGCCGATCAAAGGGACTTGTATTTGTAAGGATATTTTGATGGTCGGTATGACTGAGCACTTAGAGTTTATTCTTGTCTGTTTTATAACTTCTGACATGGAGCCTTTGTGTACTTGTAATAAAACATCAGCCTCATATATCAAGACGGACCAGACCTGAAGTCTGTACATTGAGATGGACCAGACCTGAGGTCTGTGCATTGAGATGGACTAGACCTGAAGTCTGTGCATTGAGATGGACCAGACCTGAAGTCTGTGCATTGAGATGGACCAGACCTGAAGTCTGTACATTGAGATGGAGCAGACCTGAAGTCTGTACATTGAGATGGACCAGACCTGAAGTCTGTACATTGAGAGGGACCAGACCTGAAGTCTGTGCATTGAGATGGACCAGACCTGAAGTCTGTGCATTGAGACGGACCAGACCTGAAGTCTGTGCATTGAGATGGACCAGACCTGAAGTCTGTACATTGAGATACTTTACGGAATATGTTGAAAAATAAAAAGAAATTACTTTATTGATAATACTTTCGTAAATGTTCCATATTCCAAGGTCTGGGAACAGGTTTCCCATCCATGTTTTCCAACCAATATGTGGTCGGTCTTACTGTCTTGGTAATCTTGTAGGGGCCCTCTCAGTTCGGTGATAATTTCCCCATGGTGGTATCCTTGGTGTTCTGGAACACCCTTCTTAGGACGAGGTCCCCAACTTGGAAGCTGGCAGGCCTGAGGCCAATTTTTGAGCGGTTAACCATCCTGCCCTGATATGCTTCCATTCTTATTACGGCCTGCTCTCTCCTCTCTTCGAGCAAATCCAAGTTTTCTGCTAGTTGTTGGTCATTGGCCTCTTTATTGAAAGCTTCAGTTCTCAGGGTAGGCATGCCGATCTCAACAGGGATTACTGCCTCGGTTCCGTAGGCGAGAGAGAAGGGGGTTTCTGATGTTGGGGTTCTCCTGGTTGTTCGGTAGGCCCAGAGTGCCCCAGGGAGTTCTTCGACCCATTTCCCCTTAGCTTCTTC